>JACYFF010019584.1:95709975-95780559 GCA_017589665.1 Selenicereus undatus
ATATATATATATATATATATATATATATATATAAATATAAAAAGAGACATATAAATAGATATATATATATAGATATTAACCGAACATTCTAACTCAAGTATATACATGCGTGTCATTACAGGTTTACTAGAGTTACACATCTATTTGCCAACTCGAAGGCTTACCTTTGCCTTCCTTATTCCACTGACTTTAACCCTATAGATTTTGCCTCCCTTGCCTATATATAACCAAAGCACCTTCACGTTTCAGTTCCCAAATACCTCACAGACTAGTTATACACGAGTCTAAACCTGACCCTAATACCACTACTGTAACGCCCTAGCTTAACCTTGTATTAATTACACATACTTACACGAAATGAGTCAGCGGAATGTTATCAAGCTTAGGGCATTATTGTCGTCCCGAGGTTGCATCTATGCATTTAAAACAACTGCATGGAAGTATCCGTTGGCTATAAAACAACATTCACATTACATGGGTCTTAGTTTGCCACTAACTAACAAAATAGGTACCCTCATGAGGGTTATCCTTATCTAAAATAAGATTTACGCTACATATGGATTCACAAGCCCCCAAAAATAAACAACAGAGAAAAACAGTTAATGCTCGCTACCTTGGCCCATATCCCCAGGGCCCTTAGTCTCTGTTGGTGTCCGCCTAGCCACAGTTTGTTTCTCCTTCCCTAAAAACAATTCACAAAACTGCAAAACAGTAAATAAATGAGCGAGAGCTCAGTACGCTGCCCAAGTACAACTAAATACTTTACGCAAGGAGACAATGAGCGTTCGTGTAATATTTAAACGATGCTTTGCAAACAGCATTTGAGGAACATTGGTTTAAATAAAAGATATGAATAATCTCTCCGACTTGGAATGGGACCCGCATCTATGAACTGTAGCCATGATATCATTAATAATGAACTATGAATTTCTCGTTTAATGGGAAAGGGCAAAACATTGAATTCTGCTAGCAGATACTATGAACAATGAACATTGAACATGGCTCATGAATCAATGAACACTGAAATGGGTCCTAAAGGACTTCAATGGTTGAATAAAACTTGCTAACAATAGTTAGTTAAATTTTAAACGTCTTTGAAGGGTACAAACAATAACGTATCGTTGACACCTTTCTAGCTTCTCAATCATGTTGATCCTTACAAAACTTTTGGTGCCTTAGTATGGTCCTGTGATTAAGGGGAAGATTGCTAACATAAGTTTAGGTTTTGCTAGCAAAATTCACCAAGGCAGTTTTCCAACTATTCAACTATTGACTTTTAATTATTCTCCCAAATAGCTCAACCTCCCACATGATCAATCTTAGCCCAAATCAATCATTCAAACTCATTGCTTTTTGAGCCTATGATTATGATTTGCCTCCACAAATTAATCTTAAACCTTTTCTCATGGACGTGTGGGTTCCCGTAACTCAAACATTTAACCCAATGGTCTAACTTCATAGCGTGCTTTCATTGCTTAACCGAAGTCATAGTTACTTCCCTTTAGTTCAAGAACTCAACTTACTTCATTCAAGTAACTTGCCATGAACTAGCAAAGCATTTCACAAAACCTTATTTACACATGAAACTACATCTCACCTTTATCTAAGCAAATATCTTCCTTCCTTAACTTATTAGGCACATCTCTATATGATTTCATTCTCCCCTCACCATTACCTTTACTTCATCACTAATATCCCATAAACAAATTAAAACAATTATTTGAAAGCCTTCTTAAGCATTTCAATCATTACTTTTCACCTTGATCATGGGCTAAATATTCATAAATTCATATGTTCACCTAATCTTTGCAAATTCCCTCAACTTCTAGATGAACAAGATTTCCTCAAAAATTATGCAATCATACCACATACATCCTAATTTAATCACTTCAAGGATTTCACAAATCATATAATTAATTGACCCAATTAACTTTGATTCAAAAGAACTAGCCTAATCAATTAAACATAAACTTTCAAGAAATCCAACTCAAATGGAGGGAAGATGGAGCAAATTTACCTTGGTTTGAATGGGCGGTGTAGATGGAGTGCAAAGTTTAGGAGGGGGTGGCAATTATGGTGGCTGGAGCACGACTAGGTGGCACCGGACGGCGGCTGTCACGGTGGTTCCCCAACATTCCACTAGGCAAACAAACTGCCCTATTTTGGGCTGAAGAACACAAAAAATAGGGGGAAGGAAAGAGGTTGCTTGGTGGCCAGGGGTCCTTGCGGTGGCTGGGGTCGATCGTGAACCGGAATCCATTGAGGATAACCGGTCAGGTGGCCAGTTGGCTGCTCGGGGGGGCGTCGAGCTGGGCTGCCTCATAGTTCCTACTCTCTCTTTTTTTGGGTGTGGTTCTTTCTTTGAGAAGATGAAAAAGCCACTTGCTATTTTGAGCCTTCACTTGCCTTAAATAGCAAATTCCATAGCTAAATTCCGCTTTTTCCTTTTTTTGGATAATAAACACTTAGTCGCATCATCATTAATCCAAGCTTATCTAAAAAAATAATATCTAACATGTGTGCAAATGTAGGCCACCCACTTGGCCAACATCGATTTGTTGCTAGTTTTTCCTTTTCTTAACTGCAAAGATATTATTATGCTTCAGTGAATTTCTGACTTTGTCTAGTGCAACGCACGTTTATCGAGAAGCTCACATCTTTATAATCGTCTAATATTTCATAAACTTTGAAAACACTTCCATAACGTCACAATTCTTTAAATCGTGCGTTGCTCTGATTAGTCGTAAAAAGGGAGAAAATGGACGGCTCACTGCTCCGTATTATCATAATTTTATGCATAATAAAAAAATTTAATATTAATTAAACATGAATGGATACTAGGGCATTACAGCCTAGCAACATCCACAGATACAGGTGCTGACAGGAGGGACGCTATCGTCCAAGAGTTCCTCTTCTTCTTTCTCTTTCCTCTCATTTCTTTGTTTTTTAGGCCCGCCATCGTTGTCTTCTTTTTTCGCCTGTACCACAACAATAATGAAAGTGACTTCATTTTCTTTTATTCTAGTGCTTTTCCAGTTACCGTGTGTAATCTAATTTGCTCTGGTAGGATTAATAACTTGGGATCCTTGTATTAAATGCGTAGTGGCCGCTCCTCCCTATCAAAGACCACGCTTAATGAGGCCCCAACCTTTAGAGACCTAAGGCGCTACCCTCAGCCTCGTCAGGTTCATACTCGAGTGGGCAGCCAATGAGGTCATGCCAGAAGGGACCTTATCCCTTGGGGCCTAAAGGTGCTAGGGATGATCTCCTGAGGTCATGCCTGATGTTGCAGACCGAGTTTCTAGAGAGTTCTAGAATGTTCTAAATCCTCCAGAATGATCTAGAGTGTTTTGGAATACTCTAGAATATTCTAAAATATTCTAGAACTTTCTGGAGTGCTCTAGAATCTTCTAGACTATTTTAGAACCTTCTAGAGTGTCTGAGACTTTTTGAAGTACTCTAGGACCTTGTTCAACCTCAAATTATGTCATATTTATACCCTCTTATTATTTAATATTTGCTCAAAATAAATGGATAAATTTGGATTTTAATATGTTTTTGTTTGTTTTGTAGGAATTTGGAAAATTTGGAAAAAAATCACTAAATTTCTTGCTAAAAAGGATGGAGGAAAAAAAAAGTGTTGGATCAGATTGAAAATAAGAAGCACAAACGAATGAATAGGCCCAGCGACTCATCGAGCCCAATCACCTCCTTTCCTTCCTAGCTTCTATTGAGCCTAAGGCTCGATCTCCCCACAACTCTCTTTCTCCCTTACTTCTCCTCAATTTGGACCTGCCTTTTCTCACACCCGAGGCCCAGAAAACACCCCATTCTCTCTTCTTTCTGTCCTCCTTCCAACTCGCCGGCCTGATATCTTCATCATTTTCTCGTGAACCAAATTCATTCTCCGCCCAATCCACTGGCCCAACACGCCTTTGCCTCCCCTTTCCCAGTCCGCCTTCTTTGACTCTCCTATGTGGGTCGGCCCAATGCAAGATGTTCCTTTCTCCTTCATTTCCTTCCATCAGGCTTTCTCTTCGCGGGCCAGGCATCGACCTAGCTTAACGCTTCTTCCTTTTCCCTTCTTCTTCCTTTCCCAGTTCTCCCTTTCCCCTTCTTCTTCCTCTTTCCCCTTTTTTTTTCCTCGTTTGCTTTTGCTGCTTCGTCTTGCATGTGATCTCGGTTCTCCCTTTCCCCTTCTTCTTTCTTTTCATTTCCCAGAACCCAAAAACGCAAAATCCTGTTTGCTTTTGCTGCTTCATCTTCTTCCCTAATGCAACCATAATTTTCTCTTTCTCCTTCTTTAATTATTAGTATTCATTGTTCCATCACCCCATCCAATCGTTCCATTCATCAGTACACCCATCATTATGTCATCTCATTTGTTACAAATGATAAATATGGGGCCATGAATTCAAGTTTAATGGGGTTAATGATGAGAGGAACAGTGCACCAGGAAGGCTTGAAAAAAATAGAAAGCAGAAGCAAGCATGGTGGGAAGATTAGATAAGCAACTTCAACATTTTTTTCCATTTTCATCTTGCCTCAGTTTCATTTTTAGATCTAATTTTAGTTCACAAGCGAATATAATTTCTGTTCTGGGCTTGATTTAATTCGAATGAAAATTACAGTTTTGGATGCGAATTTGGTACTAGATTGGTTCAAGCTTGCGTTTGGTAGCATTTTTTGTTTGCTTTTCAATCTGTGTTCCCTTCGTCAGGTTCACTCAAGGTTGCTCTAGTAATAGACAAACTTATATTTTATTGATTAGCCTTCAAATTCTTGCTAATAGTATGTCATTGGAGTTATGCTTATCTATTAGTATGGTGCATTGATTTATTTAGCACTCAAGGGCATCACGTTAACAAACTCATATTAGTTTCTTTTAATCTATAGCCTAATTAAATAATTTTTCCCCGAGGATGATACCTGTAAGTGTTACAATGGTAAATCGTACGCTTGTAGAAATCACTACAGCCTTTCCAGGTTGTAGTAGAAAATTCTAGAATACTCTCTAGAATATTCCATACTATTCTACACTTGTGCAGTGCCCTGGATATTTGTGTAGAATATTTTAGATATGCAACATTAGTCATAGGATCGAATAGATATCCGTTGACCATTGAGGAGGCGGACACGTATCTATACCTTTGAGGGGGCTTATTTGTACATCGAGCTATTCAAAGCATTCCAAGTGCAATATAAGTAAGGGATTCTCCCAAACTATCTTGTGTCCACTTTATCTAGGTTCTCTTTGTTTGTGCTTACTTAGCTTTCCACAAAGTCGAAGTCAAGCAACCATCAGGGCTTATCAGCAAACTAAGGAAGGGTTTTGAGTGAGTTTGCCGGCGCTGCACAAGTTTAAGTTTGTGTGATTCATCTACCCGTGGTAGTTGATATCAGAGCCTCCTTGTTTGGGAGATCATGGCTTGAAGCATGACCGATGCTGGCAACCCTAAACAAGGTGGCAAGAAGGGAAAAGACGAGAACAAGGACATGATGACCCTTATTGAAGAAAGGATTGCGGAGATCAACACCGCTATGTCAGCCCTAACGGGTAGGGTGGATGACATGGACAAATGCACTGAGAAGCTTAAGTCTGAGAGGGATATGGAAGAGCTTCGAGGAGATATGGAAACAGCGATGTACTCCGTGATGGCCGATTTCAAGAGGGAGATCCAAACCCTTCAAGCATCGAGGGCTAGGATGGTGAACTCCAAGCTTGTAAGGGCAAGGTTGAGGCTTACAAGGCGAGGGTTGAGGCTTTAGAAGCACAAATCAAGGTGTGCATGGTCGCGATGGCCAATAAGAGAGCTATCCAAGTATCCACCACTCTAAGGGGAAAAGCACCAAGGCCCCTTCCCTTCTATGGGGCTAGGAGTGCAAAAGAGATGGGCAACTTTCTTTAGGGACTCGAAGCCTACACTGGGGTAATGGGCATCGAGCATGACGCCCAAAAGGTGAGCGATGTTGTTTTCTCTTTTAAGGATATTATACGTGTTGGTATCATCATAGGTGTGACGATGTTAGGAGGCGGATCTGACCCCATCAACACATGGGACGGGTTCAAAAGGCAACTCAAGAAGCAGTTCTATCCAAAGTGTTGAATACGAGACTAGGGCTAAGCATTGGCGCCTTCAGTATAAAGATGATCAGATTTAGGAGTATGTTAACGTGTTTTAAGAGCTACTCTTGGAGATTCCAAGTATGGGAGAGCATGACACACTTTTCTGTTTCCTCAATGGCCTTTAGGGATGGGCCAAGATGAACCTAAAGAGGCGATGGGTACAAGATCTCGCATCAGTGATTGCCGCCGCTGAGTTACTCATCGAGTTCAAGAGGGAGTCCTCAAAGCTACGAGGCAAGAAGACCTAGGATGATACTGATAGTGACAGAGATTGGTATAAGTCTCCTAGGTGAGACAAGCCAACAACATTGAAGGATAAGGGAAGGATAAGAAGGATAAGACAGCAAAGAAGATCTCATGCTTCTTTTACAATGGGTCTCATTAGGTTTTCAAGCGCCCACAACGTGGGAAACTTGTCGCTCTTGTCATGGAGGAAGAGAGATAAGAACACGAAAAGAAGATTGCTTGAATATCACTCCTAGGTGCCATCCAAACTAAGTGGGGGTGCTGCCTAGCTGACACATATGCGTAGAGACTTAGGTGGGAGGTAAGAAGCTCCAAGCTACGGTGGACACTGGAGCAGACATCATGTACATGGAGATGGAGCTTATCGATGAGATTAGCCTACCTTGCAAAAAGGGAAAGGGCTACGTGAAAGGAGTTAATGCGAAGAGCCTTCTAATCTATAGAGTTGCTCAAGGTGCTGACATTCGAGTTGGGCCATGGAGAAGTAAGGTCAATATAACTATCATTCTTCTTGATGATCAGAAGGTCTATCTAGGAATGGACTTTCTCAATAAAGCAAAGGCTTTCATAGTGCCCTATGCTAGTACCTTGTTCATCATGGACGAAGGAAAGCTCATGTAGTACCAATGAGACGAGAGGCGAAGAAGGAAAGGGTGCTACCTGTCCTTCAATTCTAGAAGAATAGGGAGGTAGGTTGCTTAGCCACTATCAACAAGGATGAGAGGCCTAAGAGTTTCATACTGGCGACATTGCCCGATAAATTGGCATAAAAGAGGAAATGGACCAGATGGAGGATGCGACACACCTCTGTAAAGGATTGATGTGTCCGGTAATTAAATGCAACGCATCAACCCAACTAAGTAGAAAAAACACCTCATGGGTATAAGGCAACTCAAGATCCAAGTACACGAAGAACCAAAGGCAACGAGGACGTTACTCGATTTGGTGGAGGAGAATGTCACGGGCTGAGTTTCCAAAGAGTTCTTGAATGTTCCAAATCCCCTAGATTGCTATGGAACCTTCTATTAGAATGTTCCAGAACTTTCTGGAGTGCTCTAGAGTCTTCTAGACTATTTTAGAACCTTCTTGGTTTTTAGGACCTTCTACGTTGTACTAGATAATTCTATAATACTTACTAGAATGTTCCACACTATTCTACATTGGTGTAGTATCCTGGAGATTTTGTGTAGAGTATTCTAGATGTGTCATAATAGCCATAGGATCAAATAAATCCTCACCGTCCATTGAGGAGATAGATGTGTATATATTCAAGGGGGCTCATTTCTACACCAAGTCATTCAAAGCATTCCAAGTGCAATATAAGCAAGACATTCTCTAAACTCTCTTTTGTCCACTTTCCCTAAGTTCTCTTTGTATGTGCTTTCTTAGCTTTCCACAAAGCCTAAGTCAAGTAACCATCAAGGCTTACTAGCAAACAAAGGAAGAGTTCCAAGTGAGTTTGCCAGCACCACATAGGTTTAGGTTTGTATGAATCATCAACCCAAGACATTGAGAAGGAGGGCCATGGGTTGTGTTTAAGGGGCTTGGGCCTAAGGTTGCTGATGAATCTCATATCTGCATAGGATTTTATGTGTTTGGGAGTTATTTGAGGAGTAACATGCTTAGTTGTATGATTTACGCCCTTATTTCTACTATTACGCTTGGTTTCGCTTGTGTTAAGAGTTTTTGCAGATTTTGACTTTGTGAGCCAAGTTATGTCAATAGAATGAATATTTCTGAGGCCATGTGGATCAAATAAGTTAGCAAATGAGGCCCAAAGACACCCAACAGGGACAAACCGTTAGTACCATGGTTCAGGAGGTTCCACGAAGAAGCAGTAGATGAATCAAGTGAGAACGGACCTGCGAGAGGGCACCACCACCTGTCTGTGCTGGGTCCTGTTTCCCTGTCTTTGCTAGTTTTCTTTTCGAGTCTGCGGTGGCACCACAGTTTGTGGTGTTGTAGCACATCAAGGTCAATCCCACAGAGACTAAGTCAAGCTACCGTGTTATATTCCCTCAAAATAGGCTAAGAGAACCCAAATTGCGAATGAAATTTAACTATGCTACATATCTAATTTAATGGATAATTAATCAAGGAACTTAATCAAATCAAATAATTTTCCAATTTAAGAATTAGTCAAGCGCCTCTTCTTTAGATGGGTAATTCCAAAATTGATAATCAAATTATCAAACCCCTCTTTCAAGGTGGAATGAAATGCTTAAATCTAATCAACTACCATTTCTCAAGGTTTTTGATTAATCTAAGGTCATTAAGAACGTGATTATCAAATTTGTGGTTTCTCAAATGGTGAGTCTTTCTCAAGACCTCACACACTTAAGTCGAATTTTAGTTTTCCAACATCTAGTTTCACATTTTAGTCCTTCACCAAATGTCTAAGGCAAGTAAGAAGTTGATCAAGTTTTCGACTAGCAATTCAATGTCTAAGGTTCAATAGAATAAACCTAACAAATCCAGAGCACTTTTAGATCAAAACAAGCATTGATTCAATCACAAGAATTCAACTCAATTCCGAATTAATAATTCAAAATATAACATAAAAATCAATAATAATCTAAAAAGCATAAAAATCTAAAGAGAAGAGATAAGAGAAGGGAGAGAAATTGCTCAGCCGATGCACGCTTGTATAGGTAGATGCGAACTCGACCTAACATCCTTACAAATGTCCACCTTCAACTTGCTCTCAACTCTCTCTAATCTAATCTAAATCCTAACTCAATGGTGTATTGTAAAAGGGGATGGATAAAGGATGGGGATGCCAAGAAAGACAGCAAAACACAGCTTTTATTCACAGAAATCAAAGCTGCTAACATACAAAACGTGTGAACAACAAAATTTCGCGAAGAAAACCAACGAAGACGGAGAAATAGGGATCACTATGGACCGTGGAGCCCAGCACAGGCAGGCCATGGTGCCCTCTGGCAGGTCTGTTCTCACTTGGTTCATCTGCTGCTTCTTCCTGAATCTCCTAAGCTGTGGTACTGGCCATAGTTTGCCCGTGTTGAGTGTCTTTGAGTCTCTTTTGCTACTTATTTGGTCCACAAGGCCTTAAAATCTTTATTCTACTCACATAACTTGGCTCACAAAGTCAAAATCTACAAAAGCTCTTAAAGCAAGTGAAACCAACCGTAATAGTAGAAATAAGGGAATAGATAATACAACTAAGCCTCTTAATTCCCTAAAATGACTCCCAAACACTCATAAAATCCTATGTAAATAGGACATTATCAGGTGCTAGGGACGACTGCCCTAGGCCATACCTAAGCGGGCAACCAATGGGGTCATGCTTGAAGGGACCTTAGCACTGAGGGGCCTAAGGTACTATGGACAACCTCCTTCAGTCATGATCAAGTGGATCGTAGCCCTTAGGGGTTAAAGATGCTAAGGATGGCCTCCTAGGGCCATACTTGAGCGAGCAGCCAATAAGGTCATGCTCGAAGGAAACTTAGCCCCTGGGAACTAAAGGTGCCAGGGACAACCTCTTTAGGTCGTACTTGAGCAGGCTACCAATAAAATAGGGTCGTGCCCAAAGGGACATTATCCACTAAGAGCTAAAAGTGCCATGGATGGCCTTCTGGGATTGTGCTCGAACAAACCTTAGCTCCCAGGGGCTGAAAGCACTAGAGATGGCCTCCTTGGGTCGGAGTTGAGTAGGCACCAATGAGTCGATGCCTGAGGAGTTAAAAGTGCTAGAAATGGCCTCTTAGGTTGTTCATGAGAAGATCACATACTCACACATGCTGTAGGGGCCTTAACCAAGTGATACATCCCCTATATTGCCACTTACAATATATTGTATCTGCAAAGGAATACATCTCCTCTATTGTCACCTGTAATTTTTTGTATATGCCCTAAACTTCATGAGCTCTATTGTACAAGTGGATGCTCTTCACCTTATCTGTTTATATGAAGTAAGAACGGAAGGATACACTTTATTATGCAAATCTTGGTTGGTTCCTAGGGAAAGAAATTCATGTAGAGAGAAAAGTTCTGCCTTTAGAATTTGACGCTTCGTGAATCTCCTTTAAATATTCAAAGCTTCACCTTTAATATTCAAATTCACCTTCAAACTCCCTTTGAATTTGCACTTTCCTTAGTGAATGTTCAAAGTCCTTGCCCTCCCTTTATTTATAGGTACGCACGTTACTTCTAGCTCTTCTATTGTAACATTAGAAATAAACTTATCGTCCTTCATTTTGCATTCAGCTGGCCACCATACGGAAGGCTGGCGTCCCGACTTCCAAAACCTCCCAGCCATGATAGATAGTTGTGTTGTCGTGTTATTTCCTTATAAAAATAAGTATAGGGAACCTATGTCTGTTCCCTAACGTCCCAATTGGTGACCAGCCCTGAAATGCATGTTCCAATTACAAACATTACTCCATCCCCAGCATATGAAGTATAGAAGAGGAAGTTATTTATCTTTTGAAAGTCTTAATTGTGTGTCATCGTCTACTAGATTTTGAAGAGTGTTGGATGGAACAAGTGATGTAAATGATGATGAGGAAAACCACAAAAGAGTTGACAAAGGACGGCTACGCCGAAGGTAACCTTTCTCCTATTGCCAATCAAGGAAACATCACTTCCCCTGCACGTCCTTCTGAGGGGGAAGAAAACTTTGACCCATCAAGTTAGGGTTCGGATAAAGCTAGCTCGAGTGAGACGAACAAGGCCACCATAGGGACGTCCTTTTCGGGCACCCCCATCAAGTCCGACCTTAATAATAGCCTGACCTCCTACTTCATAATCCAACATTGGTTGACCAGTATGACCCGGAGAGTTCTACCCAAGCATTCCTTTGTGATTATGATCCTTGAATGCACTTAAACAGTTACCGCCAGACTGCATCACCATCTATAGGTTGACTTTAGATATGGGGTTTGTTTTCCATTTCATAAAGTTATAAGTGATATTTAAAGGATTATAAATTAGCAATCACCTAAATAATTCCACCAACGTAGCATTACATTTGTTTCTTCATAGCCACTTCCAAAATCATAAGGTTGTCTTGTATAGTATGTGCTTTTACCAAAGTCCACACCCTTTAGAAGGTCACGAGTGAAGTCGGGGGAAAATGGTTAACAACAGGAAATGCTTTATGTCCTCAATTGAGGGAAAAAAAATCAAAGTTGAAGAATTGGAAATATGATTTCCTCATTGTAAAAGAGGAGAAGGAAATTGGGATGTCTTTATGTAAAACGACCTTAAATTGAATGGGAGTCCATATAGGGCTCCCAATGAGTTTGAGAAAAGTGTTTCCTATTATTTCTAATAATATGTGCGGCCCCTGAAAGGAAGGTGGCCTCGTCCACTTCCCTCCTTTATGGTCACAGTGGAAGGGAAAGAAAAAGAAAAGGAGACAGAGAAGCGTAAAAAAGTGAAGTATAGCAACAGAGAGTCATGGAGTGGGTTCCTAAGGTCTTCTACTTTTAGAACAATACCTTTCTAGTTACAGCTGAACTATTACGCATGTGGGTTTTCTCACAGGTATTTTTCATCCCCGTGGTGTTGTAGTTCCCTTTTAAACTAGTTGATTCCCTTTCTTCCGTGCAAACAAGGCCCATTGACTATTGTCAAAGAAGGAGGACAAAAAAATAACCCCTTCCCAGCTATAGGAGCCAAGAGCTAGAAGACCAAGGAGGAGCACCAGCAACTTGTCGTGGTCTAGGCCTTTAAAGTGTGTTGAAATCCTCACCGTTCTTCCATTTGTTTGGCCGCCTTCTGAAGACTGATATATTTTTTCCTTCGTGATGCAATTCAAAGTTTCTTTGGTGACCAAACATCCTTTTGTGTTGGCCATTAACATCTCTCCTAACATCGCCCATAAGTAATAGAGGGAGGCCACAAACACCCATGACCAAGGTCAAGGGACAAAGCCTCCCCATATAGAAGACTCTTACGGTTTAAGCCCTTATAGTCATTCCCTACGTAGCCACCAAATGACATATCACGAAGTGGTAGCGGCATCCTCTTTCTAATTTGCAACGATTGGCCCATTTCAAAAGGGCGATGTCCATGTTAAGTTAGATTTGGTTGAAAGGCTAGCTCATTGTGGGACATCAACCCTTCACCTATGCCCCACCGAGTATCAAGTGCTTGTTGCTAAGGTTTAGTTTGCTACTTCCCTCTTATATTTCATTCTTCATTAACTTTCGTGGTAACCCTACCCTTTTTCTGCCGTCTAAAGGATTTCATTCGTGCTCTTAAGGTGATGAGGACGGGCCTTGCCATTGCCCACTTGGTGGAAAAGATTAATAAGTTTAAAGAGAATAAGAGAATGATAAAAATTCCTTCTCCAAGCACAACAAGTGCTATGAGAGCCTGAAAAAGGAGAAAGAAGCTTGAG
Organism: Selenicereus undatus; assembly: GCA_017589665.1. Lineage (NCBI taxonomy): Eukaryota > Viridiplantae > Streptophyta > Magnoliopsida > Caryophyllales > Cactaceae > Selenicereus > Selenicereus undatus. Next base: position 95,722,716 of record JACYFF010019584.1, read on the forward strand.
AAAGGGAAAAGGAAAGGGATGAGAAGATTAAGCGCTGGGACAACTCAAAAAAAGAGCTTCAAGTCGAGCAAACTAGGGCAAGCGATGCGTCAAAGGTGACTTATCAAAAGGGGTATGAACAGAGGGTTGAAGAATGGAACAGTCTCTTCCAAGGGCTCTTAGAGATCTTATCCCTTGACCACAAAGAGAAGAAAGACTAGTTCAAGGCATGGGCTAAATATGTTCGAGACATTCATCACACTTAGGTTGTCAACCAAGATACTTTAGAGGTGGAGTTCTAGCACGAGGAACTCGAAGACGAAGACTCGAGGAGAACCCTTGTGACCCCATCATTGTAGAGTGTCTGGACAAGGATAGTGATAAAGAAGGCAACCATTTAATGATGATGACAAGATCACAATAAGCAGGGCACCTCATCTTTATTAAGCTCTTCCTCTTAGCATTTATCTCTCTCTTTATCGTATTAACCCTTCATATCAGTCGATTTATCTCTGCGAACATATTTGTTTGTACTTAATACACTTAAGCTTTTTCTTTTGAATTTTGCCATCCTTGCTTTATTATTTTGCTTGTTATTAAGTTTATGTCTTAACATGGTCCATATTTATTAGATATCCATTTATGCGTGGGTCTCCTGCCCCCAAGCTCAATGATAAGCAAAGAATATCATTCATTGTCAAAAGTTCATACATAAAACAGTTTAATAAAATACAGGACTAACATAGACTATCCACTTTAGATGAAATACTCCCTCAAGTTATCACTAATTCACTATGCCACGTCTTGGAGATGTCCTTGGCCTTATGCATGATGAGCTTGTAGGTGCCAAGTTGAACTTGCTCACACACTATATAGTGACCTTCCTAATTTGCCATTACATTGTCATGCCCATGGGCTTTAGTTATGGCTTCTGTCCTTCTTCATACTAGGTGCCTGACCTAAGAGGTTGCTCCCTAACCCTGTGATTATACAACCAAGTGGTCTTGTGCTTATAGAGGGCTTCCCTTAGGTAGTTGTAACATCTTTTCATAGTTGGTAAGTCTAAAGGTTCCCTTAGATCTAGCCATATTATTCAATTCCTCTTTGAAGGTAGTGAGGTTATGAGTGTGAAGGGCCACCTAGACAGTGTAGAATGACTTCCAATGTGTAAACTAGTATAAAAGGGGTCTCTCTGTGGTTGTCTTCTCAGTTGTTATGGGGGACCATAGGATCCCTTACAACTCATTGACCTACTTCTCTTTGGTCTTATTCAGCTTCTTTTTCTAGCCATTTAGAACAACCTTGTTAGCTACCTCAGCCTATCCATTAGTCTATGGGTGTGCCGTAATAGTGAACCTAGTCTGGCAAACATAGTCCTTTAGGCAGTCCCTAATTTTGTCAATCTCGTACTTCTTTCATTTAGAAGATCATAGCTCATGGACTCTCAAAACAAGTAATGACAATATTGCAAATAAAATTCCTCACTTTGTTGGCCGTGATGGAAGCCACAACCTCAGCCTCACCGATTACCATTAAATGAAATATTTAGTAGAAATGAAAAGGTACTTTCTTTGTCCTATTGTCTTATAGAAGGGGCCCAGTGTGTCCATTCCCCACTTGGCGAATGGTAGGGCATGCAAGATGGTTGTGAGCCGATTAGATGACAACATCCTTGGTACGGGTGAGAACCTATGATATTTATCACACTTTTTCACTAGGTTCATACCATTCTTTCTTAGTGACATCCAGTAGTAGCAGTAACTTCCCTAACTTAATAAATCCTTATCGTTAAGTGAGCACATAAAATAATTAAATAGCAGAAGCTAAACTCAAGTTAGGGCATCAGTATCGGTCTCATAGAAAGAGATAAGGCATTCTCACGACTATTAGTGATCCAAACTCAAGAAAAGATCAGCTTCACAAGCTTAAGCATTTATATAATTGAAGTACTAAAGTTATCCAAAAGCATTTATGGTAGTTATGTGGTTCGATAACACTTTAGAACTACTTTGCATTCGTTGAAGTTTTGTTATCCCTTAAGTCAAAAATTAGTTCACATGAACTCAAAATAGCCTAACTAAGGACAAGAGTTAGTGGTTACTGCCTTGACCATTTATCCTGTTCTTTTCACTTCAGAAGGTTCCTCTTTGACCACAATATCCTTCTCCATCTCTAAAAACAATTTATAAAACACAAGATGCAGAAATAAGCTCAAAGTCAATATGTTGCCCTTGTACATCAAAGAAATATCATTTTAGGGAAGCCAATAAGTGCACACACAATTTTTAACTCAGAGCTTAAAATTGTTTGTTATGTGGGATTGCACCCAAAATTTCTTATGAAATTATCTATTTTTCGGCCAGGACTTGGACCCGAACTTATGAACGGCACACAACATCAATGGACATATAAAGTGTAAATTCTCTCATTTAATGGGAAGGGCCCAAAACAATGATTTCTGCTAGCAGATACTCATGAACGGTGATTAATCAATAAAGAATGAAATTGGTATTAGCAAATGAGATGTATTTAAACGTATTAGTAATCCATTAGCCGAAAAAAAACTTTGTAATATTAGCAAATGAAAATTTAAATTTATTTGAGGGGTATAAGCCCCGCGAAAGCGGGACCCACTTTGGGAGTTTGTTGTTGTTGTTGTTGTATTTGAGGGGTATAAGCAATAACATATCTCAATAAGGAATCATTGTGTCTTAGATTTCAATTTTCAAATCCTTTTCGTAAGGAGGTTTTGCGAACTTTCACATTTCAATTTTCCTTAGGAATTCATTTACACTTGACTTTTAATTTAGGAATAGCCAATTTAGGCATTCACCTTATAATTAAATCCAATTAAGTCCTAATTCTATTTTAATTGGGCAAAATCCTATTTCCTTTCTTTCATAATATTCACTTACTCCTCATTTTTGTACTATCTTCTTCAAATTACTTTATCTTATTATCTCAATGGCTCGTCACCAAGTGACGGCCTCAATTCTGTGGACTTTTGGGTTCACATGCATGAATTCAAAGTTTAAAACTTGTACGCCCTCTAATCGACTAAATCACAACTTACTCAAGTATAGTGAAGGATTAAAACCCATTTCCATTCATAACTCCATCTAAACCATTGTAATAACCAATTTCTCCCCAAATTTCTCTCTATGATACGGCATTAACCACACCATTTACCTAACTCAATCCATCCTAACAATCACATAATTCAATTATAACACAATTCAACCCAACAATTACATAATTTAATTATAACACAATTGAAACCTAAATTACATAGCTTCATTACAACAAAATTCAGTCTACTATTCTAATTTACTTAATTTGAATGAGAATCTATAAATCTAAATCTATCTTGAAGAAGGGTAAAATAGGTTACCTATAGAGGGAGTTAAAGGGTAGCATGGGTGGAATTGAGGAGGGTGAGAGGGTGGTGGTGCCGGAATATCTTGCATGTAGATTCCACTAGGTTGGGGGCATTGGAGATGACGGCCAGAGGCACTTTGGGCTACCTTGTTTATGGGTGGCCAAATGCAGTAGATAAGGCAAATAGATCAGGAAAAAAAAAAAGAACTGCCGATTGTAGTAGCATGCGATGGTCTCAAGCTGAGGCTGGCCAGCGATCGTGGAGGTTCGGGTAGTAAGAAACGGCATGAGGGAATAGGAGGAAGAGGAGGGAGTGCTTGGATTAAAATGCCCCTGAGCTATCCCAACAAGTAAAAAATGCCACTGGAACTATTTAGAGTCATGAAATGCCATTGAACTTATGAAAATAGTTAATCAATTCCATGATAACCGGGTGTACATAGTAGGTCAAACATTAAAAGATTACTATCAACCAATGTTTGAGCAAAAAATGTGTTATTTTTAAGGTGCTGTTACACCTGTTTTATGCTCGTTTTAATAATATTTTTTAGGTTTTAATAGGAAATTATTTTATTTTACAGATTTTGAATAAATGCGGAAAGAGGGCTTAAATGGCAGAAAGAGTAAGAAAAATAGAAGAAGTGTCGGAGGTTGAAGAACCGGGCCAAACTCCAGAAAAAACCGGCCAAAGAAAGAAGGAAGAAAAATAAAAAAACCAGACCGGTCCAGCTGAACCGGACCGGCCGGTTCTCCTAGACCGGTTCAGCTGAACCGGATCCCATTAAAACCCCCCTCCCCTTCAGTATTCTCTCTCCTTCCTCTCGACTTCATCTCTCATCTTCAACCAAACTCCCCAACCCAGATCCTCCTTCTTCTTCAACCCCGAACCCAGAACCAGACCCTTCGGTTTTGCTTCCCTATCCTCGCTGTCTTCTCTCGACCCAGACCCTCATCCTCTCTCCCTTATCTCTTCTCCCCAGCCCACCGTTTCCATGAAACCCAGAAACCAAAACCACCCCACCCACAGAAATCACCCTCATCCTCACCATCAACTCGACCCACATCGTGACACACGCTACCAACGCCAACACACCCACTTTCGCTGGCCTCATCTTAACCGACCACGTCCACCACCAGCAAATCGAAGGGTCAAGAATTTGAGGGTTTCGAGTATAAAGAGGTTGAGAAGACGCCATTGAGAAGCTTAGCGTAGGTTAGAGTTAGTTTTAGGTTAGTAATTTAGGGTTAGATTAGGATTTTAATTCGGTATTAGGTTTAGTTTAGTTAAATTTCGCCTGTCAATTTCGATTCGTGTTCTTCAATTTCAGATTAGGGTTCGAATTTCGAAAGTTAGGGTTTGAATTTTGATTCGGTATAATTGTGCTTCGATTCGAAGGTTGTGGGTTGTTATCTAAACTTTGAGCATTTTAGATTCGAATTTCAGTTGTAATTTTGAGTTTATTTCGTTGATTTTCCCCTCCCTTGTTTCTGGCTTGTTCAATGTCGTTCGAATGGCTATTTTCGGTTGTTCGAGTTGCAATTCTGGGTTGCCGAAATCTTTGTGAGTTTTCTTCCTGTTTCAATTCTATGAATTCCCCTCCTCTGAATTTGCTTTGGTTCGATTCATGTTCAACTCCCCTTCCCCATGCTACTGCTTCTGTTGTTTCAGATTCGCCCCCTTTCCTTGTTGTTTGGATTTTGGTAGCTGTTGCTTGTTGTTCTTCGATTTTCAGGTTGCTTCGATTTCCCCTTCCCCGTGCTACTGTTCTGCTCTGCTTCCTTTCCCTGCTGTTTCTTGTTATTCGGTTGGCATTTTCAGTTCAGCTGAACCGGCTGATTTTTAATCCCCTCCCCTACTATTTTGACTCAGTTTAATTATGGATTAATAAAGTAATTAGGCTGTTAGTTGGTTAAACCATGATTAATTTCAGCTTAGTTTTGGTTAATTTGGTTAGTTTAGGTTTAATTATTTAGTAATTAGGATTAGATGAGTTTAGTTGAATTAGGTTGATAAATTGACTTAAATAATTCCACTTAGTTTAGATAATTAAATTTAATCGTTTAGTTTTAAAATGACCATAATCTTAACGTCTTCCCTGTGGACCGACCCTCAAAGTACTACAACTGACAATCGGGTGCTTGAGGTTTTCCTTTTGTCTCTAGTTTAACTGTCCACCCCCCTCAAAACCATTCAACAACCAGCTGACGAAGGGCTGAAGGTATTCAAAGAAAAGGAAAATGGTAATATAATTTGTTTTGTTTCTCTTTCTTCCCTCCAAACCCTATCCCACAACTTGCTTGCTTGCACACGCTCCCTTTATGTCATATCATTTTTCTTTCTCTAATATTGCAAACCCTAGAACCCAAATTAAGAGCTGCTTTTGAAGAAGAAGAGGCAAAGCAAAGTCGATCGTGTGGATGAAGTGGACTAAAGCAATTAATCAGCAAACTGTGAAGGTAATTTTCAGGGTTTTTATAATTGTTTGAAGAAATTGGAATGATTGTAAATTGAAGAATGTATGAGAAGCTTTTTCATACTGTTTGTTAAAATTTTACATCTTATACTATATAAACACTATCTCTCACAATCTGAGAAGCAAGGACAAGATCTACAAGTATGTGTTGGGTTTTAGCTAGACGAAACATACATCTTCCACGCTCTTGACGATCGAATTTGTAAGGGATTTTGGTTTATGAACTCAATTTTCTTAGTTTATGGGTAATTGAAGCTCAATTGATCTCGTTAGTGTTCTCACATGAAACCCTATCTCTTCAATTTCAAGTGAATGAAGCAAATAGAGGGTAAATTCTTGGGGAAGGAGGTTAGTTGACTACCTTCTGACTTTTGATTTTTAGCTTTTTCTCAAATTAATGACCACAATATTTCCAAAAAATAAATATCAACCTACAATAGTTGGTCATAATGTTAGACACTGGCATGTTTTTTTTTGGGGGTGAAATTAGTGGCTTTGTGGCTCAAAATAGTTCCAATGGCATTTTTGACTTTTTAGGTTAGTTAAGTCGCATTTTATCCAAGCACTAAAGACTTGGTGCCTTATTGTGTGTGGGTTCTATTTTTATTTTCCTCTCTATTTGTTTGGCTTGGCTCCTTAATAAAATGATGAACTCCCTTTATCAAAAAAAAAAAAAGATGAACTCCCTCCCTCTATATTTAAAGGAACCAACTTTCTTACTCCGTCCTTTTTATTCAAGTCATGTCAAATTAAATTTTTAAACTTATATTCTCACCAAATTTTCCATATGGCCAATTTCTTGAGCATCTACTTGATTAGCCTTAATTAGTCATTTTTATTTTATTATATAATTTATTTTCTTAATTATTAAGAAAATCAAATCAGTTCAGTTAATTTTAGCATTATCCAGGCGCATATGTATATTTGTACACAAATGTATATTTTTGCCTATTTTCCTATGCTTCACATGTTAAGAAAAGGTTCATGGTTACTTAAATTACTCAATTCGAGTATTCCTTTCATTGTGATTCCAAAATTATGTTGTTCACTGCACTGATTAATATTATAATCATATGAGTAATGCCGCATTAGACCTAATTAAATATGATTATATAACAGGTGTTACAGTCGTTGGTCCACATGGTGCTGATTACGAAAGCTCTCCCCCCAATATGCGTGCCGCAAATGCCTTGATGGATTTATTCTAAAAAAAAATTCCCCCATTTCAAGCATGATGCACTGTTAGAGTAACATGCATACATGCATTTGTGGAGAACTCCCTTTTATAGGACAAACTAGTCTTCTTGATTCTTGATGCACTCGACCTCCATTGGGTTGGGAATTAGGGTTGTAATGAAACTTAGCCTACTAGGCCAAAACCTAGCTCGGACTTGAGTCAAACCTGGCTTGAGCCAAGCTGAGCTTGAGGCTAACAATGCTTGGCTTAGCACGACTCAGTTTGGCTCAATTACCCAATTAGATCATTTTTTTCCTATATAGTTGAGTGGAAAGTATCAAATATTTGTCACAATCAACAAAATTTTATTCCAATCCTTAATTGCTAGATCCAATACAAAAATTGAGAATTTAGCTTCGACTGTATCCTCAAATTCGGAAACTCTTTAGCCAAAGACAAATAAAAAGAAGAATATTAAGCCAAACATTGTGCATCGAAAACCGTGCATGACCCTAAGCTTTATGTTGAGCCCAAGTTAAGTTGTTAACTGATGAAGCCAAGCTCCAACCTGGCCAACTAGGGCTTAGCTCATTTACACCCCTAGTCGGAGGAAGTGTTTTGTCTGTTAGGTATGCAATGAGAGGGTTTACCCAGGTCGTATTCCTATTGAGCCACATTACTTCATGGGGGTTAATACAGTTTTGTTCCAATACATCCCACTGGATACTCTTTGTTTTGCCATTGACGAATAAGCTAGCAAGCTTTGACAAAGTGTTCACTCATCAATTCTTTAATGTTAGGATGTGGGCGATTTCCAAGTGATTAAGATTACTAGTGGCTTCCCTCACTTAACAGAGGTACAAGATCATTCCTTCTTCCTTGGCCTTATAGTCTCCATTTCAGTTAGCTGACCACTTCATGTGAATCTGAGGAAGTTTCCACTAACTTCATCATAGCTCTATCCCTCCTATCAATGCCTCGTATTTTGCTTTGTTATTGGAGGCTTTAAACATAAACTTCAAGATGTGCTCCTACCTTCCCCGCTTGAGGTTCTCTATGATTAATTCAGCACTGCTGCCATCCCTAGTAGACAACCTGTTGGTGTAAAGATTTCATGCGAACTCAGCGGACAACGGTGGCCCTTCCTCTTTAGAGCTCTTAGCAAAGAAATCATCCAACATTCCTGCTTTCATCTCGCTTCAAGCGTCAAACTCAATCTCAACAAGCCATAGTTCTACTGCTTATTTTAGTATTCTTTCTTGGTCGTCCATCTGCTAGATGATGTTTGTCAATGGTTGATCTATCGAAACCATTACCTTGTAGGCTTCGAAATAAGGGTGGGGTTTCCTACTTTCTAATACTAAGGCAAAAGTGAACTTCTCAATGAGGGGGTACCTGAGCTCAGCCCCAACTAGCGAATGGCTCATGTAATACATCAGAAGTTGCTCTTTTTCTCTTTCTACTATGAGGGCAACACTTACATCCTGCTCAAATACAAATAGGTAAAGGAGCAAAGTTTTGTTAGGAGTGAGCTAGAGATTAAAATGACTCCATCTGCTTCTTGACTCCACTCAAAGTTCACTAACTTCTTGAGGACACAAATAACGACTGGCATTTATCAGTAGATTTTGACATAAAGCGTCTTAGGGCAATGATGCCTCCTATCAACCTTTGGACATCCTTGATGCTTCAAGGAAGTTTCATGTTTAACATGGCCTACATAGTGTTGGGTTTAGCCTTTGCCCCTCTGTTGTTGATTTTATCCCAGAAAATTTCCAGACCTCACTCAAGAATGCACTTCTTAGGGTTAAGTCTCATTTCATGGCTTCGGAGTACCTTGAACATTTCTCTGAGGTCAGCAATTTTCGTACCTCTTCTACTAAAGTTGCATAACATTCAGCCCCCAAGTGCCTCCTTTTCTAAATGACTGTTTCCTAGGTGGGTCAACATTTAACCAGTGCTCCATAATCTTTAGGTCTAGTTTAGGCATTTCATCAGGGTAGAAAGCAAAAAATCTTTGTATACCTTGCAAAAGGGTAATGCGAGGTTCCTTCACCCAACGGGGTAAGTCTCATCCCGGCTTGACCATCCTGGTTTGACACAACCTCTCCAGCCAAGGTCATCCTTTGTCTTCCATTGCCGCTACACACACAGCTAGCACATTCGAGGCAGTTAAAGGCTTGATGTCAGGCCTCTTTGTATGCTAATTGGGTGGCATAACCCAAGTGTGCCCCTTTTTCTCAACTAGTGGCTCTGTACTAACCAAGTAACATTCCTCAGCCATACTCTGGTCTCCGTATAATCTCCCAATGCTCTCTATCATTTACCTTGTTTTGGAGTTACAACAGGTAAGGGCCTACCAGAGCTTTGATCTTATACAAGGTTGGCCTTCCAATGATGATGTTGTATGTGGTAGGAGCATCCACTACCAGGAAGTTGACTTCAAGATTTTGTAGATTCGTCATGTCCTCCATCCTAATAGAAAGCTTAATTACTCCTATGGTGTTAACCATCCCTCTCCCCCCCCCCACACCCAAAAAAAACCTAGAATAGGATTTACAAGCCACATGAAGTCTCATTACGGGTACTTGAGGGGTTTCAGACATTCCTAAGTTATGATACCCACTGGGCTTCCCATATCGACGAAGATTCTTTAGATGAGGGCATTTGCTATCTTCAGTTCCATAACTAACAAATAGTCATGGGGGTCAATAACTCCCCTATAGTTTGCCTCCTTGAAGGTCATCATGGGATTCTTAATAGGCTCACCTCGTTTAGTGATCATCACCTACCGAGTACCTTACTTGGGAGATGCCTTAAATGAATCCCCCAGCGATCGTCGCTACTACCTCCGTTGAGCATTCCTTCTCAAAATTTAGCAAGGACTCTACCTTTCTTAGGCAGGTGCCCGACCCTTCAAGAAGCATTTGGGACATCTTTGAAGGAAACGATGGGTTTGTCCATTGTATACGAGCCCATTGATGGTTTCATCAATTGTTTACACGCCAATGTCATATAGTCATTCTACTTGTAGAATTCGTAGTATTTGGCAGCATTGCGTGACTTGTTCACCCTATTGGTGGTGGCCTCTTCAACATTGGGTGTCCTTTAATCTCCATGGGGATACTCCGAGGATCGACACTAAAGCACTATTTTTTAATTTCTGTCAGGCTTGTGCTAAACTCTCTTTTTGAATGCCTTCTTCCTTATTCCATGACTCGACCCATAGCAGATTTCAATGGCTTTGCTGAAATCCGTCGCTGTCTTGAGTGCTTTCACGAGGGTGGTTTCCTTCTGCTCTTCTAGAGATAAATTGAACCGCTCATTCCTGAGGCCATTGAGGAAGGAGTTGTAGGCCATTCCTTCTTCCAGGTCTGGTTTAAGATGGTTTCTTGTAAGAACCACTTCATAAAGCAGTCACATCGCTCCTCGAAACAACTGATACTCCCTAATGCAAGCTTGTTGAACCATTTTTAAGCAACCCCTTTAGTTTTTATGGAAGTGCCTATAGTAAACCGCTTCGTCCACATCTTTGATATACATCTAAGCCGTATATGCTCTAACTTGCTCCTCGGGGTCTATTATCACATCATAAAGCTCCATATTCGACATATTGACCTTCCTTGGCAGGACATTTCTATAACTTCATGACAAAAAGGGATAGGAAATGATGGCGCTCTAGGCCTAATTATCGCTTGGGATTCAAATCAGGGGGGGACAACCTGCATCATACCTCAGCCATAAAAGTACTCCTTGAATGACTTTCATCCTTGGGTAGAGTTTACTGAGCTTACTTTAAGAGCTTTCTATCTTGTACTTAGTTACGTTTACTCTAGGCACTGGGCTTCAGCTTCGTTCCCCCATAACTGATGGGTTTGGGGTCTTGTTCCTTCCCCTGGCTAGAGAATTCCCATCTCTCAAGCAATCCTCCCTCCTAGATCAAGATGTGCCCTTCTGCTTTTTAAACCACTCCAAACAAAGGGAGTGGAATAAGTATGAAGTGGACGCCAAGTGTGAGTTGCTTGCAATCTCTATGGATTTTTACAAGGCTTATCTGGTATGTATGATTTGCCTAGCGTCCATTCTCATTATCCATTCTGTGAGAATTCCAAGTGGTTGCTTTCTTACCACTGACTAATGTTGCTATAGAGTGCGTCGTCTGGACTTCCAAGGGTGATTGATTTGGATGTGTTAAAGGATACATAGAGACTGCCCTCTCCATGGTGTTCCTCACTTACTCACTGACCTGTTACAACAAGAGTGGTGTTAATAATGGATCGGGTTCATAATGGGTCGGTTCATTAAAGCATATTAATGGGTTAGACCAGGATGGCCCATTTAGGGACCTGTTACTTTTTTGTGTAAGTTTGTTCCTTTTTAAAATAAGCCAAAAATGGGTTGCTCATGCGTAACCTGACCAGACCCATTTATTTCCATAAAAGGCCCAACATGGCTAAATTGTTAATGGGTAGATCATGACCCGACTTAGTCCCATTTTGTAATGGGCCAACCCTAACCCGACAGACCTAGTCCATTAGCCACCCCTTTAATGGTCATTGATTACATGAAATTGTTAAGTGTGTTAAGGGTGACATAGGCTTCTCAGTTGGGTGGCCTACACCCTATAAACCGCGGTGAAGAACGAGAAGCTTGAGAAATATCCTGAACCTATTGTACGGCTCTTCTGACCTCTACGAGGTCCATCATGGGACTCCTATCTTCCTTCGTTTTAGCACGGGTTGGGTTACTTACCGCCATCATTCATCACTGCAAACACCTAAAAATGGCATCTTAATTTTAATTGCTCAATGATGAAAATATACCACAACTTGTGTACTTACTACTTAGAGACCTATTGGGTAATCCTTGAATTCGAATCCAAAAGGCTAATAAAGACCAAGAAGGCCAAATAAGTGCAAATCAACAGAGTTCAGCGTCTAATTGAGATCCACTCTAGGGAGTATAAGATTATCAAGTCTAGGCATAAGCATTATTCATTGAATAAGCTTAATAATGACATGTTACGCACCAAAGTTTGATAAGTAATGAAAAAGATACAATTTGAGTATTTGCGCGTGTGCTGAAAGTGACACCTATTTACTATTTTGCTTATATCTTGCTTTACTTATCTAAAAATTATGAAATTAGTCTTATTAGAAATTAAACTTAACAACGCTTCAAGAAAAAAAAAAGAATCACTCAAGAAGGAGGTTGGGTGTGAAAGCTATGGCCAAAACAAATTGGGTTGTCTGCAGTCCGGTCCTGTCCAGGAACCTGACCGAGTTCCTATTTGTAAGAACCGAACCAGTCCTTTGACTGGAAACCCGACCAAACTCCCACTCTTCGAGTTCTTTTCTTCCTAAAAGGGATTAATAACTAGAATTCTAGGCTGAATAGTTTACCAAGACTAATTAGTTAGAACCTTAGCTGAATTAGTGTCCCTATTTAGATTAACCTTAATAGGTCTAGGATTAATTCTCCTATTTCTAAACTGATTTAGACTATCCCCTGAACCACTACAAATAGGGGTCTGGCCCTACGGTTAGGAGGGAGGAGTTAGGGCATCAGTTAGAGGCATCAAAAAAATTCCCATCATGAATTAGGCATCAGTTAATTGGCATCAAAATACATCGTATTAGAGAGAAGAAAGTATCAAAATTTAGGAGAGAAATATTCCACATATTGAAGATAGAGAATTGAGCTAACTATTAAAAAGACATGATTCTGCTGGAGTTCCCAGGTAAATTAAGTGGGTTATCCTGAGGGCAAAAACTCTACCTTTCCCCACTCTTATACTCTATTTATCTTTTATGATTTTTGATCCTAAATTACCAAAGATGTAACTTTTAGATAGTTCCTTGCCTGCTGCAACTGTTATGCTATTCTTTGATTTTTTATTGGACTAAAGTTTGCACCTTTTCCATGATTTTATATGATTAAGTGATTCTAATTTGTTGTATGAATATAAGTTAGTATCATTAAATATTAATTTCTCATGTTGATTAGTGGAGGCCATCAGTGATGACAAGCGCTGATGAGATGCATCTCATTGCATCACTATACCATTGTCCCCAGAATCTAGAATCTCAGTTCCAGACCAGGGAGTTAGGATGATCCCCACACTAGAGATTGCTCAAGGCCTTTCCAAAACCCTTTTGAAACAGCTTCAATTTGTCTCTTCGGTGTCTCTATCGGTATAATATACTTCAAAAGGTGTCATAATTTGCATATTTTCCTAAAACTCATTGGTGACTTTATTAGCTAAACCAAATTAACGCCTATTTTTTTCCTTACTATTGGCATCTATTCCCGCATTGCTAAACTTGGAGAAACATATATTGGGACCATGAGACTGAAGTTTGCTTGAACCAGAATAAGGGTTCTGATCTGGCCCAAGAACTGCCCCGGTTCTTAGATCAGACCTGCACCTAGATTTTGGGTTAGGCTGAACGAACTAATAAGGCCCAAGTCAGGATACAAGCCCAACCATTCACGAGGGATTGCACCTTTAGGGAGATGGGTCCTTACAATGGCAACTCTATTGAGGACGGGTTTTTTTTTTTTAAATGGTGAGGTTTGAACTTCAACATAGGAAATTATCTTAATTATACTTGCATTAGGCATACTTGCATTAGGCATACTTGCATTATAGGGTGCTGCCTACTGGGGATCAATAGCATCTTTAGGCAAAACCCTAATTCTACCCCCTTGGGAAAGTTGTTGGCCACTTGGAAGATAAATTCTATTCCTAACCCCCAAGTTTGGGGTAAATAATTTTCTGAATCCACAACTTTAGAAACTATTTTTTGGTCCATCCAACTTTGGTGCAAATAATTTTTGGAACCAAACTTGACCAAACTGACTTTTTAAATTGCAAAAAGCACCCTAAGTTTTTAAATTTTTCATGTTTAACCACAATCCTTAAAAACTTACTTTCGAAAAATTTAATTTTGTGCATGTAGTTTTCTACTCATAGGTACTACTCGAAGCTCACTTTCAAATGGTATCAGAGCCACGTGACCAAAAATAATCAATAGTAGTAAGCTAATTAATGATTAATTAAGCTAATTAACTATGTTTCATGCTTGAATCATCACCTAATTGCTCTGCTCCTAATTACTCACATATTGTTCACTCACCAAAAGGGACCACTTCAGTAACACCTCAATTAAACTATATCATTGATATAGTTTTAGAATTAAAAGTAGAATTAGCAAAAATTAAAATTAAAATTAAAGAGATTACGAAGCAATTATCTACAATCCATCTTTCTTTAGTTAATGAAATTAGACACAGTGAAAAATCAACTTTAAGTATCAGCTCTCCATTTCAGCATTAATATCCTTTCCAAAACCCAAAAAAAAAATTCATTTCCTTTTCATGATATAAAAATTCAAAAAGAAGTAGGAGAAAAATCAGCTAAAAAATCATCTGAAAAGGCAGAGAAAGAAGAAGAGGATGGAGTATAAGCAGTTTAATTTGGAAGAATTACAGAATATGCTTGATAGAGAACAAAATCTGGAAGAACTAAACAAAATAATGGCGCAATACTTGATAAACAAGATGTGTTATCTCATGATAATGAAGGCACAAATGATCTCTAGTTAGAAGAAGAAGTATATCAATAGAAGAACCTAGATAAGCTAGAAGATCTTAATATTGTACCTTTAGAAGAAATTAGAAGAAAATTAGATAAAACTACGATAAAATGGTACTTTATGACGAGATTAATGAGATTGAAGAAGAACTTAACGTAGATGAATTCGATTTCAATTCAATTAACAATGTTGTTCCTAAACTTGAAGAATTTGGTGAGCCTGGTAGAAGAAACGCTCATTTATGGGACCCAAATATGTTCAAACGGGACAAACAACCAATTTTTCCTTTGAGTTTATCCCAAGAAAAACTATAACCTTTGAAAAAATTGGTCTTACCCCAATTAGCCAACAGAGTATACCCTAAACATCGATAGAGCTCGTAAAAGAGAAGAAATATTTAAACATTAGAAAAGAGGAATGACTAGTATCTTGAATTTAAATACCACATGGGTTGCAAGAAATCTCTTAAATTATATTGAGCATAGTTTTTTTGGCACTGTAGCTGACTGGTATGATTCATTAAATTGAAGATGGTAAAATTACATTAAGAATTATGGAAATGTCAGCTGCAATGTTCAAAGATTTATGTAAGGAAATTGAAACTGAGTTTATCGAAGCTGAACTTGGTTCTGAAGAAAAAGTTAGAGAATGACAAAGAAATATTGATAATATAGAGTTGTGCATATGAGGTATTTGGAAAACTATATTGCTGAATTTAGCAAATATTATTACAAAATTGGGCATAATGAAAGTAATCTTGGTATGTTCTCAGATAAATTACCATATCCGATAAATTCCATAATTATGAAAAATACATTCCATGACTTGAAAGAGCAGATAACATTGAGACCCTTGGTTCAAGAATATCTTACTTAAGAAAATGGGTTAATAGTCAATGTCTTGATCTCTAAAAGTAAAAGAAAATTAAGGAGCAATTTCTAGCTTGATGGGATTCTTATCAACAATGGGGAAATGAACTTGAAAGGAGAAAAAAAAAAAAAACTTTACAAGAAAAAGAGCCTTAACAAACAAAGAGCAGAGAAATATAAAAGAAAATATTATAACAAACCAAGCCCTAAAAAACAAATATTTTGTACGAAAGGCGCTTATTGTCCAGTCACGAAAAGCAATTGTACGTGTTGGACAGGCAAAGAAGCATGACAATATGCTAACGAATGCAAAAATAGGAACAATAATAAGCTTATTAAAACTCTACGTAGCCTAGATTACTTTGAGCTTAGTTAGGAGCCCTAAATAACAACAAAGGAATTGCTGAAATTATACTAGAAAATGAGTATGAAGAAAGTGATTGTGAAGAAACCAGTCTTATGATGGAAAGTAGCTCGATTAGTCTTGGCGATCTTCAAGGGGAAAAATTTGTTGTAGATAATGAGAATGAAGAAGTCAAAGAGAGTGGGTCCTTCCCATAATTCAGAAAGACATGATCTAGAAAAAAATTCATCTTTCAATTAAAGAGTAAGTGCGTATATGAAATGATGGAAGGAGATCTAAAAATAAAAGACTGTGAATATGATGTGGGATAAGTTAATCTCATTAATTAGAAAAATATCGTTAAGCATAATAAAGACAGAAAATATAGGTACATCCATGTTGGAAGCGTCCAAGTTCAAATTACTCCATTATAACACTATGGCAAATATATTGATCTTATGCTTTGCTCTGTGATATTGTACATACCAAATTTAACAATCAAATTATCACAGGGATTAAGACCAATTTATGTAATGGATCAGTAAGATTCAATTTTCAACTTAGATATTATATGAATCTAAAAGATGAATTTGCTAAAAACTTCCTATCACTTAAAATAAAGACAGTTGGGATGGATGTGAAGAGAGCAAGTTACCCATTGAGGATATTTGGAAGATAATCTATAAATTAGATAATACTATAGATTCAAAGACTAAGGTAACAATGATAGAGGCAAAAAAAATTGAAAGTTCTACCCTAATGCAAAAGATTCAAAGGATAAAGTCCAATCCATAGGAGATAAAATTTGATAGATCTTGGATAGCTAGTTTTGCTAATCCCATAAAAAGCAATGAGAAAATGTGAGTAAAACTTGATGAGAATGGTAAGATTACCATTAAACCATAATTATTAAGAAGTATGAGTACAAGATCAGAATGGGGCAAAGGATCTCCATCTGCTAGTGAAGAGGTTAAAGAAGATGATATATTAAGTATGAACAGTGAAATGAGTATAATGAGTTTTGAACCAGCAAGACACATTGTAGATAGAAGTATGAGTCTAGATAGGAAAGTCATTTGGTACAAAACAAGAACTGTTAGTAAGCCAATGTATGAGGATGAATTAGTTAAAAATATAACTATGGAGATAGGCTATGAAGTTACCAATACAAATTCTAATAGCATTTATATCCCAATAAATATATGTTTAGAGGGATATAATAAATATGAATTATGTGTCTACATAGATAGTGATTGTTCTGTATACTTTGGATAAAGGTCATTATTTCCATAATTTAAGTGGAAAAGAGCCAAGAATCCTTTACAATTAAGGATAGTCGACAATAGCATTATGAGCCACAAGCCATAGAAGGGTTACCACAGAATTAGGAGGAGTTCAATGCATTATACTAGTCATATGGGCGACTGATTAACTCTCTCATGATATGATTATTGAAAATAATTTTTAGAGATTATATTCTCTACACACACAAACTATAAACCAAATAATATTTACAATTAATGATCACTCTGTTCCTATTGAAAAATTAAGTAAGACTTACACATGTCCAAAGATTGAGTGAGTTTACACGCAGCCAGTATGGTGAGAAGATAATGCTAGCACAATGTGAGGTAGTATTAACAATCTCATTACTTGAATTATCTATTACAGAGTAAATTATCGAACAACAAGAGAAATTATACAAAGAACTTCACTCTAATAGTCCCCTAAAATTTTGGGATAAAGATAAGACATTTGCAAAGATTAGTTTGTTAAATCTCAATACTATTATTCAAGTTAAACAAATGGTGTATACACAGCAGGACATTCAAGAATTTGATAAACAAATCAAAGAACTTCTAGATAAAGGATTAATTAGGAATAGTAAGAGTCCTCAGATAAGGCTGCTTTCATAGTAAGAAATCATGCTGAAGAAAAAAGAGGAAAAGCAAGAATGGTAATCAATTATAAAAAGCTTAATGATAATATTGTCTTTGATGGCTATTATATTCCTAACAAAACAGTAATTTTTAATAGAATTCAATTGGCCTCTTAGTTCTCGAAAATGGATTGCAAAAGAGGATACTGGTAAATAAAAATGGATGAAGAAAGCATTCCTTTAACTGCTTTTAGTGTCCCTCAAGAACATTATGAGTGGATAGTAATGCTATTTGGTCTAAAAAAAAGCACCTCAAATATTCCAAACAAGAATGCATAACATCTTCAAATACCTTAGTCATTGTTGTTTAGTTTACATCGATGATGTCTTTGTCTTTTCCAAGGCCATAGAACAACACAAAGATGATGTCTTAGTTGTCACCCAAAGATGCATTGATAATGGTATTATACTTAATAGGAACAAGTGCATTCATGCTGAACAAGAAATCGAGTTTTTAGGTTTAGAGATAAAAGCTGGACAAATCATCTGATGAATGTCATATTTGCATAGGATTTTATGAGTGTTTTGGCGCCATTTTAGGGGGTTAGAGTGCTTGATTGTGTAATTTAATCGCCCTTTTCTGTTGTACGCTCGAGTTTGGCATTGTTGATGATATTTCTAGAGTAAGAGAACTTGAGTGTGTCAACAAAATCGATGAAGAATGATGCAAGGATTCAAAGAGCCCATAAAAATTGACCAAAACCCCATAAGAGACATGGTTTGCCCGGGTTTATATCATGGATAACCCCGGATAGCATACACAGTCAACCCATGTTGACTACATTTTACAGGGTTAACAGGGTAAAGTGACCAGAGGGCAGCACGGTTTGACCGTCTCCACGAGCTAGCCGTGGAGGCCCCCATTCCCTTGACTTGCCTAGTTTTCTTGCAGTTGTTCGGCTTCCAGGCGTTTTGACGTTCGACTGATATGTTTTTTTTTCTATGATAAAAGGCCTACTTTCAACCATCATTCTTCCATTCCATTCAATTCCACCATCTATTTAGGAATAGACTCCATTTTTAGAGTGAGGGAGAGTAAGTAGGTGAGGGAGATTCGCAAGGAAACGAGATCATTTTTACAAATCGACGGATTCAAGCACGCATTTGGGCTAAGCAAATCCTTCCATTCTCTTCTCTTTTCGCCATTAGGTTTATTACTTTCTAGATTGATAGATTAGATTATGTAATTCATGTTAATTTGTAGTTGTAATTCTTGGGATTGATGTTGAACTTGCGTTTGCGTATGTTCTTGAATTGATTATTTGGTGTGCTTTTGAATTGTTGGGGTAAATTTCATCAAGTCTGGAATTTGAATTTCTTATAAGAAGTTTCATCACCTTCTTTCTTGTAGTAGATACTGGGTGAAGTACTGAAAAGTCAGATCTGATGTCGGAATCACAATATTCGACTTGATTGTGTGATGTCTTGAGAAAGAATCACCAATCAAGAGACCTAAAATGATAATCATGTGCCTAATGAACCTAGACTAATTGAGAATCCATGAGAATTGATTATTGATTTGATTTGGGTATTTTGCTCTGCCTTGAAAGAGGGTTGTGATATCTCGATTATCGGTCTTGAAATTCCCTAATTAAAGAGAAAGTGTTTTATCTATTCTTAAACCGGGTAATTGATTGGTTAACTTAATTCCTTGAATATTTATCCATTAGATTATGTAGTAGATTAGCTTAATTTCAATCTCACATGTTAATTCACTTAGCCTATCTTGAGGGGATAAAGCCCAGTAGATCAACATAGTCTCTGTGGGATCGACCTTAATTTGCTACAACGCCACCGTTCGCTTGCAATCGTATCAAGTTTTTGGCCCCATTGCCGGGGACTAGTGTCGAATATTGGGTTTTTCTTGATAGGTTTAACTAAGAATTTTGTGTTTTTTGAAAAAAAAAAACCCTAAAAAATTAAAATTAAAAAAATAAAAACCTTAAAAAAAACAATGGCAGTTTTCCATTTTTTCCAATTCGATCATGAATTATTTTGGAGGTGTTTTAAGCATTTAAATACTTTTTTTGCTCAATGCGGTTATTGTATGGGGTAAATAGGAAATTTTAAACATTGTTGATGAGGGTCTGAATAGTTAAATCCGATCTCTTTTAGAATATTGGAGTTTTCATGGTAAAAGTATTGATGAGGTATGGTATTTGCTTGAGTGGATTGCTTGGGATTCATTTGAATTTGAGAAAGCTAGTCGTGTTTCTAGATATTTATTCCCTGATCATTGTGTGTTCTATTCTAGATCTTATTATCCCCCTTTTTGATGTGAGTTGTGTAATTCTTTTGACCATAATACTAATTCATGTCCTTATGACGCATGTTAGGCTAAAAGTGAATTTGTATCACCCTAGAATAGTACTAATGTTGTCTTGTTCTTACCCGATTGATCCTTTCCTTTAGCTCAGTGCACGAGACTCAAGGTGGGTGAGACTTTTGGGGTAGTTGCTAGGTTTAGTGTTGTTGTTGCTTGTTTTGAGTTAGAAGATAGTTTAGATAAGGTGTATGATCTAGATAAGACTCCTTTGGAGGGGTCACGTGATGTGTTTATACATGAGGAGTCTACTAGCCTTGGTTGTAATAATGTTCTCCCTAATCCCCTTGATCATTCCTATATTTCATCTAATTGTTTATTACCTTCTCCTTCCTGTGAGTATTATCTTGATGTTTCCATTGATAATCCTATGATTTTTGATGCTAATGTTGATTTGGGCTATGAGGATAACATGTTTAGTATTCTTGGTGAGAATGTTGATAATTTTGTCCCTAGGTTACTTTAGTGAGTATAATGCCTCCCTTGACCCATATTTCATGTACCTAATGGATGAAAGTAGAAATATCATGTGGAATACTTATTTAATTTCTCTTTTGATTTTTCTATTGTACTTGGTTTGGTAAGGAGAGCACTAACTTTCTTCAATGTTCTTATCTTGATGCTCTCTCACTACCATGCTTATGAATCCCATGTCGCGACGTTCGACAAGTTTCTACATGCATTGACAGAGTCTGATGTGGTGGGCCGAGTCTTGAAGCTGTGATGGAGTCGTTAATGCTCCATTTGGCCAGTTTGCGTGGAGGCCTTAGCTTAGGTGTAGCCAACACCTAATCTAGTAAGATCGTTATACTTTGTTTCCCCTTTCCCTTCTCTTACCTTTCTTTCCTTTGAATACTACTACTTTAGCTAAGCATGGGGGAAGGATAGCTTCATGTTTTTCATTTTTGGTGATTAGCTTCCATACATGTTAGAGCATATAGTTTTAGGCTTCTTTTTGTTTTCATTAGTATTTTGCATTTAGCTGCATTTTAGGTATTGCACATAGGATTGCATGCAGGGATGGTATGGATTGGATTAAGATAATCTACGATGATATTTTTGCTAGGCATGGTAGCTTTCATGATCTTGGGTAACTTTTGATGTGTAATCTCTTTTGGAACTAAATTTGTGAAAGTTTTGTGAATATTTCTTGTTTTGACCGTTGTCTAGGTTGAGAACTTTGTTTTCCCTTGGAATCGTTAGCACTTATATTGGTATATGTGAGTCATTTTATGAGCAACTTGAGACTTTGGTAGATATCCCGTGAGACTTTGAGCCTTATTTAAACTAATTCATTATATTTAGTCTCATGTTTCTTTCATTTGTGTGACTCTTCCATGTTGCATCTCTAGAACTTGCCTAGACTCTTGTTCAAAACCACATTCACATGTGCATAGTTGATGATATGATAGAGGCATTTCTTTCTTTGAACATTTTCGTCACATAACCAAATAGCCTACCTTTGTATTATATTTGCAAGAGACATGGTTTACCCGGGTATATATCATGGATAACCTAGGATAGCATAAATAGTCAACCCGGGTTGACCAAATTTTACAGAATCAACAGGGCAAAGCGACTAGAGGGCGGCACGGCCTGAACGTGGTAGGGGCCACGGCCTATGGTGGTCCCCACGGGTTGGCCGTGAAGGCCCCTATTCCCCCAACTTCCCTAGTTTTCTTGCGGCTATTCGGCTTCCAGACGTTTTGATGTTCGACTGATACATTTTTTTCCGTGATAAAAGGCCTGTTTTCAGCCATCATTCACCTGATTCCATCTAGCTAGGAATAGACTCCATTTTTAGAGTGAGGGAAAGCAAGTAGAAGAGGGAGATTTGCGATGAAGTAGGGATCGTGTTTGCAAATCGATGGATTCAAGCATGCGTTCAGGCTAAACAATTATTTCCCTTCTCTTCTCTTTTCTCCATTCAATTTATTACCTTCTAGATTGATAGATTAGATTATGTAATACGTGTCAATTTGTAGTTTGAATTCTTGGGATTAATGTTGAACTTGCGTTTGCCTGTGTTCTTAAATTGAATGTTTGGTGCGCTTTTGGATTGTTGGAGTTCATTTCATCAAGTCTGGAATTTGAATTGCTTGTAAGAAGTTTGATCAACCTTTTGCTCATATTAGATACTGGGTGAAGTACTAAAGGGTGCAATTTGTTGTCAGAATCACCAAATTTGACTTAATTGTGTGAAGTCTTCAGAAAGAATCACCAATCAAGAGACCTAAAACGATAATCACGTGCCTAATGAACCTAGACTAATCGAGAATCCATGAGAATTGATCATTGATTTGATTTGGGTATTTCGCTCCTCCTTGAAAGAAGGTTGTGATATCTCGATTATCGGTCTTGAAATTTCCTAATTAAAGAGAAAGTGCTTTATATATTCTTGAACCGGGTAATTGATTGGTTGACTTAATTCCTTGAATATTTATCCATTAGATTATATAGTAGATTAGTTTAATTTCAATCTCACATGTTAATTCGCTTAGCCTATCTTGTGGGGATAAGGCCCAATAGATCAACCTAGTCTCTGTGGGATCGACCTTGATTTGCTCCAACACCACTGTGCCCTTGCAATCTTATCACATTTTTGGCCCCGTTGTCGGGGACTAGTGTCGAATATTGGGCTTTTCTCGATAAGTTTGACTAAGCATTTTGTTTTTCTTTGAAAAAAAAAACCCAAAAAAATTGAAATCAAAAAATAAAAACCTTTAAAAAAAACAATGGTAGTTCTCCATTTCCCCCAATTCGAGCCTAAATTATTTTGGAGGTATTTTAAGCATTTAAATGCTTTTTTTGCCTAATGCGATTATTGTATGGGTAAATGGAAAATTTTAGACATTATTGATGAGAGTGTAAATAGTTAAACCCGATCTCTTTTAGAGTATACAGGTTTTCATGGTAAAAGTGTTGATGAGGCATGGTATTTGCTTGAGTGAATTGCTTGGGATTCATTTGAATTTGAGAAGGCTAGTCGTGTTTCTAGATATTTATTCCCTAATCCTTGTGCGTTCTAATCTAGATCTTATTATGCCCCTTCTTGGTGTGAGTTGTGTAACTCTTCTGACCATGATACTAATTCATGTCCTTATTATGCATGTTATTCTCAACCTGACTTTGTATCGCCCTGGGACAATACTGATGTTGTTCTAACCTTACCTGATTTATCCTTTCCTTTAGCTTAGTGCATGGGGCTCAAGGTGGGTAAGCATTTTGGGGTAGTTGTTAGGTTTAGTGTTGTTGTTGCATGTTTTGAGTTAGAAGATACTTTAGATAAGGCGTAAGATCTAGATAAGACTCCTTTGAAGGGGTCAAATGATGTGTTTTTGCATGAGTCTACTAGCCTTGGTTGTAATAATGTTCTCCCTAATCCCCTTGATCATTTCTATGTTTCACCTATTTTTTCATTACCGTCTCCTTCCCCTGAGTATTATCATGATGTGTCCATTGATAATCCTATGATTTTTGATGCTAACGTTAATTTGGGCTATGAGGATAACATGTTTAGTATGCTTGGTGGGAATGTTGATAATTTTATGTTCCTAGGTTACTTTAGTAGGTATAATGCCTCTATTGACCCACATTACATGTACCTAGTGGATGAACCTAGAAAACTCATGTGGAATAGCTTCTCTAATTTCTCTGTTGATTTTTCTATTGTATTTGGTTTGATGAGGAGAGCATTAACTTTCTTCAATGTTCTTATCTTGATGCTTTCTCTCTGCCACGCTTGCGAATCCCATATTATGGCATTCGACAAGCTTCTACGTGCATTGACAGAGTCTAATGTGGTGGGCTGAGTCTGGACGTTGTGATGGAGTGGTTAATGCTCCATTTAGTCTGTTTGCGTGGAGGCCTTAGCTTGGGTGTACCCAGCACCTAACCTGGTAAGATCGTTATACTTTGTTTTCTCCTTCCCTTCTCTTACCTTTCTTTCCTTTGAATAATAATTCTTTATCTAAGCATGGGGGAAGAGTATCTTCATCTTTTTCATTTTTGGTTATTAGCTTGCATACATGTCAGAGCATATAGTTTTAGGCTTCTTTTTATTTGCATTAGTATTTTGCATTTGGCTGCATTTTAGGTATTGCATATAAGATTGTATGTAGGGATGGTATGGATTGGATTGAGATAATCTCTGATGATATTTTTGTGAGGCGTGGTACCTTTCATGAGTTTGGGCAACTTTTGTTGTGTAACCCCTTTTGGTGCTAAATTTGTGAAGGTTTTATGAATATTTCTTGTTTTGACCCTTGTTTTGTTTGAGAACTTTGTTTTCCCTTAGAATCGTTAGCACTAATGTTGGTACATTGGAGTCATTTTATGAGCTAATAGAGACTTTGGTAGATATCCCGTAGGACTTTGAGCCTTATTTGCACTAATTCATTATATTTAGTCTCATATTCCTTTCATGTGCGTGACCCTTCCATGTTGCATCTCTAAAACTTGCCTAGACTCTTGTTCAAAACCACATTCACATGTGCATAATTGATGATATGATAAAGGCATTTCTTTTTTTAAATATTTTCGTCACATAACCAAATAGCGTACCCTTATATTACATGTTTTTCCCCTTTGCTAGCCCATTTGAGCTTATATCTATCTTTGTTGTGAATACTTCATATTAACCCTTGGTGAAACACATATTCCTACATTTAAACCAAGTCTATGGAAGATCACTTTACTTATGTAGTTGGTGGTTTTGGGGGTAATTAAGTTTAAGATAGCTTTGGTATGTTAGTTTGTTGAGGGATTGCTGACATCGAGCATTTGGTTTTGTTTCTCTCTTATTTGGGCTATGTATTTGTATTAGATTGTGAGTTGACAATTGGTGGTCCTATGCCTTTCAATAATTGTAATTTTTTTTCATTTCCAAAAAAAAAAACAAAGAGAAAAAGCATAAAAAAAAGTTATGTTGAAGGAAACAAAACAAAAACAAAAAAAGCAAAAAAGAATGAATAAATGATTGGCATTGGATACGTAAGTTGCTTGAGTTCCTTCTTTGTCAACTCATTTTCAACTCATTTCCTACATGATTGGGATATGTTCATTGTATTGCTGAGGTGTGGAGTATTGGTGAACTTCATGGGTTGTTGGTGTTTTATTGGTTGCACCCTAGTCACTTGGCTAAGTAGCTTCACATTATCCAAATTCATTGGTCCACCTCCTTTCCCATAACCCTTCTAGCCCACACTACAACCCATATAAAGTCCTCTTGATTGTCTTGTACACATTGCATTTTTAGTGGTGAAGAATTTGAGAGTCTTGGCAAGCATATGGTAGATTGCATCTTTGGAATGAGTCTTGATTGAACCTATGCTATATTTCAAACACATGAGTAGGAGTTATTCACATTTCCCCAAATTGAGGTTCTACCGGTCCATTTGGCTCTAATCAATTCCGTGTGTTTGCATTATATACTTTGTGGTTCTTTGGGGCTGGTCAAGTTTGATATCAAGCTTATGGTCTTATATTTCTTTGAAAACATTCACCTACTCTTGATTTTGAAATGTATTGCGCACTACATGGGGTTGTCATTGATTCCTATTCTTGCTTGTGATGTGCTATAACTCTCGTACTTTAAGGAGGTTGTTATGTTTTTGAGTCCTAGATGCCCTCCTGTTGGTTTTATATAGTGTTTGCTTGCGAACAAGCAAAAGTTTAGGGGAGTGATGAATGTCATATTTGCATAGCACCTAACCTGGTAAGGTTGTTATACTTTTATTTCCCTTTCCTTTCTTTTACCTTTCTTTCCTTTGAATAATAATGCTTTATCTAACCATGGGGGAAGGGTAGCTTCATGTATTTCATGTTTGGTTATTTGCTTGCACACATGTTAGAGCAAATAGTTTTAAGCTTCTTTTTATTTGCAGTAGTATTTTGCATCTAGCTGCATTTTAGGTACTGCATATAGGATTGCATGTAGGGATGGTATGGATTGGATTGAGATAATCTCCAATGATATTTTTGCTAGGCATGGTAGCTTTCTTGAGCTTGGGTAACTTTTGATGTGTAATCCCTTTTGGTGCTAAATTTATGAAGGTTTTGTGAATATTTGTTGTTTTGACCCTTATCTTGGTTGAGAACTTTGTTTTCCCTTAGAATTGTTAGCACTAATGTTGGTAAATAGGAGTTATTTTATGAGCTAATTCAGACTTGAGTAGATATCCCGTGAGACTTTGAGCCTAATTTGAACTAATTCATTATATTTAGTCTTATGTTTCTTTCATGTCTGTGACTCTTCCATGTTGTATTTCTAGAACTTGCCTAGACACTTGTTCAAAACCACATTCGCATGTGCATAGTTGATTATATGATCGAGGCATTTCTTTCTTTGAACATTTTTGCCACAAAACCACATGTTGTAATTTCCGCAAGTGTACGGTATATCATTGTGATGCTTGTAGGTGTCGATCCTTAGGGATGGATTATGAATTTAGGCCACTGACCAAACATATGCTTAAAATCTAAAACAAATTTTTATAAACCAAGGCATTGGATATGACTAATATAGTTAACCAAACTAAAATTTTACAAATCTAAGGCAAATTTTGACTAATCATAATTCTAACAAAAGCAATGGTAAATGAAACACAATGAATCATATGTCGTTATCTGTCGTTAACGACCTAAATTGGGACTTTGGGGGAATGCTAGTATGAACCACTCAGCAAAACGAAAGCAAATCAAAACAGAGCAGTAAAACACAGCAAGTAACGAGCCCAAGCAAGAAAGGATGACAAGCTTGAATTCTAACCAACCGCTTACAGATTCAAAGTCAAAACTAATATCTTTCCTCCTAATTAAGAACGCAAAATTGATTACACTAATTTGAGAACTCAAGAACAAGATCTAAAAACTAGAAAACAAAATGAAACATAAAAGTCTAAAATTAGAAAAAACAACTCTTGGCTATCCTCTACTCTATGTTGTATGCTCTCTATTCCCCCATTCTCCTGTCCTCAACCTGCTTTCAAGGCTCCAAAAATGTTGTCCTCAAGTTTGTTCATTGCCTCCCCATTAATCCCGAATTAAACCCCCTTTGCTATTTGAAACCGTCAAAGTGATGATGATGTTGAAGGATAATGGCAAGTGGAATTAATATGATGAATGATGGAGGAGAGAGAAAAACACCATGGCTATTGTGGGGAAGGAAGATGAAGCAGCAGCCAGGAAGATAACCCAGTATGTCAGGATTCTGGGCCTTGGGTTGCTGCTGGGGATGAAAGAAGCAGAAAGGAAGGGGGGAAACCCAGTATCACGTGAGGCACACGTGGCCTTTAACTGAAAGAGCGAAGTGGGGAAGGGTCGGTAGGCCAGGCTAAAGACCAAAGTGGGTCGCGGGGTGGAATAGAACAGGCCCAAATAGAAGCAAAGTGGGGGAGCAACTTGGGCTCAGCCAAGCTGGATGGCAGAGGCCCTTTCGGAGAAAGAAGGCAGTCTGGAGGAGAAACGGGCCGCGACTGGGGGCACCTGGCCAGACCGGCCCAGAAGAGGTTAAAAGAAAAAAAAAAACGCAGATTGGTTACGGATCTAGGCCGTTGGGCTCGACTTTGCTTCCTTCTTCTCTCCTCACTTGATCCAGCTTCATTTTGGCCTAATTATTCATCCTTTCCCAATTTTTTCAATTCCTATAAAATAAACAAAATAATATTAAAATTCTACAACAACAACAACAAACTCCCAGTGTGGGTTCCGCTTTCACGGAGTCTGAGGAGATCCAGCTGTAGGCAACCTTACCTCTACTGGTATTCCTACCCATAGAGAGGTTGATTCCATACGACCCTACCAAAACGGTTTTGGGAAAAAGGGTTATAGTGAAAATGATTGCGAAACCATTTACCGAGTAAGCGAAGGAGGGAGAAAAAAGGGGTCGGATAGCAAATAAAGAGGGAGTAGAGACATACCTGAGCAAACCATGGGCGCTTAGTGCCGTCACAACCCAGCAAAGCACGACCTGCAGACAAGCACAAAGAGAAAACCCTACCCACCCTACACCGCCTAGGCTACTGCCCCCTACGGCGGTGGACCCCTACAATCCGAGACCTTAATCCTGATCCGCCACAACCTCCTATCCTGAGTTATGTCCTCCGTAAGACCGACAACTCTCAGGTCCTCTCTAACCACTTCTTCTAGGCTCTTCTTCGGTCTACCCCTCCCTCTCTTACCACCGGGAGGGTTGATCAACTCACACCTACGCACGGGGGCGGCCACACTTCTCCTCTTCACGTGGGCGAACCATCTGAGCCTCGATTCCCTCATCTTCTCCTCTATGGGGGCCACTTCAGCTAAACCCCTGATTTCTTCATTCCTTATTCTGTCCAAGCTCGTAAAACCACACATCCACCTGACCATTCTCATCTCAGCGACCATCAACCGTTGGACCTGTGTCTTTTTTAGAGGTCAACACTCTGATCCATAGAGAACAGCCGGTCTAACTACCATCTGATAGACTTTGCCTTTCAAACCCATGGGCACTCTCTTGTCACACAACACCTCTGACGCTGACTTCCACTTTTGCCAGCCCGCTCTAATCCGCTGGCTAATATCCTCGTCAATGTCCCCATTTTGCTGGATGATCGAGCCCAGGTACTTAAATTTTGCGACCTTCGGTATGGCCCTCCCATCCAGTACGATTTCTCCCCCCTCTTCTGTCCTCCCGCTGAAACAACAGTGAAGGTATTCCGTTTTCGACCTACTCAACCGAAAGCCCCTAGCCTCCAGCGTATGCCTCCAACTCTCCAACCTGTCGTTCACCCCCTGTCTAGTGACATCGATAAGGATGATGTCATCTGCAAATACCATGCACTAGGGCACCTCGTCCTGGATTCCTCTAGTAAGTTCATCCAAAACTAATGTGAAAAGAAACGGGCTTAAAGCGGAGCCCTGATGAAGGCCCAAACTAACAGTGAAGTCATTGGAGACCCCTCCCGGAGTCCTAACACTTGTCCGCACTTCCTCGTACATATCCTTGATTACACGAATGTACGCGGGCGACACCATTTTCTCTTCCAAACACCTCCACAAAACCTCCCTTGGAACTCTATCATACGCCTTCTCCAGGTCAATGAACACCATATGAAGATCCACCTTTTTGTCCCTGAACAAACCCATGAGCCCTCTGAGGAGGTAGATCGCCTCAATGGTCGACCTGCCTGGCATGAATCCAAATTGGTTCTCTGAAATCTCTACTTCCTCCTGCAACCTTCTCTCAATCACCCTATCCCACAGTTTCATAGTGTGGCTGAGCAGCTTGATGCCCCTAAAGTTATTGCAATCTTGGATATCCCCTCTGTTTTTGTACAGTGGGATGATTGTGCTGGCCCTCCATTCTCTGGGCATCTTGGCGGTCCTGAAAATAACATTGAAAAGCTCTGTGAACCACTCTAGACCCTCTTCCCCCATGAACTTCCAAACTTCTACTGGTTTCTGGTCCAGACCTACTGCCTTCCCATTCGCCATCTTCTTCAAGGCCTCCCTGATCTCCTCCTTTGTTATCCTCTCGCTCGCACGTTGATTGCTACACTCTCCGCCCGAACTACAGTCGGCTCCCCCCCTTCCCCATTGAGGAGTTTAGCAAAGAAACTTTGCCATCTCTCCTTAATTTCAGCATCCTCAGTCAACACCTTTCCCTCTTCGTTCTTGATACACCTTACGACTCCTAAATCCCTAGTCCTTCTTTCCCTCGCCCTAGCTAGTTTAAAAACCTCCCTCTCCCCTTCCTTCGTCCCCAGTCTATGGTACAGTCTATCAAATGCCTAACTCTTTGCTACTGCCACCGCCCTTTTGGCTACCTTCTTGGCCGCCTTGTATCCAATCCTCTTTTGCTCCCTCTCGTCCTCCGAACTGCTACTCATGAACTCTGCGTAAGCCTCTTTTTTTGCCTTGACTTTCTCTTTTACCTCTTCGTTCCACCACCAGGCGCCCTCCATCCGGTTGTCGCCTGCCCTGGAAAGACCTAGGGTTTCCTTAGCCGACCTTCGAATGCAATTCTAATATGACAATTTAATTCAAAGCAAATAATAGATAATGAAGGGTATAAATTAAGTCACTTTCCAGTTGAACAAATACTCCAATACCTAAATTTTGCTCGTCCTCGAGTAAAATAAAACTAAAAATCCAAGAAAAAGAGATAAAACTCTAACTCACTTTTGCAGGAATCACGGTTGCACTTAGCATGTGCAACAAGCCCGTTAAACCCCTATGTTACCCCTAGTGGACGAGAAAGGTTTCATGAGAGTTTGTAGAACATATACCCACAAAATCTATAAAAGAAAACCAAAAATAGAAAATGGTAAATCTTCTTTATTTTTTTATCCAAAAACTTACATATACAACACCGGAGAAAAATATATGCACAGTCTAACCAACTACATCACTCAAGCAACCAAAGCACTATATCACATATGAACACAATGCACACATTAAGAAATCCTTAATCCCCACTGATGAATCTATACACAGTGTTTCACCCCACTTAAAAATTATGTCCAAGCTTGGCTAGTAGAACCTCACTTTAGGGAAATGTGGAACACTTCCACTCATGTGTTTAAATTATAACAAGGGTCACTCAATTCTCGTCCAATCATACAAACTGCTATAGGCTTGTTAAGATTC
The DNA here is from genome assembly GCA_017589665.1 of Selenicereus undatus. Lineage (NCBI taxonomy): Eukaryota > Viridiplantae > Streptophyta > Magnoliopsida > Caryophyllales > Cactaceae > Selenicereus > Selenicereus undatus. The sequence continues at coordinate 95,753,425 of JACYFF010019584.1, forward strand.
TCAATTCTCCACCACTAAAATGCAAAGTGCAAAATAATAATCGAGAGGACTTTTCAGGGTTTGTAATGGGGCTAAGGGCAAAGGGTAATATAGGGACAAATGATTTAGGGAATGAGGAGCTAAAAGCAAAAGCTAATGAACAACCAATATTCACACCAACTATAATAATCAAACACTCTCTCAAAACAACATATAAAAACACACCCCAATTAGAGTGACCATTGGAAATGAGTATATATAATGATACATTCATGCCAAAAACTCTAATTCACAACTCTTTTTTGGAATCTTTTGAGATTTTTTTTCTAGTTTCTTTTTTCATTTTTCCTTAAAAACTTCCTCATTTTCATTTTTTCATGCTTCCATTGCTTTCTCCCTTTTTTTCTTTTTTCCAAGAAGAAAATGAATGTATGGCATGTACAAGAACAATACAACTCGATTTCAAATGATCACCTTGAAACATCCCATCATATACCAAAATCAACCACCAAATTCATATAATACCCAAAAGTTATCCACCAAAAAATGAAGTGTTGCCCCACTAGCTTTGGCTTAAGTATAAGAAAATGTGTTTAGGCTAAGGGCTAAAATGAAGGGTTCACAACAAAACAAAACAAAAATTCAAGGCTCAAAGGGCCAGCAAAGGGTAAAATATTCAAATCATGGGTGGCAATCTGGCTATGTAGTTCACAAAAACAAATGAATGCCTCTATCATATTATCATAATGCACATGCTAAATGTGATTTCAAAGAGAATTAAAATGAGTTCTGGAGATATAATCATGGAAGAGACACACATGAAAGAAAAATGTGAGACTAAAAATGACGAATTAGTCTATAAGGCTCAAAATCTCACGAGTTCATCTCCCAAAGTCAAGCTTGCTTAGAATTAATGTCAGGGTTAGGATCGTACACAAACATCATACTTTAGGACTAAGTTCTATCAATGCACATCACATCTATATACGACCTAATACTAAGGTACAAGAGAACGTAGCTAATAAGAAAAGTACATACATTCCCCAAAAACAAAAAAAAAAACAAAAATCTTTTTGGATTTTCAATTTTTTTCAAATTTTCTCAATTTTTTTCAAATTTCTTTCAAATTTTCTCAATTCCAATTTTTTTTGCCTTTTTTTTGAAAGGCAATTTTCCCACCCTCACACCTAAATCAGACAATGTTCTCATTGGATGTGAAAGGAAATACAAAAGCAAAGAAAAACAAACAAACAATCATGAAGAAAAGAATACTCAAAAAGAAAGAAAAAATGACAAGACTCTAAATGCAAAGAGAAAACAATAAAAATAAAATAAAGTAACAAATACATGCAAAATAAAACAAAATAAAAAGAGGAGATAAAGAGGAACGTCTATACCAGGTCAGGTGCAGAAGAACACTTAAGTTATAGCCTCCAGAAATCTACTTAGACGGAGGCCCATAGAGCATCAGTCACTCCACATTAAACTGAACATTGCTACTCAAATCAAATCCCATTAGCGCACGAAGTAGCTTATCAAATTGACAAGAACAACTCTCTATAAGAGTACAACAATAGAAAGTAAAGAGTTGATGCCAAAAAGAGTACATCCACCATATTAATGCAGCATAAGTAAGGACCCGCTTCAACTTATCAAATTTCTCGGCCCAAACATCAAACAGGCAGATGTATTTAAAATTAGATAGTAGCTGGGTCATTGGCCTAGAAACTATATCATAATGAACGAATGGTCTAGGCAAAATAGTTGGTGCAAAATCCACAAGTCCTTCAATTTCAATATATGTAAGATTTTGGTCCAGAGCAAAAGTTACAGGCACAAAAGTCTCGAACTCTACAAATTCAGACTTGCGAGGTTCAAAGAGGAGATTAGTAATGATGGGGTTAAAAGAGTAGGATTCATATTCAACATAAAAACTCTCATCAAGATTTTCATTGATATCAAAGCTACATGAAAAATATTCATATTCTATAGAAAGAATATCATCACCGAATTCCAAATTAGTAGGCTCAACTTCCTCCTCACATATCTCAGTAAATAAAGACCATTTTACTCATCTAAATTATGATGCTTAGCTTCACTTGTGATGCTCATATCTAACTCAGTAGGATTCTCAAGTTCTTAACTCTCCTGAAACTTACAAGAGTCATTCAAAGCAGAGGGTGGGTCGGTAGAAATTAGGACATCATTAGTGACTTCCTTATGTGAGCTAGTGTGGGGTGCAAGGTTAGGTGATAGAAATATAGGGAGGTCACACTCTTGTTCTAGGCTAGGCAAAGGCATAACATCATGCAAATTAGACCTAGATTGATAAGAGGGCTCAAAATCATCGTAAAGACTAACTTTAGGTTTAAGAGATCCTAAACTAGAGTCAAATTCACTATAATTCTCCCTACTTTGCTTAAAACATTAAGAATATTCAATAATTCTCTTTTTCATCGTCTCTACCATTTTATAAAGTCATTTCGGTAATTGTCTTTTTAACACTTGCACATTTAGCATCAACATAATCGTGATATAGACAAGTATGAACAGCATGATTAGAAGAGTCACAGTAATCGCACAACATAGGAGGCACATAAGAGTGAGATGAATTATACGGATGTATAAAGTGATCTTGTTGGTAAGGATTAGCACGAAAAATAGATTCACCATGAATAGGATTTTCTAAGGTCTCTCTAGCTTGTTCAAACATATAAGTATCCCAAGCTAATTTTTCAAAGAAATTTCATATTTGATCTTGATTTCTAGTTAATAATTCTAGTACACCTCCAAGACAAATAGACTCAACATAACCTCAAGATGCAAAATTTAAACCCACAATGATGACCTCTCAAATTTTCCATTTTTCAAAATTTTGATTCAATTGAGCACAATAGTCATTAAGCCTTGACAAGTAACTCCAGAAAGGTTCATGCTCAAATTGTGAAAAATTGAAAACTGGCATTCTCAAATTCTCTTTCTTTTTTGTTAAGATTTTCTTCAATTTTTTTGACCTTTTTTTAGAAAATGGGAAAAACAAATCAACGACTCTGCAACACTAATTATAAACTAATGACTAAAACAAAAATGACACACCTAAATAATTAAGTTAACAAAATAAAATAAACTAACAAAACTAGAAGTATAATACAAAAAGAAAAGAAAGACCCAAAAGACTTAAAACAACAAGAAGTAATTGAACATAAAAAAGCCACAAAGAATCCCGAACACCGGGTACAAGCATCATTTCTCTTTCTGATTTTGCACACACAATTACAGAAAATATGCAAACCTAAAACAAGAAAAAAACCAAAAATAAAATAAAATAGAAAATAAAACTCCTAAAATCAAAACTCTATACACAGAAAATAAAACAGTGTAGAAAAATCCAAATAGAAAATTAATTCCAAACATCACAAAAAATTCCAGGTAGTCCCAAAAATTCTAGAAAAATTCACACAAACTCTAAACATTATGGAGAATCCACGAAAAATATTAGAATAGAAAATTCACACCAGAAAAGCTCCAAAAAATTCAAATAGAATCTAAACCTAGCGAAAATTCTGCACTGTCTGAAAATAATTTTTTTTTCGATCCTGTAATACCAACATAGTCAGATTTGATTTTAATCCAGCAGCAAATAATCACTAAAAACTAAAATTAAATTGAACAAAATTAAAATCAAAATAACAACTCTAATTAAAATAGAAAACCAAAGAAATCTAAACTACTCTAACAATCTAAAACTAAATAATACACTAAAAATCGAAATTAAAAAGTACGAAACAAACGAAAATGGCTTAAATGACCCAACCATTACTCGACTTAACACGCAACCTAATTTTACAAAACCATCCACGGCAACGGCGCCAAACACTTGTTGTAATTTTCGCAAGTATGTGGTTTATCGTTGTGAAAATTATAGGTGTCGATCCTTAAGGATGGACTATGAATTTAGTTCACTGACCAAACATATGCTTAAAATCTAAAACAAAATTTTATAAGCTGAGGCAATGGATATCACTAATATAGTTAACCAAACTAAAATTTTACAAATCTAAGGCAAATTTTGACTAGTCATAATTCTAACAAAAATAATGGTAAACGAAACACAATAAATCATCTATTATTAACAACCTGAATTGGGAGTTTGGGGGAATGCTAGAATGAACCACTCAGCAAAACGAAAGCAAATCAAAATAGAGAAGTAAAACACAGCAAGCAACGAGCCCAGGCAGGGAAGGATGACAAGCTTGAATTTGAACCCACCCCATCCAGATTCAAAGTCAGAATTAATACCTTTCCTCCAAATTAAGAACTCAGAATTGATTAAACTAATTTGAGAACTCAAGAACAAGATCTAAAAACTAGAAAACAAAATGAAACATAAAAGTCTGAAATTAAAAAAACAACTCTCGGCTATCCTCCACTCTATGTTGTATGCCCTCTGTCCCCCATTCTCCTGTCTTCGACCTGCTTTCAAGGCTCCAAAATGTTGTCCTCAAGTTTGTTCATTCCCCCCCCCCCCTTAATCCCAAATTAAACCCCCTTTACTATTTAAAACCATCAAAGTGATGATGATGTTGAAGGATAACGGCAAGTGGAATTAATGTGATGAACGATGGAGGAGAAAGAAAAACGCCATGGCTATTGTGGGGAAGGAAGATGAAGTAGCAGCCAGTAAGATAACCCAATCTCTTGGGTTTCTAGGTCTCAGCTTGCTGCTGGGGACGAAAGAAGAATAAAGGAAGGGGAGAAAACTAGGCATCACGTGAGGGGCACGTGGACTTTAAGTGAAAGAAGGAAGTGGGGAAGAGTCAATAGGCCAGACTGAAGACAGAAGTGGGCCACGGAGTGGAATAGAATAGGCCCAAATAGAAGCAAAATGGGGCCGCAACATGGGCTCAGCCAAGCTGGAAGGCAGAGGCCCTTTGGGAGAAAGAAGGTAGTCTTGAGGAAAAATGGGCCGCAACTAGGGGCAACTGGTTGGACTAGCCCAGAAGAGGGGAAAAGGGAAAAAAACGCAGATTGGTCACGGATCTGGGTCGTTGGGCTCGACTTTGCTTCCTTCTTCTTTCCTCACTTGATTCGGCTTCGTTTTGAACTAATTATTCATCCTTTTCCAAGTTTTTCAATTCCTATAAAATAAACAAAACAATATTAAAGTTCTAATTTAACCATTTATTTCGGAGCAAATAATAGATAATAAAGCGTATAGATTAACTCAATTTTCAGTTGAACACCAAATAGCCTACCCTTGTGTTGCATATTTTTCCCTTTTGCTAGCCCATTTGAGCTCATATACGTCTTTGTTGTGAATACTTCATATTAACCCTTGGCAAAAAACATATTCATACCTTTAAGCCAAGTCTATAAAGTATTAGTTCATTTATTTCGCGGGTGGTTTTAGAGGTAATTAAGCTTAAGGTGGCTTTGCTATGTTGGTTTGTTGAGGGATTCATGATATGGAGCATTTGGTTTGGTTTCCCTCTTATTTAGGTAGTGTATTTGTATTAGGTTGTGAGTTGACAATTGGTGTTCCTATGCCTTTCAATAATTGCAATTTTTGTTTCATTTTCCCAAAAAAAAACAAAGAGAAAAAGCAAAAAAAAAATTTATGTTAAAGGAAAAAAACAAAAGAAAAACAAAAAAAGAAAACAAGAACAGAAAAAAAAAAGCAAAAAAGAATGAATAAGTGATTGGCATTGGAAATGTAAGTAGCTTGAGTTCCTTCTTTGTCAACTCATTTCCTGCATGATTGGGATATGTTCATTGTATTGTTGAGGTTTGGAGTGTTGGTGAACTTCATGGATTCTTGGTGTTTTATTGGTTGCTCCCTAGTCACTTGGCTAAGTAGCTCCATATTGTCCAAAATCATTGGTCCACCTCCTTTCCCTTAACCCTTCTAGCCCACATTACAACCCGTATAAAGTCTTTTTGATTGTTTATTGCACATTGCATTTTTAGTGGTGAATAATTTGACAGCCTTGGCAAGCATATGGGAGATCGCATCTTTAGAATGAGTCTTCAGTGAACCCATGCTATATTGCAAACACATGAGTGGGAGTGATTTACATTTTCCCAAAGTGAGGTTCTACCAGTCCATTTAGCTCTAATTAATTCCATGTGCTTGCATTATGTGCTTTGTGGTTCTTTAGGGTTGATCAAGTTTGATATCGAGCTTGTGGTCTTATACTTTTGAAAACATTCACCTACTCTTGGTTTTGAAATGTATTGTGCACTACTTGGGGTTGCCATTAATTCCTATTCTTCCTTGTGATGTACTATCACTTGCCTATTCTAAGAGGTTGTTATGTTTTTGAGTCCTAGATACCCCCTTGTCGGCTTCATATAGTGTTTGCTTGGGGACAAGCAAACATTTAAGTATGGGAGAGTGATGAAGGTCATATTTGCATAGAATTTCATCAGTGTTTTGACGTCATTTTAGGGGATTAGAGTGCTTGATTGTGTGATTTAATGCCCCTTTTTCTGTTTTATGCTTGAGTTTGGTGTTGTTAACGATATTTTGCAGAACTTGGCTAAGAGAACCTGAGTGTGTCGATAAAATCAATGAAGAATAATGCAAGGATTCAAAGAGCCTACAAAAATTAACCAAAAACCCGCAAGAGACATGATTTACCATGGTATATATCATGGATAACCTGAGATAGCATACACAGTCAACCCAAGTTGACCAGATTTTACAGAATCAACACGACAAAGTGACTAGAGGGTTGCACGATCTGACCGTGGTGGGGGCCATTGTCCGTGGTGGTCCCCACGGGCTAACCGTGGTGGCCCTATTCCCCCGACTTCCCTAGTTTTCTTGCTGCTGTTCAACTTCCAGACATTTTGATGTTCGGCTGATACGTTTTTTCTATGATAAAAAGCCTGTTTTCAGCCATCATTCACGCCATTCCATTCAATTCTACCATCTAGTTAGGAATACACTCGATTTTTATAGTGAGGGAGAGCAAGTAGAAGAGGGAGATTTGCGAGGAAGCGGGATCATGTTTGCAAATCAATGGATTCAAGCACGCATTTGGGCTGAGCAATTATCTCCCTTCTCTTCTTTTTTCTCCATTAGATTTATTACTTTCTAGATTGATAGATTAGATTATGTAATTCATGTTAATTTGTAGTTTTAATTCTTTGGATGAATGCTGAACTTGCGTTTGCCTATGTTCTTGAATTGATTATTTGGTGTGCTTTTGAATTGTTGGGATTCATTTCATCAAGTCTGGAATTTGAATTGTTTGTAAGAAGTTTGATCACCTTCTTGCTTATATTAGATATTGGGTGAAGTACTGAAAGGTGAAATCTGATGTTGGAATCACTAGATTCAACTTGATTGTGTGATATCCTGAGAAAGAATCACCAATCAAGAGACCTAAAATGATAATCGTGTGCCTAATGAGCCCAGACTAATCGAGAATCCATGAGAATTGATGATTGATTTGATTTGGATATTTCACCCCGCCTTGAAAGAGGGTTATGATATCTTGATTATCGGTCTTAAAATTTCCTAATTAAAGAGAAAGTGCTTCATCTATTCTTGAATCGAGTAATTGATTGGTTGACTTAATTCTTTCAACATTTATCCAATAGATTATATAGTAAATTACTTGAATTTCAATCTCACATGTAAATTCGCTTGTGGTCGTATCATCATCCTACAAAACACATCCTATAAAAAAAAAAAAAGAAAATTTCCCTGAAAGAATTGAAGAGAGGAAGCAATTATAAAGGTTTATTGGATGTCTTAACTGTGCTTCATATTTCATTGAAGATCTAGCTAAATTGAGAAAGCCATTACAATAGAAAGTCAAGAAAGAAGTGAGTTTGACATAGACCCCTAGTGATTCAAAGATTGTTCAAAACTTCAAAAACATGTGTAAAAATCTTCCCGTTCTAAATTCATCTAAAAATGGAGATGATTTAATCCTTGACACAAATGACAGCATTGAGCACTGAAGTGCAGTACTAAAATCAAAGAAGTACAAAAACTCTGCAAATATTGCAACTGAAGTTTTAGTAAAGAGGAATGCAACTATCCCATAATAGAAAAAGAAATACTTGTAGTCATAAGGGGAATTGAAAATTTCTTAATCTTTTTGGCCCCAAAAGCTTTTCTTATTTGAACTGATTGCAAAATAATACTTGGTATTGTGAAAAAGAATTCATCAAATATGCAAGCGCAAGGCCGACTCTTGCGGTGGCAATTATGGCTTAACCAGTTTTACTTCTCTATTGAACATATACAAGGATCGAAGAACTCTCTGGCAAATAGTGTAACTCAAGAACTCGCTAATGGTAATCACCAGATCAGAACTCCTGCCAGAAATGGAGAAAATCCAAAATGAAATGCCATTACTACTAGAACAGGTTTCTCCTTCTAGTAAAATCCTTATAGGTATTTTGGAATTCCATACAAAAAATAGATCGCGTTTTGGTCTATTGTCTTCTGCCTACCTGATAGCCCATAGATTTAGCCTTCTAGAGCTACAAATTAATGACCAAAGGTGTCCTTATTATATCCAAGAAAAAATAAGTTCTTATATTCAAGAAAAATGGTTCAATAAGTTGTATGTAGTCTGCATCCACTATTATCATAATTATTCCTATGCTGTTTGGGAATTATGGAGTACTACAATCTACTTTCCCCATAGATCTGGAGTTGGTGGTGTTAGTTTTCCAGCAAATTTAATCTCTCCAAATGACCCCATCATGAAAGCTTGAAAATATGGAATGGTAGTTTACCTCAAGGAAATCCCAGATCCAAAATACCTATTTTTCTGAAGACTAATTAAATTTCAACAATGCTTGATCAGAAGGATCCATTGGATTCTCACATCTCCTGATAGTCCAACAAAAATTCCATATAATAGATACTTATATGTGGAGGTACATTGTATACTAATTAAGTATGAAAATGGAAAAGTCAAACCAACCCACTATATTGTTCAACTAGTTGATTTTGACATTCCTAATGATTGACGACAAGAATGGTCTCCAGAAAGACAAGAGTTAGTTAGTTATCCTGCTTTAGCAAGAACCATTGGTTTTTACAACATTTACCATCAGACGTGGCCATTAATTGAACAAGGAAGAACACTAATACATTGCGAGAACACCACTTTTGCTTATCATAATGAGTTTAGCAAATATATGAAGGTAGAGGGAGCTACTTCAGAAGATGTCTTTGATTATCTCTTCGATGTTGGAGCTGGAAAATTCTTGTCAGAAAAAGAAAAGAAATAACTTCAAGAATTATTCAAGAAATAGGATTCAGAGCAACTTCAAATTGATGAAGATTTTGATGATTTTCTCGATAATGATAGACTGGAAGGCATTATTGGAGACGAAGGCATGCAAAATCTGAATATGACTTATTAGTATTGTTAGCAATAAAAGGCTCTGAAAAGTGGTTGCACTATTATTGCACTATTTTGTCCAATGTTAGGTTAGTAAAATAATATTATCTACTGTAGCAATGTGCAGACAGCTATGCTCATGAGAAAATATCAGTGTGTACTGTATCTTTTAAGGCATGCTATATACACCCATCCTCTCTACAAAAGGAGAGGTTGAGTGCCAAGAAGAGACACAGTCATTTGAGCATTCTTGAACAAAAGAGAAGTCGAGATTTTTTATTTCTCTATGAGTAAGCATCTCTGATCATCTTACTTGTTTAAGTCCCTTTTCAAATCTTTCCATTGTAATATTTCCACTTTTAAGCTTTCAATCAAAGAAGTTTCCCAGCAGGGAATGTTATTCAATCGAGCCTTATGTCTTAAATATTATAATTTCTTAATTAAAGTTCCACTATCCTTAAAAAGATTAAAAATTTGATTAGTGGTACGGTTCGAGGTAGGAAATGAAATGGATATGTGATGTGCTTGATCTAAGCAAAGTGCTACTGAGATTAGCAATCTCTGTGAATTAGAAGTTAGAGGAACGACAGGGTCCAATCTCGACTAAGTTCAGGTAATGGTTGAAACTCTCTAATTAAGCTTTAATTATTTTGCTAAGTATGGTGGGCCTCTAATCACAGAAAATATAATACTTATGATATCAGTAGTAGATTATGATAACTAGTACCATTAAAGTCATTGTAAAAAGTACAGACATTAATATAAGCTTTGTTTTGTAAAAAAGCCTAAAACTTTGAATATTCGCATTTTGAACCCCAGTTGAGCCAAAAGTAGAAATTTCATAAAGCTCAAGGCCATAAAAATAAATATTTGCACCCAAAGAGTTGTTCTCCAAAAAACATCTATGCTAAGCTAAGTAGTCCCGGAAAAAATTTTCTAAAAAATGTGCGATTAGTAAATCATTTCACTAAACCTCTAGGGACTTAAAAGCATTTTATTCTCACACGATGGGTCCATTTAGACTTCAACTGAGCAGACAGTTGCTTCAAGCACTTACAACATACTTTCCTGGTTCTACGACTCAGGAAAGCAACCAAAATGTTTCGGTCATACCATGTAGCCCATGAATGGTGTACTAAGTGTTGGGTCGTAAGAGGACTATTCGAAACTTGACCTGAAATCTGTGTAACGTAGAACTCTTGTTTAGCTTGGAACTCATGTGTATGATTGGGAATGCAACCTATCCATGTATTATTTAGCTTCTTTAGCCCAAAGGACTATGCATTAAAACTTTGAGTCTTAGAAGAGCCCGGATTAGGGAAAACTAATTCTAGGGATTGGATTATGAACCAAAACGGTTTCTGGGCCAATTGAATCCTAGTAGGACTCTTGATCTAGAATTCAAAAAGGTTCTAACTCCATTTTAGATGTATTAGTTTTGGTCAAGAAAAAAGGGAAATCCTAGCTTGGATTTCCCAAAAAGAGAAAAAGAGAGAGAGAGAGAGAGAGAGAGAGAGAGTAAAAAAATGAACTGGCACTCTGTGTCTGCAAGTAGAACTAAGTCTGTGTCAAGCCCAAAACTCAGTCGGGATCCATCAGGGGTCAGTAGCAAAGTCTGTCAAGTTGCATGCATAAAAATTCAATGAAGAGTTAGAATAAAAGAGGGTAGGTTTTGGGCCTAGCTAGAACCTTACAAGGATCCAATTAGGAAGTCAGGTCAAGTATCTGTCCTTTTAAAGTTTATATTCATGGCATGAAGTTGTATTTTGGGATCTCATTGTTAGAATTAGGTCCATAAATCAGAATAGTTCATTTATGGTCTTAGTATATTAGTTGTGGGATACTTAAGGTCAAAGAATCATGCATCATTAGGCCTCATCATGCATAGTCTATGAGTCCATCTGAGCCTAAGGTGCATAATACGACCCCTTAGACCCTTAGAGTACTAGTCTATTCTAGGTTGCATCAACTCATGCATCACATTTATAATGCATAAGTCCAATTAAGACCTAGATATCTTACACATGCATAAGTTCATGGTCTATGCATTATATTCCTTAGATTTATAATCCCTATATGAGTCCACCTAGATCCACCCATGTGCCAAAACTAGTCCATTCTAGGCAAACCAAACCATAGGTGTACACAGGTCAGTATAGACCTGTGATTCATCTAAGAAAGACTTGACTCCAACTTAGACTCATGAGTAAGCTCTTTAAGTCCAACTTAGGACCTAATCTAGGATAAGGCTCAGTTTCAGCCTAAAACCCCATAATCTTAACCCCATTTCAGCCTAACTCTTCAAGCCACCAAGCCACTATCTCATTCTCTTCAAATTTCAAGTCATTAACCATTTCCTATAGCCCACATCCAGCATAATTGACCACTCATAATATTCCAAGTCTCTAAACCATCACCTTATTTCTCAGGATAGGTAAGATAAAGAAGGCAGATGAGCGAAGTCAACAAACTGGAGACTTCTATCTCGAGAAGAGTCCAAGGGAACTCCAACAGTTGGGTCAAAGTCAAAATCCAAGTCAAAGTCCAATACTTCACTAATCCTGGTGGCAGGAGGTAACGAATTGGCTTAACTCATAAAGATGGTAGAAAAAATGCAAACTAGACTAAACAAAAGTGAGAAGAGGATAGAACTGATGGCCACTACAATTCAAACTCTTATTAAGAAAACCTCAAAGGAAAAAGTTTAGAAACCTCACAACGGAGGAGAGCAAGATGATAAGAAGAAGGAAGAAAAAGCAGAAAAGAGCACTCCTTAAATAGGTCCATGAGTAGATCGAATAGAGCAACTGCTTAAGAAATCTTTCATGTTCAACAATTACTTTAATGACTATGCAGGATTCACTTCTATCCCAAAAGGGAAATTACCCCTAAAATTCACTATGCTACACATTAAATTCTATAGAACTAAAAATTTTCACTATCATGTAAGGAATTTTCTTAGTGCAATGACACTAAAAGGAGTTAACAAGGACATCTTCCACATCATATTTTCTTAGAAGTTCAACAAGGATGTAAAGAGGTGGTATAATACTGTAGACCGACAAAAGGTCACAAACTGGGATGATCTTCGTAGAGAACTTCTGCTTCAATATTTATACAATGCTGACCTACCAATCATACTCAGGGACTTAAAGTTAACTAAGCAGAAGGAAAAGGAAACCTTTTCTGACTTGCCTACTCAATGGAGGGAAAAGATCGCTCATATGGATAACCGACCCTCAGAGGCTAATCAGGTAAGGTTGTTCATTGGGAATCTCTAGCCCACATATAGACAACACATCCTATTCACACCATTTGAAAACCTCACTACACTACGGAACGTAGGTATGTTGCTAGAGGAAGAATTAGCTATGTAGGCATCTGCCAAGATTGGTAGCAACTGGAAGGGTAAATATCATAGTATGGACAAGAAAGACAAAAGCCCCACAAGTAAGGAGGTGCATGCCCTAAATTGTTAAACCAAATACATCCCTATCGAAACCACTTATGAAGGGCAACAACCCACTTGGCTTCCATGATGACATTCTAACCATTTCAGACCACCAAAACAAAAACTAGGGGCCATCTGTGCACATAATAAGCATAGTTGAATCTAAGCCCAAAATGCCTTTACACAAGATGCCTTGAATTTTGTTGAATTTACAAGATGTATAATCATGTGTTGAGTATTAGAGTTGCTTGCTTTTTGAATTTAATTCTGATGTAACTTTGATTTATTGATAAAATCATCTTCTGCATCAGTTCTTTTACATATTCTTATATCCTTCTTTTCTAAAATGCTTGTGTCATATGACGAACCCAGGTTGAAAAAAAAAAGAAAAAAATATGAGAAAAAAAGAGGGGTTAGCTTGAAAACCTCACAAGGCAAGCTAGGCAAAAGGAGAAAGAGCTAAAAAAAAAAAAGAGAGAATAAGAACTTCAATCCGTCATCTAAAAAGGGGGAAAGATCATGCAATAAGTCATGCAGCTTTAAAGGATATCCCCAGGATACGAGGCCTCATTTGGCAGCCCACATTAATACATTTATTACACCTGATAAATTCCCACTTGAAATCCTTTTGAGCCTTCAAACAAGCTTGTTTCTTTCATTACCATATCTGATCTAATAAGCAAGTGGGAGTGTGCCATGGGTGGCATCAATATAAAAATTAGTAATAAAAAAAGAATAGAGAAAAAAAAAGAGAAGAGTTTGAAAACAAGAAGGACAAGACAAGAAAGAAATTGTTGATTTGCATTAACTTTATAACCTATGAACATTTAGGGATTTCATAAGGGTTGTTTGAGTCGTCATGATGATTTCCATCCTTTGGCACCTTCATCCAGAAGCCTATCTATAAAAGTCGTCCTCGAGAAATCCCTCCTTTAAGCTGTATGTCTTAACTTTGAACTAGGACTTACCTGATTTTATATAGGGCACGTAGGTCACCCCTTTGAGGATCGGCCATGAAGATTTTTTTCATGAAGGGACATATGAATTGAATCCATTAGCCTCCAGAGAGAGAGAGAGTGAGAGAGAGAGAGGTTGGGCTGAAAACCTACAAAGGCGGACCAGGCAAAAGGAGAGTGAAAATAAAACTTTGGTTTTTGAGGACAGAGAAGCATTCCATTCACCACTCCCATCAAATCAGACTTGGACAAACCATTCACCCACTTGACCATCTCCTCCCTATCATATATCTTCTAATCCTACCTTTATACCAAAATTCAGGACTCTTGGTCTCAACAATAACTACAAATTCAAAAGTGGATACTCACTTTGTATTCTCAACTTTCTTAAACTGGCACTCACCCATTATGCAAAACGGGAGGCTCTCCTATATATATTTCCCTAGGTAGTTAGGGCTCCCTCATGGTAAACATTTCCTAACAAGGAGATAACCATATTCTTCACACTAAACTAGTGGCCACTCTAGACAGCGCCAACAAAAGCATTTTCACAACATGAAAACGATCATATTTTCTCTACTAGTCTAGGGACTCCAACCAAAACTAGCAAAAGAAGTTTTGGCTATCATTATTCTCACACTTCTAGGACTTTTGTTATAATGAATAGAAGTTGGGGGCTTACTCAAAACGGGAGCATTTTAATGCAAAATAAATGATACCTCTTCCTTAAAAAAAGAAAGATTTACTATCCTGGATAGCTTAGACCCATGACTGGCCTAATCCAGAAGTCCCCTAACTTTTTACCCCTCATCTTAAGCCATAAAACCTCACTGTGCCTAACCCATTAGATTTCTATACCTTAATCAAGTTTTATCCAATGGACCCCAAAATTAGTATGAGACTAGCATGCATACGAGTTTAGGTCATCGCATGTCTACATAGTCAATATAATCATGTCTGTATAGTTAGCACAACCGAGTCTGCATAGGTGTCACGTTCTCACTTGGGCTAGGAAGTGCACCTACATCAATGCATAGGTCTTTAGCCTATTTATTAGATCGTCCTCTATCTTTATCACTTAGGAATCCTATATTAAAGAAGAGTGCAATTAGCGTTCAGGGTGACCCTACAGGAAGGGCACACAACCCTGGTTAGCCATGAATCAACATCAAAGATTCTCAAGATAATGTCAACAGCTGCCATAGAAGACATCTATACGTTGACCCTTGCCTCAATCAAGCTCAGTCAAAGTGGAAGCTTTATCCTGAAAGAAGGCCTTACGAAGCCATCCTTACAGAAAGGATAAAAACCCAACTTCAGTTTATCAGGTAACAAAGTCCAAGATGATCTAGCCATAGAGGATTCTCCATTCTTTTTATCTCAATAAGAAGATCAATGTCATCCCAAGCTTCAACGGGTCTCCATTCCCTTCCAATAAAGAAATCTTGTGCAAGTCTTTCTCAACGAGATTGGTGAGGGGGATAAGCTCTTCTCAAACTCACGCTGGAAAACACTTAACAGTAATGGAAGCAAGAGAAAGCAAAGCAAAATGAAAGAGAGAGGAGAAGCACAATTTAGGAGTGGATTGAACACTTTACAAGCCAGGTTATTTATAGGCAAACAAGGAGGAAGAAGCCAAAGGAGGACATGGTCAGGTTCCTTACAAGTCATATGGGCATATTCCTTCACGATGAGCTAAAGGGCAAGCAAACAAGAAAGGTAAAAATAAAGGGATGCCAAGCAAAAGGACCTGGTCGGGTTCCGCACACTTCACATAGGCATATTCCCTCTACAAAGAGCCATGCACTCAAACAAAAAAAGGAAAGCAAGTAAAGAAGATAAGTTAAAGGAACCCAGCTGAAATCTCTATGTGTTAGGAACTTACATGCATCAAAAGAACATAAGCATGCAAACAAAGCCAGAAAGGCCAAAGTAAGAAAGGTGGCCAACAAAACTCGACCGAGTTCCAAGCACCACATAATCATGTTTCTCTTGGAAAATACCAAAGAAGAAGAAGCCAGAGCATAGAGGATCTAAGGGATAATCTACATCCAAGAGCATCCAAAGCAAGCATGTAATTTTAAGAAGAAAAGAATGGAATATTTATGAAAGTATTTCAAAATATTCAAGGAAGAAGCCAAGGCAATGAGGATCTAAGGTATAGTCTATATCCATGAGCGTCCAAAGCATACAAGAAGGGAATACTTACAAAAGTATTTCAAAATATTCATCAAAGTCAAAAGCTAAAATTAATAGCCCCGACATAATAAGAAATTTCATAATTTGCTCGACTAGCAAAAAAGTTCGCTATTCCAGCGATACGGAAGCTTGTTAAAGGATAAATTCATGAATTAGCTTGATCGACAAAAGGTTCGCTACTCCAGCGATACGGAAACCTGCTTGACTAGTAAAACGGTCCGATATTTCAGCAATATGGATAAATACATAAATTTGCTTGATCGGCAAAAAGGTACGCTATTCTAACAATGTGGAAACCTACTTGACCAGCAAAGAGGTCTACTATTCTAGCGATACGGAAGCCTGATAAAGGATAAATCACGAATTTTCTTGACCGGCAACAAGGCTTGCTACTCCATCGATACGGAAACATGTTCAACCAGTAAAAAGGTCCGTTATTCCAATGATACGAATAAAGTCAGGAATTTTCTTGATCGGCAAAAAAGTTCTACTACTCCAGCAATATGCAAACCTGCTTGACCAGCAAAGAGGTTCGCTACTCTAGTGATACGAAAACCTGCTTGACCGAAAAAAATTCCGCTATTCCAATAATACGGATAAACACACGAATTTGATTGACAGGAAAAAAGGTCTGCTATTCCAACGATACGAAAATTTACCCAACTAGTAAAAAGGTTCGCTAGTCCAACGACACGGACACCTGCTCAAACGAAAAAGAGGTTCACTACTTCGGCAATACGGAGACCTGATAATCCAGCAAAAGGATAAATTCGTGAATTTGCTTGATCGGCAAAAGCTCCACTACTTCGGCGACAAGGAAATTCACTAATCCGCCAAATCAAGGATAAAATCCATTGGCCACCATCAGGACAAAGGTAGGCAGGCGTCATGCCCCTCAAATCCTCAATGGCCAAGCATTGATTACACATCATCACAGCCAGATACACAACTATAAGAAGCAACTATTAATTTGACCTTCGTTGTACTCAGGCTCAGCCAAAGTAGGGGCTAACTGCAAACGTCTAAAATTGGCATCTTATTTTTAATTACCTAATGATGAAAATGACACCCCAACTTATGTACTTGAAGGCCCAACAAAGTAATCCTTGAATTAGAATCTAAAAGGCTAATAGGGCCCAAGAAGCTCAAATAGGCCCAAATTGACATTGTTCGATGTCCAATTGAGATTCACTCTAGGGAGTATAAGATTATTAAGTCTAGGTATCAGCATTATTCATTGAATAAGTTTTCTATTGACATAGTAAACACCAAAGTCTTATTAGCAACGGAAAAGATATAAGTTGAATATTTGGGTTTGCGCTGAAAATGACATATGTTCACTATTTTGCTCATGCACTGTTTCACATTTATCTAAAAATTATGAAATTAGTTCTTTTAGAAACTAGACTCAATATGCTTTCATGAAAAAAAAAAAAGAGAATTACTCAAAAAGGAAGTCGGACATGAAAGTTGTGGCAAAAACAAATTAGGTTGTCTGCGGCACAATCCAGGAACTCAACTGAGTTCCTGCTTGCAAGAACCGGGTCGGGTCCTCTGGCTGGAGATCCAGTTGGGCTCCCTCTTTCTGATTCTTTTTCTTCCTAAACGTGATTAATTAACTAGAATTCTATACTGATTAGTTTATCGAGACCTATTAGTCAGAATTCTAGCTAAATTAGTATACCTATTTAGATTAACCTCAATGGGACTAGGATTAGGTACTCCATTTCTAAACCAATTCGAACTATCTCCTTAACCACTATAAATATAGGGACATGCCCCTTAGGGGTTAGGGGGAAGAGCTAGGGCATCAGTTAAAGGTAATAAAAAAATTCCCATCATGAATTAGGCATCAGTCAATTGGCACCAAATCAAATTAGCACCAAAATACATCAAAATATTAGAGAGAGGAGACCATCAAAATTTAGGAGAGAAATACTCCATACATTAGAGATAGAGAATTGGGCCAACCATTAAAATTGCATCACTTTGTTGGGGTTCCTAGATAAATCATGTGAGTTATCCTAAGGGTAAAAACTCTACCTTTCTCCACTCTAACTTAATTTCTCTTTTTATGATTTTTTGATTTTAGAGTATCAAAGATGTGATCTTTAGATAGCTCCCCAACCGTTGTAACTGTTATGCCGTTCTTTGTGTTTTGTTGGACTAAATTTGAACATTTTGCATGATTTTATATAACTAAGTGATTCTAATTTGTTGCATGAATGTATCTTAGTATAATTAAGTCTTAATTCTTCGTCTTAATTAGTAGATGTCATCAATGATGATGGACGATGATGAGATGTATCCCATCGAATCGCAGTATCATTGCCCCCGAATCTAGGACTTCGGTTCCAGACCAAGGCGTCAGGATAATCCCCACACAAAGGATCACTCGGGGTCTCTCCAAAATCCATTTGAAGCAACTTCAATTGGTCCCTTTGGCATTTCTATAAGCATGATATACTTCAAAATGTGTCATGGTTTGTAAGTTTTCCTAAAACTCATTAGCAACTCTATTAGTTAAAAGATTGACGCTTCTTTTTTCCTTACTGTTGGCATATGTTCCCTTGGGGAAAACATATTCGGACCATGGCAATGAAGTCTGTTTAGACCAGAATCATAGTTTTGATCTGGCCCAGGAACCCTCTCAAGTTCTTAAATCAGACCTGGACCAAGAATCTAGGTTAGGTTGAAGGAATTTCTAAGATCTAAGTTAGGAGAACTAGACTTGGCCCTGACTAGGAAGCCCAACTGGGTTCCTTGGCTAGGCCGAGGGCCCAATCTCTAGTGGTCTTGAAATCCCAATTCTGCCTGATCTATAATAAAAAAAATAAAAAAAAATAAAAGTAAATCTGGTTTTTAGAAAAAAAAGTACCTAGCACACGAGCCTAACCATTTGTGGGGTCTGAACTCCCGGGGAAGTGGATCCAATAGATGAAACTTCTAATAAGTTGGCAAGAGACTGGGATTATGTATTGGTGATCGTTCAACTTCGTGCCGACCTTGAGCTTGTCCCATGCATAAAAGGCAAGCCTCACGTTTGGAACCCAAAGAACGCCCCTGTAACGTCGATGTAAGAATATGAAGAATAAACAAAAGAATCGAGAATCAAGAACGTGAAATGAAAGGTGGGTTTTGGCGGGAAAAAAGTTATGACGATTTTGTGACATGCAAAAGAGAGAATCTCCCTAACAAGTCTTGGGATTGGTGATGCAATCTCTAATCTATTGACAGGGTTTTCTACTAAGGAATAAGACGATAATTTCGATGATCTCAGGCAATTGGGCTAGACACCTCTTTGCACAAATACTCTATGGTTTTGGGTAATTTATGTAGCTCTTTCTACTGGCTATCCTAGCTCTAGTTTGGACAGTGATAAGGCTAGACCCGGAGTTTTTCCTAGATCAGTACGCAACTCTTTTTTCCCTTTTTTTATCCTTTTGGTGAGTGTAAATAAGGCACAACATCTATGTCAATAAAATTCGAATGTTTAAGGTCTGTAGTACAAAACTTGAAAGGCCGCATTGTGTTAAGCTAACTAATTGTAACATTCACCCATGCAAAAGTGTTATTTGTCATTTTATTATTTTGTTATATGATGGTTAAGCACTTCAGTTAGGCATTATCTAAACGTTGTGGGCTAGTAATATCAAACTTTTTTAACGTCGACAATATGTTAAGCAAATTTCCCACTAGGGATTAAATATGCTAGAACCACTAAAGTATGCTAATTTTAAGGTCAAATTGTAATTTCTAAATAGTACACTCTATTAAAGTTTTAAATTTTTTCATAGTATTCTTAAAATCATAACTCATAAGAGAAAAATTACATGCTAATTTACTATGTAAGTATGTTTTCACAAAAATCTTGACCTATCAGTTGCAACATTAAGCCATAACACTAATACCTCAATTTCTTTCTTCGATATAAACCCTTGAAGACTACATTGGTGGTAAGGGTGGCAGTAGCGTTACCAAAAAGTTGTCCAACTCGAGTACCCGAATTTGTCCGACCTAGAAAAAATTGGGTTCGGTCACGAATTTTTCGTTCGAAATTTAAATCCGAACACAACATTTTTCATATTTCTATTGTCCAAATTCGATTGTGACCCGAATTCAGCCTTGTTCGAATTGTCCAACCCAAAAAATCCGGATATTAGATATCAATTTCTTGTCTGAATTTTAATGTTGCCCAATTTATACAATTTGAATTCAATCTAAATCTAAATTTAAGACTAGATGATAGTTGTTTAATTTGTCTGATTCGAATTAGACTCAAACTAGAATTTTTGTCACTGCTATGGGGTAGTTGTGACTCTAGGTGTAGTATCCCACTAATGGGATATATGGCCTCTGTTAACGTGAAAGGTCACCGCCTAAAAAAAAAGGTGAAAAAAATGCACAGTGCTGACGGCTACAAAGGTCCTGAGAAATGACCCTGAGGGAGGTGAAGAAGCTTATGAGCTTGAGTACACTCCCCCTCCGGCGCACATTAGCATCACCACCGCCCTCAACCAACCCCCTCTTGCTTAACCTACGCCGCCCTTCACCTTGCTCCGTCAGAATGAGCTCCACCCAATCGGACGCCGGGACTGACTTGGAGCCCATATTTAAGCAGAAGAAGATCATCCGATCCAAAGTCCGCAAGTCTCTTAGAGAAATGGACCCTTCTTTGCGCTCTCTTGAAGGTAGTGAACTAACCCCTTTTCTCTGGAAATTTGCGTTCTTTGATTGTGTTTATGAAGTGGGTTTTAGCCAAAATTGATATTTCTTTTTTGGGGTGTGGAATCTGGTAGTGTAGATATGTGGGCAGAAATTAGGATTCGGTATTGTTGAATCAAGCATTCTTTGTAATGTGAAGTCGATTTCGTTAGTATTCCAGCAACCAACAGGGGGAAAGGTCCTTGGGAATGAAGTTTTGGATTGTTTATGAAGGTTTGTAACTCGGCTATATGTTGGATTATTATATTTGTTATGTATATGTGATGGAAGGGGGAATGTGGCAGAAGCTGGAAATTGGATCTATCCAGTCAAGCATATCTTTGATGAGGTTTTGATTTATTGGTTGGGCTTTTATAATGCCCGAAGATTGGACAAACTTGGCAAAAAATTGGCTCGTTGTGTGGGATTTCTAAGGGTCAACTTTCTGATTTCACAAGGCAATCTGTTAGCATTAAGGGCAGTCAAGTGACATGATGTTAAAAATACAATGAAGAAGTGAGTTCCAACTGATAGTCAAGGTAATTTATCTCCTAGCATACAGCTGAAAGGGATCTTGGTTTTGATTAAAATTGGAGAAGAGGTTCAATATTGAATGGAAAATGGAATGACATTAGAAGTTCGATTCAGTGTGATTGCTGTGGAAATAATGGAGAAGTAACCATGAATTAAGCTGTGCCTGTGAAATAATCACCTAGAGATCACGTTTATCAACAGCCAGGTCATTTAGGGCAAGTTTGTTCATTTTTAATTCTCATCGTTTGGATGGAGAAATCATGACTAAATGTATTTGTGTAAAATAGTAATGTAATTCTTGTTCTTCTTTGTGTCAACCAATGATTTGCTAGATGCCATACATAATTTGTGGCCACTACGATCCCTAGATAACATATTGGTTGGGGGTGTGGAAAATTTTTTGGAACTTCCTGCTGTATATCTTGGCATTATGCTGTGCTTCATGAAGTGAACGTTTGCTCAGCCCTGTGACCTTCGTAGAAGGTTCTTGTTGCAAACTATCACTTCGAATCACTAGTGTTTCAAGTTGATCAAAGTATCTCTTGAAAGAAATGTATTCATATTTCTTCTCATCTTTGATAGAAGTCAATTCAAGGAATACCTTTGTAATACGTTATTTTGGACAGCTTGATACCTCCAGTGCTCTCTTATGTGCAGCAACAGAGTTTGAACTAGATTTTTATCCGATTGTTAATTTTTTGTTCCTTGCCATGCCCTACTTAACAATTTTAACTTGTTTGTTGGTGCAGATGATGCCATCCAGCGAACAGTTCTGGAAGCTCCTTGGTTTAAATCCAGCAAGAGGTTATGTGCATACATAAGTTGCCGAGCCTTGAGAGAAGTTGATACATCAAAATTGCTGGCAGAGATTCTACAAACTTCAGCTAAAGGTTGGACTTCTTTCCTTGCTTAAGCTTATAAGGTCTATGAGATACTTATGCAAATTAGATCACTCCTGAGATCTGTGACGCATATTACTAGAAAACTGGAAAAGCTGAAATTGGGCATGTATATTGTCATTTATCCTAAGTTGGAAAAATGGAATTTATTGTGTGGTTGCGTAGTAGGTAAATAGATCACTGGAGCATTGCTTGAGCCTTCTTCAGTTCGTAGTTCTAAACTTTTGTTCTTTTTTGACTTCCAGATGATCAGAACTGCAGCAGTAAAAAGCTTTATGTGCCAAGGGTTGAGGACAAGAACAGTCACATGCGGATGCTTCATATCTCAGGCTTGGAGGATCTAATTGCAAATTCAATGGACATCTTGGAGCCTGCTCCACTAGATAGTAAGGGAGATCATCGTGAAGATGGTATAGCACTGGAATTCCTGGCTTACTACAAATGTGCTGGTTTGACACTTGCAATCTGTCATATGTTATTTGGATGGACGTTTCCCGCTGACAGCTTTTATTCACTTGCTACTATAAAACTCTGGTTCTCTAGATAAATTTGAGTGTTGCATTCTAAATCCTACTTTCTTTGCATAATATTTTTTACTTTGGGGTTCCATTTCCCCTGGAAAAAGGGGGGGGGGGGGGGGTAGCTTTGGTGCATCTTTCTCATGCAGTTTCTATGCTTACCAAGGGTTAAATTGCATAAAGTATGGGATGCATGAACCCAACTGGCCTAGAATCTTATAGCTTTCTCACCATGCATAATGAGAAACCTTTTTTTCCCCCGTTTCCCCTTCTCTTCTGCTGATAAGTGTCAGCTAGAAGGAAAATTGATTGCCCAGCTGGAGCAAAACTGTGAGTGCATGCGTAGATAAGATACCTGATGTTCTCCCTGTGTTGGAAAGGCCATCTCTCAGTGCAATGTTAAACTCAGAGTTAGGTAAGGTTCCTCTAATTTAATTCTTCTTGAGTTTTGATTTTTGAAGTTGATGATAAGATGGTACAGTTATTAGGGCATTGTGTATATTTATTCATTTATGTTGTAGTTCCTCCAGCTTAAGTTCCGTATCTTATGATATAATATTTGGTGATTCTACCTTTGTGAAATCGGCGATGAAGTGACTTCTTATTGTCAAATAATTTCACGTCCCTCCTTCCTTTCTGTTACTACGAGAGTGTACGTGTGAACGCGAATTCAGTCAGTGCTACAAAGCTATATTTAGACCTCTTTGTTTGTTGCATTCTATTGCAGTTATGCGAGCAGATGAACCAGTTGACCTCTTTCTGTTACCTGGTAATTGTTCTAACACTCCTTCCCCAAACCCCTTTGGTATACTTGTACTTGGTCTCTTTCTTTTTGGTTTCGTTTTAGTATTCTCTTTTTCTTATTTTTCTCTTTTACTTATTGTTTTGGTTCGGCCATGTTGAAGGATTACAGTCTTACAACCTTTTTTCCAGCCAATCTAGTACGTATCAAGATTTGTTGGGATTTGAAGATGCCTGATTGATTCATTAATTCCCTTTTGGACAGGACTTGCTTTTGACAAATCAGGAAGACGGTTAGGCCGTGGTGGAGGGTAAGTTTTTTATTCTCTAGTAAGTTTCAGCCTGGTATTACAACATTGTTTATTTATTTTCATTGCTTAATTTTCATGTACCCTACTCTATAGACATTTCCATTACTACTTGCCCCTCAATTTAGCTGGAAAACCGAAAATATCATGATACTATCAGTACTCTTAACCAGATTATATAGAAGTCCATTGGAGTTCGAGTGAATCAACTATTGCTCCATACATATCCTCAAGTTTTGAGATGTATGCATGCATTTCTGGTTGGATGCGTCCTCCCCT
Source organism: Selenicereus undatus (assembly GCA_017589665.1). NCBI lineage: Eukaryota > Viridiplantae > Streptophyta > Magnoliopsida > Caryophyllales > Cactaceae > Selenicereus > Selenicereus undatus. Next base: position 95,777,367 of record JACYFF010019584.1, read on the forward strand.
GCCATCAGACCACTGTTGGGTAAAAGAAGGAGATGATGCATCTGTGTGCGTCTTTGAGTATACAGTTATACTAGTTTCTAGTGTCTGCCCAAAAAGAATGTCACTTTATAGGTTTTATGTGACATTCAAGATGTATGGACACCCAATAACGCTTTGCTTTTGTGCGCATCTGAAAGTTAGAGACATGCAGTATAGTTTGCGAGGTTAGTGAATGGCAGTGCTGTAAGTTGCTGAGACCAGTGTCACTATTTAGGGAAATTAGTTCTTTCTGGGATGGGTATGACGCAGAATAGAATTAGTCAAATTTTTTCCTGGGATTGAGTTGATATTTCTGAAGGCCAAAATGTATAATTAAAATTTGAACACTGTTTATTAGTGCTCTAGCTTTCCCATTGTTTCTGATCCTGTTTCTGAATAACTTCAGTTACTATGACACTTTGCTGAGGAATTATCGCCAGCTTGCTAACGAGCGCAACTGGAAGCAACCACTGCTTGGTAGGCACCAACCCCGCCGCCCCCCCCCCTTGGCCCCCCCCCCCCCCCCAAAAACAAAAAAAAAGAGAAAAAAAAAAGAGGAACTTCTCGACTGCTGGGAAATTTGGATGAAATCTTATCAGACATACATTTTGCTACTCTGTAGTTGCTTTGTCATATTCTGTGCAAATTCTGGATGATGGAGTGATTCCCGTGACTCCGAATGATGTCTACATAGATGCTTTAGTATCTCCAGCTGGTGTGATTCCCATTAGCTCTTCCGCTCTTAACAGGTATCACTGCACTGCATACTACTTCTCACTAATCTCCAGGCTGCTTTTATGCCAGATGCTTATAAATTAGTTCATTGAATATCACAGGCTGGAGGTTGGTTCATGAGGCTTTATGACCGAAAATGTCAGTCTATCTGCATACGAGTGTTTTCCCTGAATATCAGGAGAGGAGCTTTGGTTGTCGGGCTTGACAATTAAGAATTTGTTGAGAAAACAGCGTTACTTACTTAGAAGATCATGGTTGCTGGTGATTGACGCGGCAGGAGGTACAAGTGAAAGCTGGCTCTTCTGGGCTTAGAGGAGTGGTATTTGGGCAATTTTGCATTGCTTACTGTTGTTACTGTAATTGTAAATTCTGTACTGTGAGCTTCACCTGTTGCTTCTCCTAAGTCGTCCTACTGGCTGCCCTTTGATCACTGGTAGGAAAGAATTCATTTATTGGAAAAAGGTTTATTCTTCTTTCCTAAGAAATTAGGAAGAGAATTTTCTAAACTAGAAAATTGATTTGCTTTTGAAAAATAAAGAATTGGAAACAGGGAAGTGAAAGCAATTTTCAAACAGAATCATTTTCAAGCGGAAAACTGCTTTTCTTTTGATGCGTATGGGAATTTGTTTAAATTTTTCATATGACAATAGTTATGGTCTGTTATGGCTTCTCTAGGAAATCAGAATATTTCGAGGAGAAGCAAGAATGCTGGGGAAGAGGAGAAATTTAGAGAGAGAGAGGAAGGAGAAGATATATTTCATTGCTCCATTCTCTTACAATCGTTCCCCCTTTTATGGAGGAGTTTCCCCCCTTTCCCGGTAACTAACTGAACAATCGCGGGCCCCCCTTATTCTAACTAATTCCCCCCCCCCCCCCACCCAACTCACGAGCCTTGCACATGCTTCGCAATTTAGCTGTATCATTTTCATCCCCCTTAGCAAGCTTGTCCTCAAGCTTCAAGGTTGAAATCTGGAAATCTCTTCTCGACATCAGTGTAGAGCTCCCAAGTAGCATCTTCCTTTGGAGCGTTTGACCATTGGATCAAAACATAGACCACAGCTCCCCTCCCCTTTTCCCCCAATTTTCTGTCCAAGACTGCAACAGGGTAAGCAGCAATTAGCCCTTGGTTATCCATAAGTGGGAATGTTCTAGGAGAGGGATTGGAGCCAACATACTTCTTTAGTTGAGAAATATGAAAGACTGGGTGAATCCTAGAGGTGTCAGGTAACTGCAGGCGATATGCTACAACACCCACCTTAGCAACCACAAGAAAAGGACCAAAGTACTTAGCTGCAAGCTTCTAGTTCACCCTCTTAGCTACCGAATGCTGCCTGTAGGGCTGGAGTTTAACCCAAGACCAATCTCCCACTGCCAGTGTTCTATTAGTCCGATGTTTATCAGCCTGAAGCTTCATTCGCTGCTGTGTTTTCTCCAAATGGTATTTAAGCATGGCTATACAATTTTCCCTAACCCTCAAGCTTCGATCCACAGCCTCGACTCTACTATCCCCTGATAGATAAGGAATGTGCAAAGAGGGTGGTTGTCCATATACGACTTCGTAGGGGGTAATGCCAATAGATGAGTGCCAGTTAGTGTTATACCACCATTCTGCTAGAGGAAGCCATAAAGTCCATCCTGCAGGATCCTCCCCTGTCATACACCTCAAATATCCCTTAAGGCACCTATTGACGACTTCAGTCTGACCATCACTTTGAGGAGGGTAAGCTGTAGACAAATGTAGAGAAACATGTTGTAAAGCAAAGAGCTCGGTCCAAAAATGGCTCAGGAAGATTTTGTCTCTGTCACTGACAATGGATTGAGGAAGGCCATGAAGTTTGAAAATATGTTCAAAGAATAGTTGGGCTACTGTGGCTGTGGTGAAAGGATGAGCTAGGGGTAAGAAATGGGCATACTTACTGAGCCTATCCACCACCACAAAGATGGTGTCCTTTCCCCTAGATTTTGGTAAACTCTCAATGAAATCCATCGAGATGTCCAATGGCCCCAGGAATAGGCAGTGGTTGTAATAACCCTGCTGGGGCAGAGAGATCAGCCTTGCATCTTTTGGCAAGTCTCACAGCTTCGAACATGATTCCTGACATCCCTGTTGAGGCCTTTCCAGTAAAACAAACTGGCCAGCCTTTTTGTAGTTGCTGTGACCCCTGAATGGCCCCCTAAAGAAGAGCCATGCACCAAGTTGATCAACTGTTGTTGTAATGCAGCATCTTGACCTACAACCACCCTTCCTTTCCTATAAAGAATTCCTTGTCGTAGCTGATACTTGGGATGAGCTGTACCGTGCTGCAAAGATTGCATAATTTTTTGAACCTTATCATTTAATACCCAAGATTGTTTAATGTTTTCCAAGAGGTCAAGTTGCAAAGTACTAAATAATAATGACAGTAGCTGAGCTCCATTGATCCTTGATAATCCATCAGCA
>JACYFF010019584.1:95785559-95797882 GCA_017589665.1 Selenicereus undatus
ACCACATAAAAAATGTACCAACTTCAACCAAAATCAACTCACTTCAACCTACTTCAACCTATTTCAACTCACTTCAAAAAAAAAATACCAACTTCAACCTACCTTAACCCACCTCAACTTACTTCACCCTTTTACCCACCCAATTTACCCACGAAAACAACAGGCTCTAAATCTCATATGATACTTTACAAATTATTAAAATTATGAAGGAGGGGGTTGAAGTTGGTTGAAGTGGGTTGAGATAGGTTGAAATAGGTTGAAGTTGGTATTTTTTTTTCAAGTGGATTAAAATAGGTTGAAATAGATTGAAGTAGGTTAAAGTAGATTGAAATGGATAAAAATGAATTGATCAACGAAAAGAACAGGCCCTTAGTCCGACATAAAACAAACACAACCTGAAACTGCATGAATGAAGTATACTTATTATATTCCCTCGGAGTTTTAGGAAGTGGAAGAACGCGAGCGCTCTTTTTCTAATAATTATTTGTGTCAAAAGTTATAGGAGTACAACAATCATGGTAAAATATCAAAATAAAACAGAAACAAAACCAAACAAAAACAGTAAACAACCTGCAAAATCACAAACGCCTTTTAGGTTACAAAAATATTAACACTGCCCACCCAGCTCTAAGTACGAGTGTTACTTAGCGTCAGACGAAGTTCAGACTTCAGACACAGTAAAATGCTTTCCACAGGAATTTTTTGTTTGGGGGGGCTGGAGGGGGCATGAAGATCAGGGAATGAACACAATAAACCCTCTGGATGAGGTACCAATGGTAGAATAATATAGGCAGAGTTCCTCATTCAGTGAAGTATTTCGCCACATTAAATTACAGAAGCTTCACCATTAAACAAGAAACCTATAACAATGAATCAGGTTGTTCATTCAAAACTCCCACCTAGTTGCATATGCAGCCATTCTGCTTGTGCTCCTGCAGAAGCTCCTCCTGCAGCTGCTGACTTGCTCTCAGCTTGTGCTCCAACCATCATTCTGCTTGCATCGAATGGGGGCAATGCTAGCTGATTTGCCTGAATATATACATTTCAAAGCCATAATCAACTACACAGACAATAAAACATGCCCAGCATTGAAGTCCTTGGAATTTCCATTAGTCAGGCATGGAAAGCTTAATGATGGTTAAGAAACAATCAAATGGGAAACTTACTTCTTTTGAATGGAATCCGTTAATTGAGGGAATCATCCCAGAAGTGACTGCTTCAAGCTTCATGGATAAGAACTGCAATATACAAAAAAAATCGAATAGACAATTAGGTTTTGAGTATATAAAACACAATGACATTGGTATTTCTCTTGTTCGGGAATCTTCCAGTACGGAATTCCTATAGATTCCCAAATTGAGAAAGAAAGACTCAGTGGCTCTGAAATTATCTGTAGATTCCTGAAATTTTCCGATCTGAAATTTTCTGTGGATGAAAAGGACAAAGCCAATATCAATACTGATATGAAAGAATCAATGAATGAATAAAAGCAAGCTAGAAAATTGTCTATTTGACACATAAGTCTGCTGCTATTGGAGGTCCTAAAACTAGCTTCCTTCGCAATGGGGGCCCTAATCCTAATACATATATACATGCTTACCTCAACCTGCCGTTGCAAAGACTGTATATAGTTGATTATCTCATCAAGCACAAGTGCTTTTCCAATAACCTGGCCCAAGAAAGGGAGAACCCAATAGTCAAACTAAAACACTAACAGAGAAAATAAACCAACCACCAGAACGGGGAAAACTAAGACAGCTCGAAAACAGAACATGACAATATTCATGGAATTTAGATATATGTTGAGCGATTAACATTGGTTTACTAGTCACCAGTACCAACCTTACTGCATCCAGGCACCAAATCTTGTAAAATCTTCATTCTTTCACTTATCTTTTGTCTCCTAGCCTGTCAAAAACAAACGCAAGTAAGAAAAGCATATATCATGTAGCAACAGCGACATCATAGAGTCTATCTCCTCAAACTATCAAGTAAAGTTAGGAACCAAACCACACTAAACCAAGAAGGGTTCCCAGCAGAGGCTAGGGTAAGGAAGGGCGCATGTACACAATCTCACCCCTCTAATAGAATTGCAAAAGGGTAGTTTCATAATAGAAGTAGAGTCTAGCAAAAGCAAAACAAGTGACAGGTTATCCATTATTATTATTATTATTATTTTTTCATTCTATATGAGCATGACTCTGCATGTATAGAAGAAAATTACTCTCTCAGCCAAACTGTGGCTGTCCGTAGCTTGACCCCTTCTGGCTCTGACATGGATGTAGTCTTTTGGCGGCTCTGCTTGTTTCTCAGCACATTTTTTACCACCAGCTGAACTTGTTTCAACTTCAGCTTTTGAGCTGCCATTTTCTTCGGAGGAGTTTGAAGTTTTCACACGCTTGACATTTGATTCCTTCTGCAAACAAAGATCACATGTAAGTACGAAATCTGACTCTGAAAATTAGATAAGTGCTAAGTAAAAGCCACAGGAGAACTGAGAATGCAAGCTGCAACTATCCAGTCAAGCATCTGCCAGATGTTCAAGCTCTCAAAATCACATATATGAAGTAATGAAAACAAGCTAAATCCATGATAGGAATTAGTTCAGTCACTGTGTCCTTTGATTTGTGGATTCGCTGCAGGCCTGTGAATGTGCCAATAAAGGAAGAAGATGAGCACAGTCAAAGATTCTCACCGCCATGGCATAAGTCAGAAGCTTCTGGAGAAGCAGAACACAATGAGTTCCAAGAAACAACTCAAGGTTCAGCAACTAGCTCTTTTCATGAAGCCCATTGCTGTGTCTTTTCATAACAAATGCCCAGTTATTAAGTATTTCAACTGGAAGAAAAGAAAGTCACTCCCCCATCCTCTGAAAAATCATTTCCCCATCAATCTTCCAAATTTCTCTCCAAATCTATGCCCTGAACCCTCCTCATCCACATATGCAAGCTCAGGCCCCAATCATGAGGGCATTGGGGGGGGGGGGGGGGAAGTGATATGAAGATTGACCAGTGAAGCAGCCAGAAGGAAAATCTGGGCATCCTACCAAGGGAAAATCTCAGACATTAGCCTCCTAATTCGAAGCATAGTTCAACCTAATGCCTGAATGCTGAACACCAGGACCAATATTTGACTAAGGCACTTAGACATTTACAGATGCTTTGATTCCAAAAACAGCACCCGACCTCTTAATTTTTGAGGCACAATGACAATGGATGAAAAGAAATTCTCCCCAAATCAAGTTCTTGTATTTTAGCTAAACATAGCACAATAACAATTAAAGGAAGATTTTATCACTCCTCTCATAGTCTATATAGATCAAGAGTAAGCTAAAGGGTTGTTTAGAATCTAGAATTGGTCTAATCTTGTATTCTGCTCTCCTGCCCCACCAATACACAAGTCAAAATGAAATAGAGTACATTAAATTCACCAAAAACTAAAAATTCTCCAAGGGGATCGCAATCATAATAGAGTTACACGGCATTTAAAAACTTGAATCATCAAACAGACTACACGAAACTAACAGTCTACACATGTAAATTAAACATGAGAATTCCACTTTAACACCAACCAAGTTGAGAAAGCAACTTAAGCAATCACAAAGAAACATAACTAACAATACCCAGAATTTTGAAGTAAAGAAACATACCGATTCGTTGCCACTGCTAGTAGTGGAGACCAACTTGGAAGACTCATCCTCAGAAACATTCTCTCTCATCTTCCTTCCAATTTCACCACAGCCATTGCCATTATCACCACCTCCAAAACTTCCACTTTGGCCAGTGACGGTTGACTTCTCAATCGACCCATCTCTATTCATCATCCCACAAACACCACCACCACCACTACCATTTACAATCCCATCAATCAAACCATTAATAAACCCACCAGTCCCCATTCTGAGCGCTACCAACCCACCACCATAATCTCCGCTACCACTACCACCACAAGTAAAAGGCCAAATCTCTGACAAAGATGGGTTGGCTGTTGAAAATGAACCATCACTTATCAATGGCGGATCCATCAACTTTCAGCTACCAACACTTCTTCCCACATCCAATTGCCACTCGAATCCGCTATTCTCTGGAAATTACGATATGGTACTTGAATCTGGAGCTAATTCTCAAGTGGGCAGCTGGTAATTGCTGAAATTGATCAAGTTTCTTGCTCGATCTTTTCTGGGCAGTGAGCTGAGGATTATGGAAAGTTTGCTTGAAATGGGCGTAACCAGAGAAGAGAGAGATGTAGAAAGATCTGTTTGGTGTTGGGGCCTTGCTCAGAGAGTAAAGAGTGTGTGTGAAGCACGCCCTCAATGTAGTATGCTGTATGTATGTTCAACGGAGTTGGATGAGGAAGTGAAGGAAGAAAGAGACATCCGCAGAGAAAAAGGCTGGAAATAACTTTGACTAGAGGTTACAATTATGGTATAATAACAACGCTACCTCTCAGTATAGGTTCCGTTTTTGTAGGGTCTGAAAAGATCTAACTGTAGGCAACATTACCTCTACCGGCATTCTTACCTGTAGAGATGTTGATTCCAAGAAACTTACAAAAAAAGATTTTGTGAAAATATTTTAAAGAAGAAAGATTTTGTGGAAATATTTAATGAGAAAATTAAGGACACATAGTAAGGGAAGACTAAGATATATTAAAAAGACCAGTTGCTGAAGCTATGTAACAAAATGACAATAAAATAAAGGAAGAAAATATACCTTAACAGCCAATGGTAAGCCAACGAGAACTCTTCTCAGAAGACAGTTCAACATGCATACAAACACAACATATGAAAACTTCTACCAGCACTATGCAACAGCAACCAAAAGACAAGTACGGGTCGACTCTCAGCAATCTAATATCTTAATCCTATCCCGCCACAGCCTCCTATCATGAGACAGGTCATTCGACAAACCGACAACTTTCAAGTCCTTTCTAATCACCTCGTCCAAACTCTTTTTTGGTCATCCCCTCCCTTTTTGCATATGGGGATGTTGATCCTCTCACATCTCCTCACTGGAGCGTCCACACTCCTCCTTTTTACATGGTCAAACCATCGAAGTCTTGTTTCTCTTATCTTATATTCGATGGGAGCTACTTTAACTAAGTCCCTGATTACTCCATTCCTAATTCTGTCTATCCTCGTATAACCACACATCTACCTAATCATCCTCATCTCTGCTACCATCAGCCTTTGAACTTGCGTTTTTTTTAGAGGCCATCATTCCAATCCATAAAGAACAACCGGTCTAACTACCGTACGATAGACTTTGTCTTTCAATCCAAGGGGCACCCTTTTATCACACAGCACACCTGAGGTATACTTCCATTTTTGCCAGCCCACTTTTATTCGCTGGTTAATATCTTCGTCAATATTCCTATTCTACTGGATGATCGAGCCTAAATACTTAAACTTATCGACCTTAGGTGTCACCCTCCCATCTAGGGTGACTTCTCCCCCCACGTCTACCCTTCCACTGAAACAACAATGAAGGTATTCCATCTTCGATCTACTTACTCTAAAACCTCTAGATTCCAGAGTATACCTTCATCACTCCAACTTGTCATTAACTCCACGTCTGGTCTCATCAACAAGAATAATGTCGTCAGCAAAAAGTATACACCAAGGTAACTCATCTTGAGTCCCTTTTGTAATTTCATCCATAACTAGAGTGAAAAGAAAATGGCTCAAAGTGGAACCCTGATGCAAACCCATACCAACAAAGAAGTCATTTTTGACCCCTTCTGGCATCCTAACACTCGTCCTACCTCCCTTGTACATATCCTTAATAACTCGAATATATAAGGGTGACACCCCTTTCTCCTCCAAGCATCTCCATAACACTTCACGCGAAACTCTATCATATGCCCTTTCGAGATTAATGAACACTAAGTGGAGATCCACCTTTCTCTCTCTGTGCAGACCATGAGTCTTCTAAGGAGGTAAATCGCCTCTATGGTCGACCTGCCTGGCATAAAACCAAATTGGTTCTCTGAAATCAAAACATCCTTCCGCAACCTTCTTTCAATCACCATTTCCCATAACTTCATAGTGTGATTGAGTAACTTTATACCCCTAAAATTATTACAATCCTGGATATCACTTTTGTTCTTGTACAAAGAGATGACTGTATTCGACCTCCATTCTTCTGGCATCTTAGCGGTCTTAAAAATAACATTGAAAAGCTCTGTTAGCCACTCTAATCCTTTTTCACCCAAACACTTCCACAATTCGACCGATATCTGATCTGGACCATCTACCTTCCCATTGGGCATCTTCTTCAAGGCCTCTTTAATCTCGTCCTTGCTAATATGACCATACATTTGCGGATCAAGTCGCCTCTCACCACACTCTCGTTCCCATCCCTTCACCATTGAGGAGTTTGGAAAAGTATCTTTGTCATCTTTCCTTGATTTCTGCATCCTCAGACAACACCTTACCATTTTCATCCTTGATGCACCTCACCACACCTAAATCCCTTGTTCTTCCTTCCCTAGCCCTTGTCGGTTTAAAGACTTCCTTCTCTCTTTCCTTGGTCTCCAATCTATGATACAACCTATCATAAGCCATGCTCTTAGCTACCCCAACAGCTTTCTTGGCTACCTTCTTAGTTGTCTTATATCTAGCTCTACTAATCTCTCTCTCTTCATCCACCCCACTATTCATGAAATCAGCATATGCCTCTTTTTTCTCCCTGACTTTCTCCTTTACCTCCTCGTTCCACCACCAGGCACCCTTTATTTTGTTTCCACCCCCTTCTAGAAGTACCTATGACTTCTTTAGCCGACCTTCGAATACAATCTACCATTGCCTCTCACATTGTATCTGCATCCTCTACCCGCCTCCAAGCTCCTTCTTCAGTAATCTTCTCTGATAATAACACGACGTTCTCCTTTGTGAAGGTCCACCGCCTAACTCTAAGGTCCTCGACTCTCCTCTTCTTCCACTTTGAACATCTGAACTCTACATCCAACACTAGCAACTTATGTTGAGTTCCTAGATACTCAATAGGAATCACCTTACAGTCCTTTCAAAACCTCCGATTCTCCGCCCTCATCAGGAAGTAATCAATTTGGGTATTTAAGGAGCCACTCTTAAAGGTCACCAAGTGGTCCTCTTTTTTCTTGAAAAAGGAGTTTACCACCAACAATTCATAGGCCACTGCAAAGTCCAGCACAAAAACTCCTCCGTTGTTTCTTTCCCCAAAACCGAAACCCCTGTGGGCCATATCATACCCATATGAGTCAACACCAATATGGCCATTAAAGTCTCATCTTATGAAAAGTTTCTCGCTCCGAGGTATCTCTGGATGACCATATCCAAATCCTCCCAAAATAGCTTCTTAATATCGTCCGGCAGACCTATTTGAGGAGCATAAACACTAACCACATTTATGAATTCTAAACCCACCAAAATCTTAATGGCCATGATTCGGTCACTCTTACGCCTCACTTCAACAACAAAGTCTACCAACTCCTTTTCAACCAAAATGCCAACTCCATTCCTCACCTTGAAAGACTCCGAATACCATAATTTATACCCATCAATTTCTCTAGCTTTAGCCCCCGCCCACTTCGTCTCTTGAACACACGTTATATTAATCCTATGCCTATGCAACGACTTAACTAATTTTATAGACTTACCCGTAAGCGACCCAATATTCTAAGACGCTAGGCACACATTCTGAAACCCTACACCCCTCCTACCCCCAATATTCCAAGAGGCTACAATTATGGGTCTGGTGGTTTTAACATTTATCTAACTGTAATTGTTTTCAATTATTCTCAACTATTTTTAATTTTTGTAACTGCTAATCGCTAATATCTACTACTTCTAACTGCCCTCAATCACTATCAGCTGCTCACAACAACTCGCGACTGGTCACATTATATTGCAATTTACAAACACTAACCCAACTATCTCTCAACTCCTCGCAACTCCTTGCAATTGTTTCTAATTGCTCACAACTGCTAACTATAAGTTACAACCGCTCTAACCGTTCACAACTATTCCTAAGGGCATCCCCAACCAGAGTTTCATTTTTTGGAACTCAGACCTGCCGCATCAGCATGAGTTTCACTTGTATTTCATTCAATTTTTCAGCCACTGGAACTCATTTCAGGACAATTAATTATCATGGAGCCCACAATTTGAACTTAATTTATTACTTTTTAATTTTTATGTTGTGTTTAGGTTTTAACTTTTGTAACATGTGTGAATGTTTTTATTTTTTGAGAGTAAGGAATATTTATTTTGTTGGCATAAAAATGTATAAATTGATTTTAATGTTTCCTTTTTTTGTGTTTGTTGTCCAACAAGCGAAAAAAAGGGGTTTGAAAGTACAATTCAATTTAAACCTAATACAAAGAAGGATCGCAATTGAAAAGAAATTACAATATGAAGATTAGAAATGTTCAAAAAAATACATCACGAAGTTCGATTATTTTATAAAAAAAAACTACATCCCCAAATATCGACAAATAACAGAAAACAAGTACGTTTGCGATGTTCTTCCGCCGTGTGTCGATTTCATATTTCTTCAACCAAGTTGGATTGAAGACGTACATGTAAATCTGGGTTATGAACTTGTACTAATCTACGAAGGTAGGCTGCATAACACCGATGATGGTTCCATTGGACATTAGGTTGCGGGGTGTTGTCCTCCACATCATCATAATCAAAACTGACGTCATACGAATCACACTCGTCCTCGACGATCAAGTTGTGGAGTATAATGCATGCGTTCATTATCATACCCAATTCAGCCTTGTCCATGTTTCGTGCAAGGTCGCGAATGATGGCAAAGCAAGCTCGTAGAACCCCAAATGCTCTCTGCACATCCTTCCTAACAGATTCTTCACATTCAGCGAATAATTTTGCCTTGGCTCCTTGAGGAAGGGGGATGGTCTTCACAAAGGTGGCCCATCTCGGATGAATACCGTCAGACATATAGTACCCAATGTTGTACTTGCGACCGTTGATGATATATTCACATTTTGGAGCCCGACCCTCATACACTTCTTGGAGAATATCGAAGCGGTAGAGGACGTTTAAATCATTGAGGGTTCCCAGGCACCCAAAGAATGCGTGCCATATCCACAAAAAAAAGATTGTAGGAAGCAACAGTTTCAAGAATCAATGTGGGAACTTTGTATACCCGTTTTGCAAATAACTCCTTTCCAACCCATGGGACAATTCTTCCATTCCCAGTGTATACAATCGATGCTCCCTAACATACCCGGAAAGTCGCGAGTTTCTGTCACTTGTAATAAACGAACAACAACAGCTTATGTTGGTTTTCATAAGTACTCTTCCCTGAGCACTTGAATGACCCTAGCAGCAAAATTTTTCATACATTCCATAGCTGTGCTTTCACCATTCTTTAGATATTCATCGACACAATCTACCGATATAGCATAAGCCAACATTCGCATTGCTGCTGTGCACTTGGTGGAGTGGCGACAACCCACGCCTACCGAGACCATCGTACCTCAATTGGAAGTACTCAAAACGACTCTATAAGGTGCCAACTATGTGAAGGAACAAGTACCGTTGCATACGAAATCTATGCCAAAAGTAGGTCTCGTTGTAGATGGAGTATTCGGCGAAGTAGTCTTTATAAAGGCGATCGTGTGCTTCTTGTCGATCTCTCTTTACAAATCTTTTCTTCTTTCTGGGTCTTTGTGATCATGATGAAGCCCTACTTTCTGGTCTAATATGTCTCAATTTCAGGGCCAACTCCAACAACTTCGAGCCATTTTCATTTTCATTGTTAACGATATTTTCCAATATTGGTGAATCATCGCTAGATTCTTTTAGGATTAAGCTCAAACCATCTATTGAGGATGACGTAGTAGAGGAGGATGATGAATCACTCATTGTTGAATACCTGTGCATTTAAACATAAAATTATAAATGTAATTCACATATGAAATATATGTTACGAAATTAACCTTGTGACATTTTTAAAAAAATAACTTAGACACAACTAATTGCGAATTTATACGTAATGCATCAACTTAGAAAAGAATTTATAAACAACTAGTAAATATGTCATTAAACAAATGAAAAGGTTTGTAGTACAACAACTGTTTCATAAAAACACAATAAAACCTTAAATTACAACTTAGCAATCAATCTAAATTAAGGTCAATATCAGAGGAGGACGAGTTTTGATGGTAGCGACTCCTAATTTCTTCTTGAATGGGGCCATTGCAAGCTTGATCCTCAGGACACATCTCCACTATGTTCATTTTCAAAATCTTGTTCTCGTAATTCATCTCCTTAAGGCGTTGCTTCCTTTCTTCCAAGGATTGATGTCAATCTCTTAACTCAACAGCTTTCACAGTTGCATCTGCCTTCTTCTCTTGGGGTAGGACATATCGCTCAAACATGGTGCTATTCTTTACATTTGTTATCCGTAACGTCGACATCTCTGTGGTCACGATATCCAACACCGGGTTTGCAACTAGCTCCTTCGCCTTTCTCTTGGCAGCTTTTATTCCGATTGGGCGGATAAGCCCACCAACTACCGCAGTTGGTGTACTCTCACTGGCAGGAGTTGCAGGGGTGGTAGGGGTGTTGGGGGTGCTAGGGGTGTCATTCTCAGAGTACGCACCCACCTCATTTACTCTGAGCCGTTTGGAAGACGCTTCTACAGATTGATCGCAGAAGATCTCCCATTTAGGTTGATCCTTGAGCAAATAACACCCACCAATGCATGAGGTCAAAGGCTTTGCCGACCACAGCAACATAAATATCTTGAGCATTTTGCATAATGTCATCCTCATTTGTACCACTTGGGTGCACTGAGTGTGCCTGAGCCACACAAACGCACCATTTCGACACTAATGGAGTGGCTCAATTCCATTGGGCATTGCATACCTTTCCCGTTCTCCTTGAAGCTCCATTGGGAGCATGCTGGTTGAAGGTGTTCACCACCTCAGTCCAAAAACCAGATAACTTTTGATCCGCCCCAATGATTGGATTCGTGCTCATATTAATCCATGACTTCACTAAGTGGCGATCCTCTTCTAATGCACACTTAGGGGGTTGTACACCACCTTCCTTGCTGTTGCAGCTATTGCAGGTGAGGTCGTACGAGGTGCAGGTGAGGTCGTACGAGGAGGTTCAGGTGCTACTGAGGTTGTATGAGGAGGTTGAGGTGGGTACATGGAAGGGGCATTGATCCGTAGCTAAAACTTTGTGGAGGGGTGTTCTGTGGTGGACGGTAATGTTGCCAATTTGTAGAGTATTGTGGCGGATATTATTGGGAATAAGGTGGGGGTTTATATGGCGATGGGTAGTATTGCCAATTTGGGGGGCGTGGGGGAAGGTTTGAACTATTTCCAAGTTCACTTTGTGACTCGTCCCCGGTAAATAGGTGCATGAATGATTGTGTGTCATTGAGATCCATTTAAAGGTTTACCTACATTTTAATTTAATTTTTATTTAAATCTAAACTACTCAATTCAATTTCATGTAATTCAGAAAAAAGGAAATATTACAAAATATGAACAATCTAAAGAATACTAAATAAACATTTATATTAGTTAAAACTACACATTTAAACGTTTCAATTAGTTTAAAGTAAAAGAACATACCACTTGTATAATAACTCTAGCATACTAAATTAATGATTAATTCAACATGAATGTACCGAAGTTATTCGATCAAAAATATTACCATAATTTTAAAATGCACTTCTACATTTCACACATTTGTACAAGCATTATTACCATATTTTTAGTTTAAACAACTAATTTACCCATTACACACGTGATATTAACATGAAATTATTTTACCAATTAATTTAAAAACTTCAAACATTTAAATCATACTTGCTTAACATACCAAGCTAGATTTTACCATTTCAACATATTATTTTCAAGCATGTACCTAATAAGAACTTAAACATACAAACCTAACTTAACATATAAATGAAAATAATTAAAACAATCAAACCTAACTTGGACTTTCTTTCATTTTAATCTCTATCAACTTAATTCATGACAACTTTTTATTTCACTTACATATATTCCATTTTACTTACATATGCAATCTAATAACATATAAATTTTCATAAAGTAATGAAAATTTTTGACATTTTAAACATACGTTTAACACTTCAGAAATTCTTTAAAATATTAAACGAAACATCTAAGAACATAAAGATATTCTAACAATTTAAAATTGCACATATCACATATGATTCCTCAAATTAAAAATTAAACATATTCTAACAATTACAATTTACACAAATCACATACTAACTACACAAGTAAATCAAATTAATAAAAATTCCAAGCTTTCACTTTCTCACATTTTA
>JACYFF010019584.1:95797892-95824153 GCA_017589665.1 Selenicereus undatus
AAATTAATAAAAATTCCAAGCTTTCACTTTCTCACATTTTAATTTCTGTCAACTTAATTCATGACAACTTCTTATTTCACGTACAGATATTCCATTTTACTTACATATACAATCTAATAACATATAAATTTTCATAAAGCAATGAAAAGTTTTGACTTTTTAAACATACGTTTAACACTTAAGAAATTCTTTAAAATATTAAAATTAACATCTAAGAACATAAAGGTATTCTAACAATTCAAAATCACACATATCACATATGATTCTTCAAATTAAAAATTAAACATATTCTAACAATTACAATTTACACATATCACATACTAACTCTACCTCCAATATTTATACACCAATTAAAATCATTCAAAATAAAAAAAAATTACATTTCCAAACCAAAAAGTATCCGTTTCCTATAAAATTTTGCCCAGCGTCCAAACGGATATTTGATTGGCACTTTAACCAGCGTCAAAATGGTAAACAACATTAAATTTTGCTTGTTCCCCAGCCGGTCCGTCAAAACGCGGCGTTCCCTTCACTTCCATCTCTCAAAACGCTGCGTTTTGATTGCACAAAAAGACAAAAAAAATCACACGGGGCGGAACTCACTGGAGTTTCACCTCGGGGTCCGTGGCACAACAACTCTCACGTGGGCCACGGGCTATGGATGCCCTAATTGCTTTTAACTGCTAGCTGCTCCTTACAACCGTTAAAACAAGTAGACCTCAAATATATGTCATGTTATTTTTTCTGCCTTTTTGGGGATTTGTGTTATTATGATTAGTCATTGAATTTTTATAAGGTCAAATATATTGTTGAGCTCTTTTATATAAATAGTGGTATCACTATTGAAAGTAGAGAAAATGAACATGATTTTGATAGCTTTAAATCGTTAGATCTTAATGAAATTAAGAGGGAACCAAAAAAGATTTGACCTAATTACTTAGGCAGAAAAGTCCCCCAGTTTGAATGGAAAATTAGTTAGCACTGTAACTAACTCCAATTAAAAAAACTCTAATTCCTTGGAAGAGGCAAGGAGCTCCCAACTTCTAATGGATAGCGAGCTCTATATTCATACATTTGATTTGGTCTTCACTAACTTCCTTTCTCTAGCTTGAATGTTAGAGACTCTTTCCTTAAACCTTTTTTTTTATGGAATTAATTGCAAGCTAGACTTGTGCAATTGAAATTTCCTCGAGGTTTCCGAACTTAACTTAACCCATATGAGGCTAGGCTAAAACCGAATCAAAATCCAATCAATTATGACCCAAGTTTTTAAGATATAAGGTTTGTGATTATGTAGTTAAAAAACAAAAAGCAAACCAATTTAAGAAGTACATAATTCAAAGATTGTGCACAGTATGAAATTGCAATGTTATTTTGGTTAATGCTTCTATCCTTATACTTGTAGTTGCCAATTATATCATTTTTTTAATACTAAACGCGAGATTGTCCTTATAAAATTAAACAGGACGAAGTTTCAATTTTATTCTTATTAGTAAAAACTTGCAGAGGGAATTGGTTAGAATCGTAGCTAACTCTACCAATTAGGAAACGTCATCGATTAGACGTATCCTAGAGTTGAAATTCCCTTATCAAGGCAAGAGGTTCAAACACTCAAAGGAAAGCTAGCTTTGTATTCATTCCCTCGATTTGGTTTTCAGTGACTTTTTTTTTTTCTAACTTCAGTGTTAAATTTTTGATGATAAAGCCTCTTGGAAATGGAGTCTATTGTAGGCGACGCGTGTGCGTTGTAGTTCTTTAGAGCATTGCCAGAGGTGAGCTATTTTTTTGGCTCATCGGTGGGGGTCTACCTCTGCCACATCAGCTTGTAATCCAATTTTTTGGCTCACAATCTTCTCTCTCTCTCCAATGAAAGGCTCATCACTTTGGCTCATCAAATAAAATAATACTTATAGACCCACTCTATTACACACAACCTTATTTTTAAAATTAAAAAAAAAAAAGAAAAACTCATCAAAAAAAAATTAAAAAATCCAAAAACAACCACATGCCTTGTGGAAGCCAGCTCTCATCCACGAGCCTCCCAATGAGGCGGTTTCCGCAAGCTGACCAGTGGAGCCCCCCCCCCCCCCGCCTCACCCATTTCTCTCTCCTTCGTTTTGGCTCGCGAGGGAGCCATTGAAGGTGCTCTTAAGATCCTCAAGCTTAGCTCAAACCCCATTAAAAGCCAACCTAAAACAAAAATCAAAATCCAGAAAATATGACCTAGGATTTACAAATTTAAGGATTGTAATTATCATGTTTATAAAAAAAAGGAATAAACCCAACTTAAGAATTATAGAATCTAAAGATTGTAGACCTCAAGATTTCAACATGGAATGGCACTCTTGTTTTAGTGATGTCACCATCGCTAGACTAGTACTCACCAGTTGTGTTATTTCTTTATGCTAAAAGGGGAATGCCTTTATAGAGTTGAATGAAAATCATACCAAATTTATTCTTATTATATAAAAGTGGGGGTGATCAACATATTTGGGGTAAGTAGACATGTCAATTAGTGCGAATGGGTTAAATGCAAATTGGATATATTTGGATTTGGGTGAAATAAAGGTCGACTATATTTTAGGATTGTGCAAAATATGAGCGGGTATATTTTAATTTTATGGGTTTCGGGTTAACCCAACAGGTTTAGAGTACATTTTCTGTAAGTTATTTTTTTTATCAAAATCAAAATTTCTGCATATTTATTGCTCAAAATTGTCAATAGTTAATGAAAAAATGCAGTTGTTGTAATTTCTGAAAAGAATATTCAAAATATTCAAACTTTTCGTTATGATATATAAACGTCCTATATGGCAGGCAAAGGGCAGATTGACTCATATATTGAAAGAAGATCAATAGCGAGTTGAGTCATTTATAAGCCAACCCGTTTAGAACATGTTAATGGATTGGAACAGTTTGATCCGATAATGACCCATTTAATAATTCAATATTTTTTATTAACTAACCTACCAATGTCGAATTAGGTAAAACTCTATTATAGACTGACCCAATACGAACACAGCTAATCCTTTTCCTTCTATTAGCATCATAGGTCTAGACCAGTTAGAACGGAAACCAAATAAAATGGAGTTAAAGAACAAAATATTATCTTTTAGTTATAACATCAAAAATTTAGATTACAAAGTAATTAATTTAAAAAATGATTAGACATATTGTTTCACTAAATATATCATAGTGTGACTTATGTATCTTTAATATTTGTCTTCTTTTAAATTGATTTTTCTAAATATTAGATAGTTATTTTATGCAATTTCATACCCATTTTTAGTGTTTTATCATTTTTCAGTTGCATAGGATGTAATTTTTAGAGAATAGAGAGGGGGAAAAGGGTATTATTATTTAATTTGTAAATGTATGCAATAGGTATATAATGTCTTTTTCATTTATTTGATAAAAATGACTAACCATTGTCGTTAAAAATGATAAATTAGAGAAAAATTAAAAAATGAATATATGTTCAGGTCAAGTGGGCCGATTCGGGTTCGGGTGATACCACCTAATGTAACACTCCCAACCTAGGGAGACTCACACTGTCAGGACTTCCTAAAAGAAAATCCTTAAGGCTCTTGAAGGTCGAGGGTTTGGATTAACATTCAGATAATTTTTCTAAAACAAAACTACAAAAGTTCCCCTTGTTTTAGCGACATTCTAGGGTCTTAGCTTAGCTAAGGGTACCTGTAATTGGTAAAAAGATATAACATATGCTAAAATAACCCAAGCTTACAACGTCGGGCCACTCGCCCAGATCACTGATGTTCAACAACTAAACAATGATCAAAAGATACATATACAGGTACAAAGCCGACTACAGGCTTTCACATACAACAATAAATTTAAAGCTTTACAACATGGTACGCATCAAACACTTTGCAAAACTGGCAGAGACTCTTGAGGGGTTGGCATCGAAATAACTTCAGAGGATCTCTTTAACTTGCTAATTTATGGGGGTTTTCTGGTTTGATCTATTTCAGGTTTGGATAAAAAAAATTGTGTTCAAAACCCAAAATTTTCGGATGGGTTCGAGTAGAATTTTCGGGTCGAGTCACTCTTTACTTGGTCGAGTGGTAAGTGTTGTTGGTATTTGACACTTTTAATTCTAGTTTAACATTCCAACCTCATGAGTGAAGGAAAAAATAATGATGTAATCATGTAAGAGTTTAACTTCTTATGAACCAACAACAATATAATTCCAATTAAATAGAGGATCATATCCCTAAAAAAGAGAAAAAAATAAGGGAGGTGAAGTTTATGTCATTTAGGGCATCATGTCTCTATAATGAATACTCCACTCTAAAGCTTGTATCACACTCTTAGAAGCATATACTTCCATAAATCACGTCAGCGTCGAATATTAAAAATTGTCTATATGACAAATACATGTTGAGAAAATGTGTACATCTTATAAGTGCGAATACCTACTCCCAAATGTATGATATACATTACTTACTACAGTTACTCATATAATTGAATATTTTATTAGATGATTGAATACAAATAATTAACGATTACAAACAACATGAACATGATAATTATGCATGATGATTATAAATTTATAATTGAGTAAGCAAGTTGTGCTAAGAAAGTTTTGGGATCAAGCATCCTTCAAAAGTTTGAATTAATTGACGGGGCTTTGCAGAAGGAAGAGGACCGAGGGAAAAAAAAAACTTGTAAAACTTACGTAGATATTTTTTTTCCATGACCTCTACATTTTTTATGCTCTTCCCCGAATTTTATTTATAAATCTGATCGACAGGTTAAGTAATATGTCCCATTATTTCATCATGTGTGAATCACCGATCATGCCACTGTCACTTTTTCAGATCAGCTGTTCTTTTTTGTTTGTTTTAAATGGAATACTATTCTTCTTCTTGAAGAGAGGGGGAATTTTTTTTTCTTTTTCTCCTGAGTTCCCTATTTCAATCATTATTTATTGATTTATTTTGGAATACGGCTAAGGGAATGTAACTAGGCCTAAAGCCTATCAACGATTTAGAAAATGGGCCTAGAATGTGCTGACCCGAAGGCCCATTATCATCCTATAAAATCGTTTTACAAAGAATGTGTGGCCTGGGATTAAACTTGGGTGGTGGTAATAATCAAGAGACTTAAATCCTCGTGACGCTTACGGTAATTGGCATTTTTTGTAGAGTATATAGTGCTATAATACCACATTTTTCACCATTTTTTGACGGACAACAGAACTTACATCTGTGTTTGGCTAATGTATGAATGCTTCACATAAAAAATTACAACACATAAAAGAAAAGAATGTGTAGGGGTCATAAACTGCCATGTACAAAATATTACATAGCTATGAAGAACTGTTAGAAATTAATAATCTAGAAACATCTTGATGTTAAAGTTTAGAATCTTCTAAAGTATTCGGGCATCTTCTAGATTATCATGAAGCTTTCCGAACCAGAATATTCCAAAACTATCCTAATAGTCGTATAGGCTTTCGAATTACTTTAGAGTTTTCTAGATCTTTCTAGAACTTTCTAGAAGAATTCTCTAGAATTTTTCATAATATCTACACTTGTAAATATCTAAAATATCTAGATAATTCTAGGAAAAATATTCTAGATACTTACGATGTAATATCTAGATATTTAGGAAGATCTTGGGATGGAAGGTTACAGAAGTTTAATAATAGTCATAGGATCAAGTTAATCTCCACCGTCCATTGAGGAAGTGGATGACCATAAATACCCTCAAGGAGGGCTCATTTGTATTCAAGCAAAACAAAAAGCAAGCATTAAGTAATACAAAGCATCCATTCACAACTCTTATCTTCTATAAATCTTCAAACATTTTCCATTGTTGATATCAGAGTCACTTCAACCCAAGTCCTCGTCCAAATTCCACCTTCAAAAATACAATCATCTATCCACAAGCCATATCCCATCTCTCAAAACCTAGTATCCCTCAAATCTAACTCCACAAAACCATGGCCTCCTTTTCTCCTTCAACTCGAACCTTTAATTATATATCAAATTTGAGGCCACCCATATTCAATGGAGAGAATTATTCAATGTGGAGTATTCAAATGAGAACCTTTTTGATGGCTTAGGGTTTATGGGATATAGTTGAGAAGGGGGAATGAACAATCCCCTAAGGATCATGAGAAGATGGATGGAGAAGAGAAGGAAAAAGATAGTGTAGAAAAGCCATAATGGGATGAAACCAAGGAGATGCAATATCAAGCAAATATGAAGAAGGATTTTGCAGCTCATACATTCATCAAGCAAGTAGTAACTCTAACCATCTTTCCTCAAATCGTCGCTACCACAATGGCCAAGGAGGCTTAGCGCATTCTAAAGGAAGCATATTTGGGCACCCATAAGGTAATATCTATCAAACTCCAAGCTCTTTGGAAAGAATTTGATAATTTATCGATGAAATAAGATGAAACTATTCAAGTAGTTTTCAATCGTGTCACCAAAGTAGTTAATCACATAAAAATATTTGGTGACATGATAGAAGACAAAAAAAGTCTTACAAAAGGTGCCAAGAAGTCTTCTTCCAAAATTTGATCATATAGTGGCTACAATAGAAGAATATAAAGACCTAGCTATGTTGACAATAATCGAATTAATGGGGCCTCTTCAAGTACATGAGGAGAGTTTGCATAGATTTACAAGCCAGCCACTAGAACATGCCTTTTGTGCGAAACTAAAGTTCTCCAACAATTGAGAAAATAAAAATGAAAATGGTTACAGAAGAAATTTCCCTCTGAGGAAAGGAACATCTAATAATCGTGGCGGGGGGGAAGAAGTTATAAAAATCAAGGGAGTCGTAAGAATGAAAAAACAAGTCCATATCGTAGAATATGCAAAATGAGCAACCATAATACAAATGATTGCTAGTGTAAGTGTAGAAGATGCACATGGCATATACATCACATAAGAGATTGTCGAAACCGACAATGAGATAGGGCCAACTTCACTAAAGAAGGTAATTCTAAAAATGTCTTCTACTCTTGCTAAATACTCAGAAAGATTCATAGGATTTGTGGTATGTTGATAGTGGATGCTCAATCCACATGACAGGAGATAAAAATTCCCTCATCTGAATAGATGAAAGTATAAAATCAAACATCACTCTTGGTGATGGGAGAACACAAGAAGTAGCTGGCAAAGGAATGACTACCATGAAAGTTAAAAACAACTCAACTAAATACATTCAAGATGTCTTATATGTCCCTAGACTAGCCCAAAATCTATTAAGTGTGAGCTAGTTGTTACAAAAAGGCTACATGGTGACATTCGATGATGAAAAATGTCTCATATTTGATAAGGAGAAGAATCAGTTAATGGCCTTCATTGCAATGGTGCAAAACAAGATCTTTCCTCTAAAAATGCCAGCTGAACAAAAGGTAGCTCTCAACTCCATCATAGGTGATACTGCATTATGACATCACAGGTATGGTCATCTAAATCTTGATAGTCTTAAATTTTTAAAGTAAAGAAATATGGTTATTGGTCTGCCCATAATAAATGCTGACAAAAATACATGTGAAGATTGCATTATGGGAAAGATGCATAGATTTTCATTCAGTAAAACTTCTTAAAGGGCTAAAGCCCTGTAGAAGGCAAAAATTCTGTAACCAATCGGATGGTGCCATGTGTAAAAAAATCATCCAATTACAGATTGCCATGTGTCATGTTGACTTTGGTGGACATGCTTGGTCAAAATTAAGTTTGGCCAATTAAAAGCCTCCACGTGTCATCGATGATGCAGAAATTAGTAATTATTTTCTTTATTTAAAAATAAGAAAATAATTACTAGGCCTAGGCCCAAAACCGGTCTCTAACCCTAGCCGGCAGAGCCTATAAATAGGCGTCATCTCCCTTCATTTGGATCATTCAGCATCTGCAGAATTCAGAGTTCAGACGGCAAGGAGCATCCAACTACCAAGCGAGAAGAATCAAAACTTGCAGAGCTTCAGAAACTACAATCAGCCACTTGCATATCAAAATCAAGAACAGTCTTCAGAGTTCTTCAGCTGATTTGCATCAACCGAGATCAAGCATCACGCCCTCGGAGTACTCAAGTCATTAGGAGATCGAATCAGAGGATTATTTTACTGTATTAAACTCAGATATTGTACATATATATTACATTAATACAAAGATTAAATTTATTTCTGAATTTATTGTTTTTATTTATTTTAGACTCGAAATTTGTGTTTACAAATTTTTGGCAGGCCCGGTGCGACCACTCTGCCTCTCATCTCTTTCTCCTAACTGCAAAAAGAAAAAATACACTCCTTTGAAGATAACATGGCCCCTAAGAATGCTATCACTCAATCTTCAAGGAAAGTTGTCTGATCTGCATCTCAGGGATCAACAACTGCTAGTGCTGCATCTGGTGGTGTCATGACCAGAAGTATGGCAAAAACTGCTACTGCTATCACTAGGGAGCACTCAATTGTGGCTGCACCATCACAGTCACATAAGATCGAAAATCTCGGCCCCAACGTATCTGATGGAGTCAATCAAGTCGCTTCAAATGTTATGAAGCAAAAATCTGTTGCTGGCTTCATCATGCCACAAACAATTCCACGTAGGATGGATGAACTCCAAACCCACACCAACCCTGCTTTCCAACCCTTCAATTTTGAAGATGATGGTTATTCAAGCAGTGCTTCCTCTTTGGCATCCTCAAAGGGATCACTTTCCTCGCATACTGAAGCTGAATCATCTGACACTGTCGTCATGCCAGTTATGGTGACAGTGGCTACTAACTTTGAAGAACAACTGGCGAGCATGAAGGCTACCTTGGATAGGCTCTCCAATGAGAGTGCAGAAAAGGATGCCTAAATCAAACGCCAGAACGATCAGATTGGTGAGCTGAGGAAAAAGTTGGAAAATAAGTCCTTTGAAGCTTCTAACAAAGGTTCAGGTGCCGAAGACTCTGATAAAGAGTCCAGCCACAGCAAAGAATCTGATGACAAGCGTAAGGCAAGAAAGGACTGCTCTTTAGGCTCGATGTCTGTTGAGCAGATTCAGAGCTTAATAGCAAATGCGGTCAAGGCTCAGTTTGGAGGAGGATCTCATAAGACCCACCTTTATACAAAGCCTTATACGAAGAGGATTGATGCTCTTCGAATGCCACATGGCTATCAGCCTCCCAAGTTCAACCAGTTCGATGACAAAGGGAACCCCAAACAGCATATTGCCCACTTCATTGAGACGTGCAGTAATGCTAGCACAGAGGGGGACCAGCTGGTGAAACAGTTTGTTCGTACTCTAAAATGGATCGCATTCAACTGGTACACAGACTTGGAGCCAGAGTCCATTGACAGTTGGGAACAAATGGAGTAGGAGTTCCTGAATCGGTTCTACAGCACACAATATGTTGTTAGCATGACAGAGCTAACAAACACCAGACAATGGAAGGACGAGCCGGTTCTTGATTACATTAATTGCTGGAGGTCCCTAAGTCTCGAGTGCATGGATCGTCTATCAGAAGCTTCAGCCATTGAAATGTTTGCTCAGGGCATGGAGTGGGATTTACTATACGTCCTGCAAATGAGTAAGCCAAGGACCTTCCAAGAATTGGCAATGAAAGTTCATGATATGGAGATAACGATCGCAAGTCTCAGTGGCAAGTCTTCTTCCTCATTTGACGTTAGAAAGGACAAGGGTGAATTCAAAAATAATCCCAAGTTCATAAAGTCCTCAAACAAAGAATCTATGGCTGTTTCAACTGGGGAGCCGGTTCGAATCTCCGGAAAGCCCACGTATGAAAACAAGAAGGGTGGATTCTCCAAGGATACTGAAAAGAAGCGTCCTACATTGAAGGAACTGCGGGAGAAGAAATACCCATTCCCTGACTCAGACTTGTCAGGAATGCTTGATGATCTCCTTGAAAATGGGGTTATCGAACTTTCATAACCAAAACGGCCCGAAGAAGCTGGAACGGTTACCGACCCAAAATATTGCCGGTATCATAGGGTGGCTAGTCACCCTATCGAGAAATGCATTATGCTCAAGGAGTGTATTGTGCAACTTGCCAGGAATGGGAAGATAATACTGGATTTGGACGACAATGTTGAGACAGATCATATCTCCACTCAGCTGGAGTGTTCCTCATCGCCTTGGAAACCAAAGCATACTCAACATTGTGGTAGAGTAAACACTGAATTGATTTCCTCCCTTGGAGAGAAATTAATTACAATTCAATTTGAAAGTTTGGAGCCTATGGTGGTTCCAATTGAATCCAAAGGACCCTTGACAGAGACTAATCCTTTTGTGGATGTCCCTGATAAAGCTGATGTTGATGAAGGGGGATGGACTTTTGTCACTCGCCGGAGGCCAAGGAAGCAAAGCCAAGTGCAATCACCGCCTCTCCGCCGCAGGAAGAGACAGGGAAGAAATAAGAGCCCTTGTCATTCAAAAGGAAAGAAGAAGTCCAAGAATGTCAAAAGGCGCGAAATTCTGCCTATTGACCTCCTTGAGCAGGAGCCGTTTGTCCCTGTCACACTCGAAGAGTTTTTCCGAACAGGTTTCTTTGAGAAAGTTACAGTCAACATGACTTCATGTTCTGAGCTTGAAGAAGAGGAAGACGAAGGAAGTGACGGACAAGAGGAGTCTCCTAGAGTAGCTGATAAGACCTTAACTGTCTTGGAGGCTTTGCCAGCTCGCATGGGCTGGGAGCAAATCTTTTGTTTGGCTGATGAGATGCGCTAGTATGTTGTTACTACCTTACAGCACCCAGAATTTTATGCTGATAAAATCAAGGATGTGAGAGCATCAACAGAAGGCCCTATTTAGTGTGCCTATTGCAACACCGCAATCACTTTCACTGATGATGATTTGTTGTTGGGATCCAAGCCCCATAGTCGTCCTTTGTTTGTGACTGGTTAAATTAGGGAGCAGAAAGTCAGACGCATTCTCGTGGATGGAGGGTCAGCCATCAACATCATGCCTAAGTCTACAATGCACGACTTAGGCATCACAGTGGAAGAACTGTCTAAGAGTCGAACGATGATTCAAGGCTTTAACCTTGAAGGCCAATGTGCAATCGGCATGATTCGTGTTGAACTGATAATGGGAAATTTGACGACGTTTTCCATCTTCCATGTAATCGATGCTAAGACTTTCTACAGGTTATTACTTGGGCGACCATGGCTTCATGAGCATGGGATAGTGGCCTCCACTTTACACCAATACCTTAAGTACTACCGTGATAGAGAGAAGAAAATAAACGGGGATGTCAAACCATTCACTAAGGCTGAGTCTCATTTTGCAGACGCAAGGTTCTTTGAAGAAGGTGTTGCACCTAAAGAAACCATGCCGTCAACCATTTCTTCCATAGGCAAAGGTGTCGCAAAGAAGGCCCCTCGAGCAACAAAAGATGGTGTTCCTAAGCAGCAACTCGAGAAAGAAGCAAGCAAGCAAGGTAGCACCACTTCTTATGTTGAGCAAATTGCTAAACAAGCTGCTGTGTCAATAGGATCAATGCCACCAGTCTTAAGGTACATACCTAGGTCTCGCCGTAAGGAGGGCGAATTATCCTTTAGCGAGTGCACAAGCAGAAGCATTAAGACTAAAGCTACTGAAAAGGATGATGGAGTTAGCATAATCACCTTAAAAGGAAGTGCAATAATTCCAACGCTAAAAATGTGGCAGGCTAAGGTGAGTAGACCCCCTCTTTCCGGGTTTGTTGTTTCTTCTAAAGAAGGCGATGACTTGCCAAGTGTACGGACTAGGGAGGGATTTGATCCTAATGCATACAAGCTTATGGAGAGGGCTGGTTACAACTTTCAAAATCCAGCTGCTTTAGGAAAGGCAGTCGAAGCCAAGCCTCATGGCCTTATTGAAACTCAGAGAAAAATTCAAGAGCAGGGAGGTTCAGTAAGTGTCTCTAAAGTTGGACTGGGTTCACGCCACCGCAGCCAGTCAGAATCTCTAGTTGACGAAAGGACAAGAAGTTGGTGATTCAACACATCTCAACTGAAGAAGTAGATGTGAGTGAAGATGAAAATGCTTCACCCAACCCAAAGCCCTCTATGTTTGATAGGCTATAATCATTAACTTCTAAAAAACGTCCGTCAGTATTTGCCCGTATGAAGAAAGGGAAAGATCACAGAAGCTCTGTTTTCAACAGAATCAAAGATCATCCCCAGCCAAAGCCTTCGGTTTTTGCCAGAATAGGAGCTGGTGAAAAGTCCTCGAACTCACAACTTCAGCACGAGAAAAGTTCTGCATTTAGCCACTTGGGAGTGATAAATGAAGTTCAAAGCTCTATCCCTTCTCGTATAAAGCGCTTCTCTAGTCTGGATGTTAAAATAGATGGTTCATTAAGAGTAAAGAGGCGTACTGTGATCTTCACAGGTCAACGAATAAACTCTGACTCTAACGAGGAAGCGGAGAAAGAAGAAGTTGTTTCTTCTAATCATATCACAATCCACGAATGAGATGGCTCAGACTCAGAGATAGAGTTGGCAGAGACTCCTAAGACTTTCGAAAATGGAGGGCAGGCTACACTTGATGATTTGAAAGAGTTGAATCTTGGAACTAATGAAGGGTCGCGCCTTATCTACGTAAGCTCATCACTCACACTCGAAGAGGAAAAGCCGTACTTGGAACTCCTATTAGAGTACAAGGACGTATTTGCCTGGAGCTATAAAGAAATGCCCGGGTTGGATCCAAAGGTCGCAGTCCATAGTCTATCTATCAAAAGGGGTATTTCGCCTAAGAAGCAACCTCAGCGACATTTTCGCCCAGAGTTGGTACCGGAAATTGAAAAGGAGGTCAACAAACTCATAGAGGCAGGATTCATTCGCGAGGTCAAGTACCTAACATGGATTGCAAACATCGTGCCTGTCAGGAAGAAAAATAGGCAACTTCGTATTTGTGTGGACTTCCGGGATCTTAATGACGTTTGTCCAAAAGACAATTTCTCGTTGCCAATCACAGAGCTCATGATCGACTCAACCACAAGGCATGAAGTGTTGTCATTCATGGATTGTACCGCAGGATACAATCATATTCTGATGGCGCCAGAAGATCAAGAGGTCACAGCTTTCCGCACACCTAAAGGCATTTTTTGCTATAAGGTGATGCCTTTCGGACTTAAGAATGCAGGAGCAACGTACCAAAGGGCAATGCAAATAATTTTTGACGATATGCTCCATAAGAAAGTCGAGTGCTATGTCGATGATTTGGTGGTGAAGTCCAAAAAGAGGGAGGACCACATACAAGATCTTCGTTCGATCTTCACGAAGATGTCAATTGAAGATGAATCCACTCAAGTGCGCATTTAGTGTCACCTCTGGAAAGTTCTTGGGTTTTATCGTTCATCACAGAGGGATTGAGATCGACCAATCGAAGATCAAGGCAATCCAGGAGATGCCTGAGCCTAAGAATCTCAGGGAACTTTGTGGACTTCAAGGTCGCTTGGCATATATCCGAAGACTCATCTCAAATCTTAAAGGACGCTGCCATCCCTTCAGCCACCTTATGAAAAAGGGTGCACCGTTTGAGTGGGATGAATCGTGTCGTACGACATTCGAGAAAATAAAGGAGTACTTGAGCCATCCTCCTGTGTTGGGGGCACCCATCCCTGGTAAGCCTTTTTGACTGTACATTATAGCTCAGGAAAAATCCTTAGGGGCATTGTGTGTACACGAAAACGAGGAAGGGAAAGAAGTCGCCCTGTACTACTTAAGTCATATGTTGGTCGGCGCTGAATTGAAGTATTTTCCTATGAAAAGATGTGCTTGTCGCTAATCTTTGCCATCCAGAAACTCAAGCATTACATGTAGGCCTATACAGCGCAAGTGATCTCCAAAGCTGATCCCATCAAGTACATCTTGTCTAGGCCAATCTTGAATGGGCAATTGGTAAAATGGGCGGTCATCTTAAAACAGTACGATTTTGTCTATGTACTAAAGAGTAGTTAAGGGATAAACGCTGGTAGATTTTGGCATATTTCTTAGCATATCATCCCATTGCCGATGATTGGGAGCTAAATGACGATTTGCCAGGAGAAGGCGTGTTTTACATCGATATCCTCCCTCCCTGGGAAATGTATTTCGATGGTGTAGCTAAGCGTGATGGCGCTGGTGCAGGAGTGGTCTTCATTTTCCCCGAAAAGTACATTCTTCCATATTCATTTGGGCTTACTCAATTATGCTCTAACAATATGGCGGAATACCAAGCGCTTAACTTGGGCCTTGAAATGATTATTGAGATGGGGGTCACTGATCTCAACATATATGGTGACTCGCAATTGGTCATCAATCAACTACTTGACGAATACGAGGTTAAGAAAGAGGACCTTGTCCTGTATCACAGGCAAGCAATATGCCTGCTAAATAAGTTGAACATGGTCAAGTTAGAGCACGTGCTAATGAGTGCCAACAAGATGGCTGACGCACTAGCAAGCCTTGCAGCCACTTTGGCACTGCGGGCAGAAGGAGAAATGACTATTACAGTATGTAGTCGCTGGGTTGTTCCGCCGAATGATGAAGACTCAGAGAAAGACGTCAATATGATATGCGTTCTTGAAACAGATGCAGAAGACTGGCGTTAACCAATAATTGAATACTTAGAGCATGGAAAACTCCCTAGTGACTCAAGGCATAAGATAGAAATACTACGGAGGGCTTCAAGCTTCCTTTACTACAACAGGACGCTCTATCGACGCTCCTTTCTTGGTCTTTGGTTACGATGCTTGGACGCGGAAGAAGCAAAGCAAGCAATGAAGAAAGCTCATTCAGGTGTGTGCGAAGCACACCAATCAGGGCCTGGGCTACATGATCGCATTAAAAGGATGGGCTACTACTGGCCCACTATGGTGCAAGATTGCATAAATTATGCAAAAAGGTGCGATGCTTACCAGTTCCATGCTAACTTCATACATCAACCTCCCGAACCTCTCCACCCAATAGTTGCATCTTGGCCATTTGAGGCATGGGGGCTCGATGTCATTGGACCAATCACGCCTGAATCGTCTGCTGGTCACTCCTACATCCTAGCTGCCACTGACCACTTCTCTAAATGGGCGGAAACAATCCCACTAAGAAAATATGGTTGACTTCATAAGGACACAAATTATCTATCGGTATGGTGTGCCGAGGTACATTATCATCGATAATGGAAAGCCCTTCTTCAATAGCCTGATGACTAGCCTGTACGAGAAATTTAAGTTTGCCCAACATAAGTCTTCCATGTACAACGCCCCCGCAAACGGCCTGGCAGATGCCTTTAACAAAACACTTTGCAACTTACTCAAAAAGGTTGTCGCAAAGTCTAAACCAGATTGGTATGAAAGACTAGGGGAAGCTCTTTGGGCATATCGAACAACGTATAAGACGCCAACACAGTCGACCCCATTCGCTTTAGTCTATGGAGTGGAAGCCGTTCTACCGTTAGAGCTTCAAATCCCATCACTCCGCATCGCCATACAGGAAGGTTTGACAGAAGATGAAAATCACAAGCTTCGCTTAGCTGAACTGGAGGCCCTTGATGAGAGAAGACTTTAGGCACAACAAAAGCTAGAATGCTACCAAGCTCGTCTATCAAGAGCATTTAACAAAAAGGTTCGACCGCGATCATTCCAACTCGGAGACCAAGTGTTGGCAGTAAGAAGACCGATTGTTGTCTCCCACAAATCTGGAAGCAAATTCACCTCCTAGTGGGATGATCCATATGTGGTCAGAGAAGTTTATACAAATGGAACCTACAAGATAATTGGTGCTGATGGAGTGCGCGTAGGACCCATAAATGACAAGTTCTTGAAGCGCTATTATCCTTGAAATAGAATGTTGTAAAGCTCCTAAGTAAGAGCCTAAACTGCTCGTCTTTCAAGTTCAATTCCTTTGTAATACTCCTGGCTCGCAAGAGTCTAAACTATGAACGGCAAAACAAAACAAATGAAAAATGTTATGTCTTTGAACTACGTATGGCTTGATCCTTTAGGGTATTACATTCCCCTCAGGTACGTAGGCAACTTGGGCATATTTCCTAAGTACAGCCGTAAAAAAAATGGATGAATAAATTCTGTTAGTACTCATTGGTCTTGTCCGTTGGATATAACTACATATTATTGCGCGAACTTGAATTGAAATACTCATCTTAATGAGATATATCAAAATCAATTTCAATTAAACCATGCTGAGTCCAAAAAGAACCAACAAATTGCAAAGTGAAAAAAAAAATCTAGAACAAAACAATTGGATATGGTCTAGGCAGCCAGTGCGCCTAAAAGCTCTTGGACCCGTTGCCTTGCTGCTTCAACTTGAGTCATTTCTTCTGCGGTAACTTAGGGCACAATATCTAAATCAGCAACCTCTTTTTCAAGAAGAGATACACGTCTTAGGCTTTCTTCAATGAAGCTTCAGTCTTCACTAATTTGTCTTGCAATTCCAGCTCATTCGCCTTTGCTCGTTCAAGATCTGCTTCAAGTAGCTTCCTTCGCTTATGAGCTTGGGCAATAGCAGTAGTTTTCTCATCAAACTGTGCACCAACATTTTCCATTGAAGCTCGTGCCTCCCCAAGTTTGTCTATTAAGGCTGCTCGCTTATTTAGCACATCTTCAGTAAGAGTCCGATCTTCTAATTGGGCTTTCAACTTTAGATACTGCCCAACTTCGTTCAAATATGCCTCGACACTATTCTTTAGCCCCAAATAATCTACCTGGAAGGATGGTAAGGTTTCATATATCTGCTCAGCTTCCTGGCGAATGTTTGCAAGGTCGCCTTCTTTCTTTAGGATGAGCTTTTTCAACTGTTGCTGAAAACGTTGCTTCACACTCAATGCCAGATCGTTAAACACGCTAGAAGCAATTCTCCCAGGAAAGTAGGTTGTAACAGAAGAAGTAGGTGATTGACAGCGTTCTGCTCGTTTCACTGGCGACAGCTTTATGTTAATAAAATTGTCCCCAGTTGACTTGGCATGCGGCACAGTCAAGGTGCTTCACTGCCTTTGTCACCAAATGCAGCCTTAAGTGTGTCTTCAATTTCGACAGTATATCCCTACATCAAAAGGAGGACTAAGTCAAAAAGGGGGGGGGGGGGGGGTAAAGGGGGAAGGATAACAAGATGCACCTCTCCCTTTGCTTTGTTCTCTTATTTCAGTGAGCTAGTCGCACTGTTAGACTTGTTCTTGGAGTTAGGTAGCTTAGTTGTAACGTCTGGTTTGCTCTTCGAGCCTGACAAATTCTTCGCTCCACTAATCGAATACCTAACACCCAAACCTCTCAAAGCTTCAATCTTCTCTTTCCCAGGCGAACAACTTCTACTTTTCTGAGGAGATGTATCTGCTCCCAACGAGGAACTATCGCCTCCCTATTTTCTAGGCTCAGCTGGGGATAAGGCGTGTTCGTTATGCGGTTGCATGATTGACTTATATGCACTCGCTTTACCGGAAGCGACGACTAAGGCGGATGCATCATCAGTAACTCTCAGTTTAGAAGCTCTTCGTGGTTGCACCGCCTCGCCTCTAGGATATTTAGGCCCTTGAGAGAAAAGATTTCCCCGCGAAGTTTGCCACCAATTAGCATATGCAATAGTGACCAGTGCAGACTTCTTATCAGGAGGAGCAGAAATTGTCACACTAGACCTTGTTACGTGTTCTGTAAGGTTGAACCAATAGCGAGCTATGTCCTGTAAGGTGCCCTCTTGGTCATTCATTCGTGGCTCACTTAGTACCTCTTGATAGAAGCCAAATTGTCGCCCAAACTTGCAAGGGAAGTATGATTCAATCACAATTGTTCTTCCTTATCGCAAGGTCAAAAACCCGGAGAGGAGGCAAATCAAATATGCTTTCCAGCTTGAGGATAGATTCTGGGTGTCAATCAAGGTGATTGATGTATCCTTCATAAGGGCATTAGAATACATGACAGACGAATCCTTGCATTTCAATAGCTCTCGAGCTTCCTGTACGTCAGGAGTCCGATTCATCTTTTCACTAGAGAACCTCACAATCTTAGGACGACCGTGTCGATGATGGGGATGATCAAAATAAGTTTGGAAGTAAGTCCCTAACCATCCATAAACGTAGTGAATGGGAAAAATTACTTCCAACTTATTCAGACTCCGAGCCGTAGAAATTCTATTCAACCCCCGATAAATGCTAGCCAAAGCAGGAATTACTAGGTTTAGACATTCCCCGTGAGCCAGTTTGCTTGCAGCTACAAATACAACTGGGCGAATAAGGCACACTGCTTCAGTTGGTAGCACAAAGGAGCACAACCAACTGGAAATAAGGGCAGCAAGGTAGGTCTCTTCGAGAAAGGCCTCAGGAATGTTGAACGTCACAAAAGGATCTTTCTCTCTCTTCGTTCGCCCTGTGCGAGGAGCAATCAAGCCAGATGGACATCATGTGTTTGTTGGAGCTTTAACTCGCTTTCTGTTGTCACGGCTGGGAGGAGGTGTGTAAATCTGTCGCCCTCTATACCACAAGCGTATCCATTCAGAAGTAGGAAGTTGAACAATGCCATGAACATCTTGGCATAGTCTGTGTAATGCAGAAAAGAGAAACGTGCAAGTCGCTGGAATACCATTATCTTTACGTCCTGCAGAAAGGAGCTCTCTGGCGGATGGAATGACTTCTTTGTAGTAAGCACCGTCAGCTGGAAGTCCACCTATAGTCCGTAAATCCCATAAAGAGATTGACATATCGCCGCTATCTGTGCAAAATATGTTGGTAGTGTGGCACCATAGTTCGCAAAATGCTTTGAAGACGGTAAGACTCATGTCATAAGAGAACAAGGATGCATACAGTCCGTCGTGAAGCCTCTATTCCTTAAGTCTGTCTTTGTTGCGACCAAGAACGTCTTCAAGCCATTCCCAATAGCACAGTATGAAGAAGTTGTCGGAGCAACAAGGTGAAAAACTGCCCTAGGATAGTGTCCCATCCATGATACGATGTCGGAGTAAGGGTGTTGCTCCTTGAGAAATGGTTGAAGATGCAAATAATGGCGAGCTAAGCTTCAAGACTCGCAAAGTCGAGATGACTCCGTTTGATCTTTGTATTTCGCGGGTAGATTCCACAGTCTAGCATGAATTTGCAAGGTAGTTATGGAGTAAAGAGCGTCTGGACAGTAGAGGTGTTGGTATATCTATGCGGAGATTCACGCCTTCTTCAAATCGTTTTCTCTGTCCAGGATAGTAAGAGTTGGCTTCTTGAGATCGGATGATGAGTCCAGAAAATGCACCATAGTGAAGGAAGAAATTCAAGTCGACCCCAATTAGATTAAGTGAGGGAGTCACCTGCGAAGAATCGAATCTACGAGGAGAAACGATTCCTCGTCTTAGAAGTCGACCTCACTTCGCGATCTAATTGGAGGAGTCGTGGCTGGAAGGAAGAAATTCAAGTCAACCCCAATTAGATTAAGTGAGGGAGTCGCCTGCGAAGAATCGAATCTACAGGGAGAAACGATTCCTCGTCTTAGAAGTCGACCTCACTTCGCAATCTAATCGGAGGAGTCGTGGCTCGAAGGAAGAAATTCAAGTCGACCCCAATTAGGTTAAGTGTGGGAGTCGCATGCGAAGAATCGAATCTACGGGGAGAAACGATTCCTCGTCTTAGAAGTCGATCTCACTTCGCGATCTAATCAGGGGAGTCATGGCTGGAAAAAAGAAATTTAAGTTGATTCAGCAGCTTCCTGAAAAAAAAAAGAATATAAATTTAAGCTCTCCAACAAAAAGCAAAAAAAGGTGAGAAAAAAAAATCACCAAAAAAAAAAGAAAAACCAAAGGAGTGTAAACCAAATATAAATCAGTAATTCTTGGTTTAATTACACAAAATAAAAAGGGAGATTCCAAAACAAAAAAAGAAAAAAGAAAAGAAGAAGTTTGTTCCTAGAAGGAAAAAAAAAACAAAAAAACAGAAAAACAAAACAAAAAAGCAGGGAAACAGGGAGTCTTTCTCGGTTAGCACCAACAGGAAGAAGACAAAATCAGGGTAACTTGCGATGAGATGTTGCTCATTTCCATACCAACACTCGAGCGAAATTTAACATCAAAATAAAAAAACGCTTGCACCAAACTCCTCGAAGCCATGGCTGCTGTAAATCCTCTCTTCCCCTCTTTTGCTGTTCCTCTCAAGGCACCATGGCTATGGTTGTCTCTCTCTCTCTCTCTCTCTAACCATCCTCTCCGCCGATTTCTCAGCCATAAAAGCGAAGCTTCTTTGTTTCGCTCTCTTTCTCCCCCAAATATGATGTTTTAGATTCTTGAGAGTCGAGTCACATTGGTTCTTAATTCCATTGGTGCAGTAAAAGATAAACACATCTGGTGTTATATGAAGAATAAATTCAAGAAAAGGAAGAAGAGGGAGCCCAATGCTTTAGGAGAGCATGGCAACGTACAAAGTAGCAATGAAGGCCAGAAAAAGAAAAAGAATTTTTTTTTTGGGCAACATGAATGCTTCCGAAGTGGTTGCTGATGTAGATTCAAATTCAGGTGCATGTGATGGCTCTAAAAAGTAGACCAAAGATATAATAAAAAATAGTTTGAATAAAAAAATGAAGCTAATAATAGCGAAAAGATAAAAAAGAAGAAAAAGAATAAAGTTGGTGTTGAGAGAGGGGCAGAGGTTGCTTCTAAGAAAATTGAGCCCATGGAGGACAGCAAGGGGAAGAAGAACAAGAAGAATTTAGAAGGCAAGTAGAATCGAAACAAATAAAAATATATGAAAAAATAGAGTATCTGCAAAAAAAAAAAAAAAAAAAAAACTAACTACCTCAAGTTGTAGGCACTAAAAAAAAATGGTGAATTCGAGGAACTTGTAGGTGGGTTTATATAGTAGGCAATTGAAACTTCCTACTATTACTCCAATTCGAATATTGGTAAATTTTATCTCTTTAAGTTATTGATAAATTCTATCTGGAACTGTTGATAGAATTTTATTACAAATCATAAACTTAGAAATTATCATTAAAAAAAAAGAAAAAAAAGAAGAAAGAAAAAGCAAAAAAAAAAAGACAAAAAGAAGGGGAAGCCATACGTGCCAAACCCAAAAAAAAAAGGAAAAAGAAGAAAACTTCCAATCACTTTTTAGAAAGGAAAAAAAAAAGGAAAAAAAAAGGGAGTAAGTGTTAAGTCAAAAAAAAAAAAAATTTTTTTGTGGTAATTAAAAAAAATTGACATGTCAAATTCTTGATCATTTGCATCAATTAAGCATTCGAGACCTAGCCGCTTCAAAA
Organism: Selenicereus undatus; assembly: GCA_017589665.1. NCBI lineage: Eukaryota > Viridiplantae > Streptophyta > Magnoliopsida > Caryophyllales > Cactaceae > Selenicereus > Selenicereus undatus. Next base: position 95,819,076 of record JACYFF010019584.1, read on the forward strand.
AAAAAAAAAAGGGGAAGCATACTCCGAGTTCATATATACGGTCGACTCTCAAGGGAGCATTTGTAGAAGGCAAAAATTCTGCAACCAATCAGATTGTGCCACGTGTAAAAAAAACCAGCCAATTACAGATTGTCATGTGTCACGTTGACTTTGGTGGACCCGCTTTGTCAAAATTAAGTTTGGCCAATTAAAAACCATCACGTGTCATCGATGATGCAGAAATTAGTAATTATTTTCTTTATTTAAAAATAAGAAAATAATTACTGGGCCTAGGTCTAAAACCCGGCTCTAACCCTAGCTGACAGAGCCTATACATAGGGGTCCTCTCCCTTCATTTGGATCACTCAACATCAGCAAAATTCAGAGTTCAGACGGCAAGGAGCATCCAGCTACCAAGCGAGAAGGATCAAAACTTGCAGAGCTTCAAAAACTACAATCAGCCACTTGCAGATCAAAATTAAGAATAGTCTTCAGAGTTCTTCAGCTGATTTGCATCAACCGAGATCAAGCATCACGCCTTCGGAGTACTCAAGTCATTAGAAGATCGAATAACAGAATTATTTTACTGTATTAAATTCAGATATTGTACCTACATATTACATCAATACAAAGATTAACTTTGTTTCTGAATTTTTTGTCTTTATTTATTTTAGACTCGAAATTTGTGTTTATAAGGCTCACTTCAACTAGTCCATACTAATATTTGTCGCCTAGCTCGTAATCCCAGCCTAGGAAGAAAAAGATATTTCCTATGATTCATAGATGATTGCACCCACATGATGTGGGTGTACTTCCTTGAATAAAAAACATAAGCATTCACTTATTTCTTATAATTCAAGGCCCTTGCAGAGAAACAAGTGCGCACAATCTAAGAATTCTAAGATCTAATTGTGGGGGAAAATTTAATTGAAATGAGTTTGACAACTTCTACAAAAAGGAAGGTATTAAAAGGTAGCTTCCAGTTAGGCGCACACTTTAATAAAACAGTGTTGCAAAAATAAAGAAGAGACCAATAGTTGAAATGGCTCAAAGTATGTTGCAAAGTAAGAATTTGCCAAAACAGTTCTGGCCTAAAGCAAGAAACATAGCATTCGACATCCTTAACCATTCTCCCACAAAAGCACTACTCAACAAAACACCATACGAAGCATGGCTCACGAGGAAGCCCAAGGTAGATCATTTCGAAGTTTTTATGTGCATTGCTTATTCGCACATCCCAAAAGAGAATAGGAAAAAGTTGGATGGTAAAGGAGAAAAGTGCCTATTCATTAGCCATGGCGATGAATCCAAGGAGTATCGTCTATATAATTTAGAAACTAAGAAGTTAATTATTTCAAGAGATATCATATCTGATGAAGCATCCAAATGGATTTGGTCAGACAATCTAGCACAGTAATCAACTGAAGAAAGCTTTCAAATCACATAATAAGAGAAGAATTGCCTCTTGATGTTGGTCCATCTTCACCAACAAGACTATCTTCAAGTGAATCCAGTTTTTCAAGGCCTACTCCAAAGTCTAGTCTATTAAGTTCTCCTCAACCCATTGGAGGTCTCAACGAGAAAGACATCCATCAATTTATCTACAAGACTATGAATGTGGCCAAGTAATCACGACATTCTTCAATAGTGAACCACAAATATTTCAATGAGATGCCAAAGATAAAAGATGGATTGAGGCAATGAATGAAGAAATCAAAAGGAGTGAGAAAAATAATACTTGACAATTAGTGGGTTAGCCTCAAGATAAAGAAGTCTTCAGACTTAGATGGGTGTATAGAATCAAATACAACAATGATGGCTCCATTCAAAAATATAAAGCTCATCTAGTCGCCAAAGGGTATTCACAACAAGATGGGATTGACTTTGACTAGACATTTGCTCCTTTAGATCACATGGAGACAATAAGAATAGTACTTGTTGTCGCATGTAGTAGTAGAATTGAAGTTGCAAGTCTTTCAACGTGATGCCAAGTCATCATTCTTAAATAGCGAGCTAGAAGAAGAGGTCTATGTTGAACAACCTTAAGGGTATGTGGTGGAAGGTCATGAAGATAAGGTTTATAGACTAAAGAAAGCAATATATGGTCTTAAACAAGCACCATATGCCTGATATAGCAGAATTGATAGGTACCTACTTCTAAGTGGATTTATGAAATGTCCAAGCGAGCCATCATTATATATTAAGACCCAAGGGCAAGATCTTCTAATTTTGTGCCTATATATTGATGACCTTATATATACTAGCACAAATTGAAGGTTGATTGAAGACTTAAGAAGTTCATGATGGCCGAATTTGAGATGACAAACCTGAGATTAATGAAGTACTTTGTTAGCATGCAAGTAAAGCAAAGCCTATGTCAGATCCTTATCTCTCAAGGAAAATATGCAGAAGATCTCCTTAAGAAGTTTAACATGTATGACTGCAAGCCACGGTCGACACATATGACAACAAAAGAGAAACTTTCTAAGTATGATGACAAAGAGAAGGTAGATGGGTTAACTTATTGAAGTCTAGTTGAATGATTAGTCTATCTCACTAACACCAATTCAAACATAGTTCATTCCGTCATCATTGTCTCTTGATTCATACGTGATCCTAGTAAAGTTCACCTTGCAGCAGCTAAGAGAATTTTAAGGTACATCAAGGCTACGAAGAATTATGGTCTTTTATACAAGACAAATAAAGACTTAAGGCTTGTCAGGTATACAAACAATGATTAGGGCGGATGTGTAGATGATAGAAAAAGTACACATGGATATATATTTCTGCTAGGCTCCAAGGCTATCTTCTTGTCATCCAAGAAGCAAGCAACAACAGCACTATCTTTAGCAGAAGTAGACTACAGTGCAGTTACACGCGCAGCATGTGAAGCAGTATGACTTAGAAGAGTATTGGGTGGCCTACATCAAGATAACAAAGAATAACAACACTTTTCAGTGATAATTTGTCAACGATAGCAATCACAAGGAACTAGTCTTCCACAGTTGAACCAAGCACATAGAGATCCGACATCTCTTTATTCGAGAACTCACGGATAAAAGGAGATCAAACTACAAGTTTATAGAACATATGAGCAACTAGTAGATGTATTCACAAAGGCGATCTCAAGCAAGAAGTTCATCCATGTCAGGCAGCAGCACATGGTACAAGGGTGTTTCTAGATTAAGGGGGAGTGTTAGAAATTAATAATCTAGAAACATCTTGATGTTAAGGTTCTAGAATTTTCTCAAACATTTCGACATTTTCTAGATTATAGTGGAAACTTCCGAAATATTCTAGAATCTTCAAAAATATTCCAGAACTATCCCGATACTTATAGAAGTTTTCGGATTACTCTAGAGTCTTTTAGATCATTCTAGAAATTTCTAGAAGAATTCTCTAGAATGTTCCTTAATATCTGCACTTGTAAATAGCTATAATATCTAGATAATTCTAGGAAAAATATTCTAGATACTTATAATGTAATATCTAGATATTTAAGAAGATATTAGGATGGAAGGTTATAGAAACTTAATAATAGCCGCCTGATCAAGTGAATTTTTACTGTCCATTGAGGAGATGGATGACTATAAATACCCTTAAGGAGGCTTTACTTACAATCAAGCAAAAAAGAAAGCAAGCATTAAGTAATATAAAGAGCATCCATTCCTACAACTCCTATCTTCAATACATCTTCAAATATTTTACAAGAACTCATTACAACATGGTTTAGGACCTATTTGTTTTCACATCTTGAACCCCCATCTGCTCCAATCTACTCCAACCTAATCAAACCTACTTCTACCTATTTCAACCCCATCTCAAAACTACTCCCAAACTATCCCAACCTGTTCCAACCGTTAGCCGCTCCTCGCTCTCCCTCTCTAATCTTAGGAATTTTTCTTTAACTATATCTTATTAAAACTTTACCCCCAATTGATGATGAACACGGTTGGATCCCCCTTACAACGACGGATGTCCTTTATATCTCTGATAACTGCCACAGAAAATTTCAAATTTTATATAAAGATTTCTAGAATTTTAAAAGAAAACGTCTGTGAAAATAATTGACATGTACAAAATTCTAGAAAATTTAAAAACGATAATAGTATACAAAATTTTTGGTTCTGCCGCTGAAGTACTGAACGAAGAACCAGGATGGCGAATAGTAGCACAACCTATGAACTATGAAGCCAACGCCTCTCTCCTTCCTACCAGACAGCGGACAAAAAGATCAGAGCACATGTGTCGCCCAATCCATGCACATACAAGGCCCAAGTGACAAACTTTGAGCCCACTAATAACTAAACGTGCTCTTCTCTTACCCAGTTCGAACCTCTATTTTGTAAACTCATTTCCATTCTAATATGTCAACGTTCATCATCTGATCATCATCAAGCTGTCCACTCCCCTGTTTCATCACCTCTGAAGCCTCTGTATCGAATCCAGATTTTCATACCCGCAAATCCAACAATGAGAAGATTCCAGATCATCGACCATTGTTGTCCCCCCTTGTTCTGCTCTGAATCCACCACCCCCATTTTCTCTCCTCCATTTTTCCACGACGATGATCTCACCTGCGCCACGCTCGACCTCCTACACCCGCACCCATGTCCACCCACTTTCTCTCTCCTCGACTACCATTCCCCCTTTGAAACTCTGCCCTGCTGCGATGCGGTCCCGATTGAAACGACCCCGTTTTGCGCCTACGACAGGGTCTTGCGCCGCCGATTCCGCTTCCCCGAGTTGTACCTCCACGACCGAGTCGCCGCGCTGGAGTGGAAACTCGATCGTCTGGTGGGGACCGGGGACGCTGACAGGAAGTACTCATGGACGGCCGAGATCACGGGCGGCGCCGTTGACCGGAAATGCAAGATGAAGGCTGAGATTGAGCGGGATGACTTGAAGAAGGGGAAAAGAGGGGAGAGAAAGTACAAATGGACGACTGAAATTAAGGGTAAGGATGATCAGAAGAGAACCTACTCTTGGGAGACCACCATTGATGGGGGCAAGAAGAAGGGGTCCTGCTCGACTCGGATTGTGGAGATTGAAGAACCCTCTGATTGCAGGGCTCTAGCCTTGCGTCAGGTAAATCATGT
>JACYFF010019584.1:95824163-95847145 GCA_017589665.1 Selenicereus undatus
AACTGACTTAATGTGGATAATACTCAAATCATGCGTTCAATTGGTTTATTTTCTTAGTTGGGATGATGATTTGCATATTATTGTCCTGGTTAACGCTGATTGGGTGAAAATCAATTGATATGCTTTACTTGAGTTGTTTTCTGCCGTTATGCAAGTTGGGTAAATTGGTTCCCATCAAAATATGCTTGGTTAAGGGTGGGATCCTACCAACATGTTAGTTTGAGCTTGGCTTTTAGACGGTTTGGGAGGGCAAATGTGATGAATTTGGTGTTTTTAGTGTACGTTAACGAAGGGCTCATGTTGTGACCCTTGACCTCTAATGGTTGATAAATTAGAAGGCAATGGAGGACGTGAGCCTATGGGAGGCCTCACTATTGTCCAGCTTCATTTTCAAAATTTTAAACTAGATTGGATCATTGTTTGAGATTGACTTTTATGTGATGTTCGGTAAAGTAATCAACCTTGTAATATATGTAATCATGATTACATAGTTTGTAGTAATCATCAATTGTTATTTGCAATACAACCAAACAAAATAAGTGAATCACAGTTACAAACGTATTTGTACTATAAAGTTGTTTACATCCAACCAAATATTATCTTAGTGTAGAAGAAATGGAGATACAATCAATCAAAATTTGTTTCTGATTTTCTGTGGCTGTTTTTCTCAATTATCTAACAGAAAATTTGCAATGGAAATTGAGGCATCCTCAGTGTAAGGCTTTACACCAACAATTTACTAGAACTTGTAAATGTTGATCCATATCTTGTTAGGGTGCAAGATTATTATAAAGAGGGTTACTTTCCTTAAGTTCTTTTATACTCCTCTGTTGGACACATTCTGCCCTACTGCTATCACTTCTGAAATAGCCATACATATTTGATTGGCTTGTGGAGATAGCTGAGTGAAGCCAAACAAAAAAAAAAGTGAAACACCGGGGGGTTTGGGGGGGGGGGGGGGGTTGGAAAGTGATGAAAAAAAGTGTTGCTGCTTATTCATGAAATTTGAAGTCAAGCTTGCTAAAATTCAGGTTTGGAGCCAGTAATGCAAATGGGGAACATTATAGGCCGCGAGTATCAAGACGTTTAAATGTTATCCAGAAACTAACGAGGGAGTTGTGCTACTCATCATGACTATAATATAATTTCCCCCTAATTGGAGAACGACTTTTAGAAAACTTTCTGGACCCAAGCAAATGGATCTGATGCTTGTGCCATTACCAATGATCATATTCCTCCTCCTCTTCTTCTTTTAATGCACTTAAGTAATAGAGCAGTATTTTAGAATAACTAAATTAACTTGGGTCATTTGTCAATGTACTGGTACTATGTGGTCTTGAGAATGCGACTCAGATTTTGTTGTCAGTATCTTTGCGCATTTAGACATATTCATCGAAGGTGCTTAAGAATCATGACTCTGTTTAAGTTGGTATTCAATTAACCATTCTCTATTATAAGTTGGTATTGTAAGTTCCAACCTTACACTAGGCTTGTTTTTGGGCTTACCACATTGAATTTGACTTCATGAGAGTTCACAGCAAACTGGATCCCTATTTTGCTCTGTATGTTTACTTGACAGACAAATATTAGCCCTTGATATGCCTTTGCTGATGGCTTTTCTTCCTTTTTGGGGGGGGGGGGGGGGGATTATGTAGAAAAAGGCTTTTGCTAAAAGAGCTCTAACAGCCAAGGACAAGGGAAAAAGAAATGAATTATCAGCCCACGAAGCAGCTGCTATGATCCAACTGACCTATAGAGGTTATGCGGCACGTAGATCTCAAACCCTTGGTGACCTCAGAGAGCTTGCAGTTGCAAGATCCAAGTTGAAGGAGCTGAGGATTTTGTTTCATAACTTCTCCTATCGTAGCCAAATCGCCCATGATGCTGTAGAACGTCAGAAATTCTCAGAGAAGATCATTGTTCTGCTCCTAACTGTAGATGCCATTAAGGTCAAAGCTCATTTCACTGTTATCGTGAAATTGATTATTGGATTACTAAGCATATTTAACTTAACGTAATCCCTTGTTCTATTCTAACTTGATTCCTGATTGTTGCTTGGTTGCCAGGGTGTTGATCACATGGTGAAAGCTGCAAAGAGGTCAATGGTGCATGAGTTAGAGGCAATGCTCGATTGGGTGGATCCACAACGATCTCTCCACAAGACTCGGACCTTTGATATGCCTACTGGAGGCCTCCAAAGGGGCCTAGCTGAAAGTGTTGCAAAGTTGGTTGAATTGGTTGACCAATAAAAGGGGGCCTTTGAGGCATTCTAATTTAAGAAGTGCTTTCACCATAAGACGAGGGCGGAGGGATTTGCAATTGATGTCAACTGTGAATAAAGAGATTGGGTACTTGAGTTTTTCAGCTGGCATACTTGATTGCATCGACTTAGATCTATTTGTGATGTTTCTGAATTAATTCTGATTAATGTTTTTGACTTGCCGAACTTAATTCTCATTTTTCAGACTATTAGTTTCACCTCAAGCACTAATACCAGACAAAAAAAAACCCGACACTCTAACACGCGTATGGACAATTCACATTTCACTCAAGGCCTAGAACTTTTCAATAGACCTATCCATGTTTTGCATTTGTCGTTGAGTCTGTGAGGTGTTGACTGATTGAATCCTCAAGTTGGTTTGTCGATTCTTTTTGAGTATGCAATACTCATTTGAAGCTTCTGAACATTAGTGAACAAGGAAAACTTGGTTAGAAAAGATGAACAAGCCCATTGCACCCCATATGTTTTTATCCTGAATCAGTACATTGGCAGATCATACGTGCCACCCTATAATAAAGATTGTGTTTTCTCTTGGGAGGATGTTTACATTAATAACCTATAATAAAGATATCTTTTTTCTACTTGAAAACAGGAAAAATAGCATGACATTGTAATCACTGATTTGGAATAATGAAACATAATTTTTAGAGTACTTATAGATCATGTAGGGGTTTTTTATAAAAGGAAAAAGATCATATTGTTATCACCTAAAAAACAAAGAATAGTTTTAATTTCTATAGGGAATTAATGTATTGCAATTATGTAATTTTATATGACGTAAAAGTTAGGAATTATTTCAACGACTGCATAAAAAGGTGCATAATATAGGAAATTTAAAAAAAAACATATAAAAGGAAGTACATGTTTATATTACACAATAAGAAAACTGAGTTTGTAATATCAGTAGACTATGGATATATCATCCCCTGAATTGAGAAGCTCTTCGTGTAAGAACCAAACAACCCAATTGAGTTAGGCATGTCATTGAACGAAGTTGTTTTTGACCCCTATTGAATTTTATGTATGATATCAAAAATTTTAAGCATAGGTATGTCATATTTAAAAGAATGAAAGGAAAATTTGCTTTGACGTATATGGTATATACTATCAAATTTGAAGTTTTTAACATTTGAAAAAAAAGGGGGTTACACATATTTAAAATAAAATGAAAAATTGCATGGGTACATGAAATGAAGTAATTCTAAAAAAAAAAAGAATTATTTCGAAGTGCTCAAATATTTAAGAGCATGCAATTTGTCATGCCTATTAAATTTTATGTATGATACATAAATTTTTCGGTATATGTATGTCATATTTAAAGGGGAAAGTTACTTTGGCGTATATGATAAAACCTTAAACTTAAAACATTTTAAGAAAAGGGTATGCAAGCCTTAAACGTAAACATTTGAAGAAAAGAATGAAACATGTTGACAATAAAAGATGGCACTAGTTTATGACATGGAGTAATTGTAAAAAAACATATGTATTTGAAGATGGTTAGAAATTTAAGAGTACGCAATCTTTTGTAGTCAATGTTGAAAGAAATTAATCACCCACATATTAAACATGCTCTCTTATAGCATACAATAACTAAAGTAAAACACATTCAACTTTAGATTTGATCAATAAAAAACAAAATGTTCAAATAAAGAACTAAAAAACTAAATTAAATTCAGTAACCCCACTCCCATGTGAATCGTGCTTGTTTTGTAATATGTACACACATATGATCTGTCCCGTGAGGTTGGATTTCAGGTGCATCCATGCTAGCATTCTCAAAATTCTATACTGCCCTTTTTTCTGGTCTTCAACCCTCTTCTATGCGAAGTCATTCAAATCAAGGTGTGAAATTGGTTGAAATCAAATATGGAAAAATGGTATGCAATCGGCTTGGATGTCTTTACATCTTTTTGATCTTCAAATCAATGATGAAGAATGCCATAGGTATATAGCGTGTTTTATAATTTTTGATTTTGTAATATGCGGTCTACAACCTATTATTCATTTTCTCCCTCTAATTGGGATGTGTTCATAGCATTTATGCTATCTAGAGATGGAAGATGATGAGTTAAGGCATAAGGTGAGGGGTTGGTATGTTGATATTTACAGTTATACACATGGGAGAGGAATTAACGTGGGATATAGGAAATGTTAACTACCTCATATGATTATTTTTATTTTTTTGATAGGAAAGAGGTACCAGGGTGTTATATTAGATTGAATTCAATGTACGCAAACATATTATCCAATGCCCATGATACAATATGATCCGGAACATCGGCTACCTAGACCCTCCTCATAACTAAGGGGTTGTTGATGAGCAAGTTCATGAGCAACTCTATTCCCACTCCTTTTAACAAACAAGAAAGAAACAAAATCAAACTTAGCAACCAAATTCAAGATATCTGCAATGAAGAGACCCAAAACATTATCCTCTATCAGCTTATTTTATAACTTCTGAATGAGGGGGAGACAATCCCCTTCCACCATCAAGCTCAAGAATCCTTGATCGTGTGCTGATTGTAGGCCACTCAAGCATGCTCTAGCTTCTTCAATAGTTGGTCCTGCAAAGTTGGCGCCTTGTTGTGTACTTGCCATAACCACATCTCCATCAAAGCTTCTAATCACAAAACTCCATCCCCAACTATCCTCACCAACCTTTCCTCCATCAAAATTGAGTTTGAGTATCCCAATTGGTGGCGGCTTCCATATGGTTTGAAATGTTGTCACTGACTATTCTGCACTGTCCCTCATCTCACGGTAACTCAGTAAAAAACTCGAAGCTCGCTTGCTCAACACTGAAAGGTTATAGTCTGCTTTCTTGAATATGAATCGGTTTCTGGCATTCCAACACTCCCAAATGATGGCCACAAATAGTCCCAGATCCTCCTCCCCCAGCACACCTATTGCCTCCTCCACACAGTCTCTCTTGGTGCGAAACTGGGTTTGCCAAAGTCATTTTAAAACAGGTCCCCTCCCAAATCTACTTGGCTAAAGGGCAGTGAAGTAAAATATGTGTCCCAGACTCACAGTTAAATCCACAAATTACACAATTCATATTCAAGCTTGCAATTCGCTTGGCTATGTTACTTCGGGTTGGAAGGGCAACATGACACAACCTCCATGAAATGACCTGAATTCTAGGAGGGATATTAAGGTGCCAAATAATTTTCCATACCTGTGAATTCACCCGAGATGCACTACCCACTTTATGAAACGTTTGAGTCATCTTCAAGTGGTATGCTGACCGTACTGAAAGTTGTCCATTGTTCGTGTAGTGGCAAATGAGCTTGTCCCGTGGCTTCGAGTTGCTGAGCGGAATGCTCAGAATAAAGTCCATATCGCAAGGAAGAAATAGCTCCCTGACTAGACCTTCTAGCCAACAACCTCGATCTACATCAATAAGTTCACTTACCTTGTTGACTCCTTCATTAGCCAGCCCCGGGGTAATAGGCTGAAAAGAAAATGGCCTAGGCATCCACCGACTTCCCCAAATCTCCAAAGAGGAGCCATCGCCAACTAGCCAATGTGAGCCACTAACAATTAGATCACGAGCACCAAAAATATTTCTCAAAGCGAAACTTGGACGGGGTCCCAGTGTTACTTCAAAGACACTACAGTTCGCATAATACCGTGCTTTTAGGAGCCAAGCAACAAGGGAATCCTCCTCCTTTACGATCCTCCAGAATTGTTTAGCAAGTAGGGCATCGTTAAACACTTCCATGTCTCTGAATCCAAGTCCCCCTTCATCCTTTTGCCTACACAAAATATCCTTCTTCACCCAGTGGATTTTCTTTCCTTCCGGATTACGACCCCACCAAAAACGAGTAATAGTAGTTTGGATAGTATGATAAAGCTTTGATGGTAATTTAAAGACACTCATTGCATAAGTAGGAATAGCTTAAGCCACCACTTTTATTAGCACCTCCCTACCCGCCCATGACATCATTCAATCCATCCAACTAGTAAGTCTCTTCTTAATGCGGTCAACTGTGAAAAGAAAAAGGCTTCTTTCGTGGCCTTCCAATAAATGTCAGCAAACCCAAATATTTATCATAGGACAATACTTCCCTGATATCCTGAGTGTGAGTTGTTCAGGCCCCTTTGTCATCTTTGACTCCTTTACTAGAAAGAACATTGATCTTGGACAAATTTATAGATTGACCTGATGCGAGCTCATAATCATGAAGCACTTGTCTAATTCCGGTTGCTTGCTCCTCCTATGCCCTACAAAAATGATGGTATCATCTGCAAATAATAGGTGGGATATAGAATGTGTATTTCCACAAATTTGGTACCCATGTACTAAAAATTTTGCCTTTTCCGACGGAAAATGCTGACCGAAAAAGAGACCGTCGCACAGGCCGGCGTTCATGGCGACGGAAAGATCGGGAAAGTAAACCCAGGCGGTGGACGTTCCAACGGAATATCTTTCCGTCAGAATTTCCAACGGAATCCGACCAGGCCATCGGAAATTCAACAGAATTCCGATGGAAAGTCTGTCGGAACGCTGGTCAACATTGACCAAATCTGGGCCGAAAATAATAAACTTTTTTTAAAAAATAGACTATATATGACGGAATATTCCATTGGATGCTACTGTCCGACGGAATGTCTGACGGAATATACTGTTGTATAAAGATTTAAACACCCCCTAACTTCTTCTTTATTTCAGAACACGAATTAGAGAGAGGGGGAGCGCTCGCGCGCCGTGAAGGTCGCCGCCGGCCGCTGTTTTTGTCGCCGCCCTGTAGCCCGCCACCGCTACCTTCCGTTTTGTCGCCAGCCACCTCAATTCCACTACCATTTTATTCTTGTAATTTCAAGTAAGTGGTGTTTGTATAGTTTGTAGTAAATTTTTTTATAAATTTGACAAAGTTAAGCTAGAATTTAACAATTATGTGATAATTTGTGTTGGTTGTTGAAATTTTATTGAGTAATTTGTAGATTTTGGGTTTTGAATTTGGTTGTGTTGATGTGAATATGAAAGTTTACTGTGTAAGTGTTGTTTGTTTAGTTTGTAGTAGATATTTTGATGAAATTGAGAAATTGGAGTTACAATTTAACAATTATATGCTGATTTCTGTTGGTTGTAGAAATTTTATTGAGTAATTGGTAGATTTTGGATTTTAAATGTGGTTGTGTTGATGTGAATGTGAAAGTAATTATTAAGTATTATTAGTAATTGTGTGGATGATGTAAAAATTTAATTGAATATTATTTTTTTGTAACTTATTATTTGGAGTTTTGAATTTGTAAGTTTATAGAATTTAATATTGAAAATGGAAGTTTGTTGTGGCTAACTCGTAGAATTTATGATGGTTACAATTAATAGTGAATATTTAGAAAAATTAGTATATTAGTTTATAGAAAATGTCAGAGGGTGAAATATTGTGACGTATTATTTGGATAATATCTGTACTTTTTATTTAGTATTGTAGATATACTTGTAATATATTAATTTCAAAATTTAGATAATATTTATAATTAGCAGATTATTTCGTCTGTTATACCTAAAATGTAATAATTTAAATGAAGATATGTTGGATAATAATTGAAAGTTGGATAATGAAGTTGTATTATTTTGTAAATGTGTAAATATTATTTATTGTTATATACGTAGATTAAATAATAGTTTATTATAATGTAAATATTTGAAGTTTTAATTTGTGTGGATGATTAATATGAAGGATATGGGTTATAAGAGAAAACATATTGTGAACGGAAAAAAATTACGTTATTATTGCTGTGAATGTCGTTATTGTCAGTGTGAATGTCACAAGTTTAGACTGTTATTTTAGACATTCGAACAGGTTTACATCGTGACCTAATTGTCGTAATGTCTTATTTTCGTGCATCACATATTGAATATAGTGCATGACAAAGTAGTACAATCATATGGAAATCATTGATGTAACTATGTATGAAGAAAAGTGTAATCATTATGTTCATTATTATTATAAATAAGGAATTAACGTATACATTTGTAATGGTCTATAGGGAATAATATTGATGGACCACCCTATCGGAGGTGGATGTATAAAATATTTTTACCAGGTAGAAAAGGGTATAGATAATAATTTTTAGATGGAGTTGAATTGTTTGATCAATTTGCAAGAAGTCAAGTGGAATTCATAAATAATAGACATTATAGATGTCCTTGTGCCAAATGCCAGAACAGAGTTTATAGAGAACCTGGTGATGTGAGATTACACTTGTACCAAAACGGTTTTGTTAAAGGCTATTGGTACTAGACATTTCATGGGGAAGTAGAACCTACTTCCTATGACTATGTTGGAAGTAGCAACGTACAAAACTTATATGAACACATGGTTTCAAGTCCCATAGACGTTGATAATACTGAATCATTTGTGGATTATATTGAAGCAATGGTGAATGATGTAATGATTACTAAAGAAGTTAGTGGCAATGAGCAACCAAATGCAAAAGCTCATACATTCTATAATATGCTTCAAGCTGCATAGAGACCTTTATGGGATAGGTGTAGTAACCAAACTGAATTGTCAAATGTAGTCAGATTGATGAGTGTCAAATCTGATTATAGTATGCCTCAAAATTATTTGAATGAGGTGATGCAATTAATGCATGAGAGTTGTCCGGCAGACAATCGTGTCCCCAGAAATTACTCAGAGTTAAAAAAGAAGGTTCAAAGTTTGGGTTTAGATGTACAAACCATTGATTGTTGCCAAAATGGTTGTATGTTGTACTTTAAGGAGGATTCAGCACTTGAAAAATGTAAGTTTTGTGATGCACCAAGATGGAAGTCAAAGAAGTCAAGCGATAATGGGAAACCAAAACCATATGTGAAAATGTTCTACTTCCTGTTGATACCTAGGTTACAACGCCTTTACGCCTCAAGAAACAAAGCTAAACACATGAGGTGGCATTATAACAATAGGCGTGAGGATGGTGTTCTTCGTCACCCCTCAGATGGGTTAGCATGGAAACATTTTGATCGCAAACACTCAGATTTTGCTTCGGAGCCCTGTAATGTGAGACTTGGTTTGTGTGCGGATGGGTTAACCCCATTTGCACAATCTGCACAGCCTTATTCAATTTGGCATGTCGTTGTGACACCTTACAACCTTCCCCTGGATATGTGCATGACAATGCCACATATGTTCTTAACTTGTATTATACTTGGGCCTACAAATCCGAAGAACAGAATAGATGTGTACTTGCAACCTTTGATTGATGAGTTGAAAATGCTATGGGATGGTGCTCAACCTTATGACATTTCAATGAGGCAGAACTTCGTTATGAAAGTTGCATTAATGTGGAAAGTAAATGACTTCCCAGCCCTTGGAATGTTATCTGGATGGAGCACACATAGTGTTTTGAGTTGCCCTGTTTGTAACCAGAAGTTGAAAGCAACACATTTGAAACATGGGGACAAAACATCCTGGTTTGACTGTCACCGTCGATTCTTGCCCAGACATCATGCATTTCGAAGAAACCGAACTGCCCTTCATAGAGGAAAAGTTATGAACGATGGTCCTCCATCTAGAAAAAATGGGGAGGAACTATACCATGAGGTTAAGAGTCTTCCTAAAGTGACCACTGATGGAGATTTCATCATCCCAGGTTTTAAGGAGAATTTCATAATTGGGCAAAGCAAAGCATCTTTTGGGAGTTACCTTATTGGAGAGACCAACTACTACATCACAATTTGAATGTAATGCACATAGAGAATAACTTTTGTGATAACATCATCAACACTGTCATGGATGTACCCGGTAAAACAAAAGTTGATGTTAAGGCAAGGCTAGATATGCTGGAGATGTGTGATTGGAGTGAGCTGACCCTCAGACATGGTGTTAATAGCCGAACACTAAAATTGAAGGCTTCCTACACCCTTTCTTTGGACAAACGAAAAGGGATGTGTGAGTGGGTGCAACAACTAACAATGCCTCATAGATATTGCTCCAACTTTGCAAACTACGTAGATATGAAGTCTGCAAAGTTTCAAAACATGAAGAGTCATGATTGTCATGTATTTTTGTAGATGCTTATGCTAATAGCATTTCGTGCCCTTCCAGATGATGTATTAGAACCACTCGTTGAGTTAAGTGAATTTTTCAAAAATCTTTGCTCAACAGTATTAACAGTTGATAAGCTACAAGAAATGCAACGCAATATAAACATCATACTTTGTAAATTGGAGAGAGTTTTCCCACCGGGATTCTTTAATGTCATAGAGCACTTGCCTATACACTTGGCAGAAGAAGCATACCTAGGGGGTCCAGTGTAATATCGATGGATGTATCCATTTGAAAGGTAAAATTATGTATCCAAATATCATAGAGCACTAAATTCAGCAGTAGTGTTATACTGAAATACTTATATAAGTTGTTGTAATTTAGGTAATTTGGTTGGTTTAAGAAGAAGATAAAGAACAAAACACATCCTAAGAGATTAATGGCTGAAGCATGCTTGGTGTTTTAGATTTCGCAATTTTCTTCGTATTACTTCGGTGCTGATGTGCCTTCAATGCGCACAAGACGTCGACGTAATGAGGATGACAATGACGAGCCAAAAATGCAACCAACTTTATCAGTTTTTCAAACCCAAGGTACTCTAGTGGAAAGCCGTACACAGAGGTACTTAACTGATAAAGCGTTGCACGCTGCACACCTTCACATATTGTTGAATTGTAAAGAAGTTCAACCTTATATTGAGTAAGCTCTACCTGCGCCTTTTTTGTATTGTAATGAAGTTAAATGGGAACTTAGTGCTGATGAATATCACTCTCATAGTTTATTCAAACAACAACAATTACATGAAAAAAATCCCACTTTAACGGACGTGGAGATAGATGTCTTGATTGAGGTTGAATTTATTTGGTGGTTCAAAAATACAGTAAAAGCGTAAACTTGCCTCTTATATTATATATTCATCTACTTCATAACATCTTGCACAATATGTTTCCCATGTTGATCAAGTTTGTAAAAATTAATATAGATTGAAATTGTACAAATCTTCAATGACGAACATCAAGTACACATATACCACTTGGCTCAATTGCCTTTAAGGAAAGTTACATCTTGGTCTGCATTCAAAGTTAATGGATTTCTATTTCACACACAGAAAAGGTGTGAAGGGAAAAAGACTTTCAACGGTGGCGTTTGCGTTAAAGGGAGCAGGGAAGGTGGATATGAGGACGATTATTATAGAATCCTCTAAGAGGTTATTCGCATTGAATATCTTGGAGAGCCGCTCAAACAATGTATGTTGTTATGATGTGATTGGTTTGATAACACCCCTCGAGGAACACATTGTCCCAAACTATGTCCATTTGTAGAGGTGAATGCCACTCGAATATCTAGAAAATATGATCCATTCATATTTACTAGTTCTGCAACCCAAGTGGTATGTATGAAATACCCGAATGGAATAAAAGATAAGTCTAACTGGTGGGTTGTTGTACCAAACAAATCCAGACATAAAGTGAATAACGAATTCACTTTACCAGTTGCATTTCAAGAGGAACATGTGTCTCACGTGACACCAGTGAATGACACAATTCCTGCAACTTTGTTGAATGAAGAGGAAGACATTGAAGTTGTGAATGCAGAACGTGCAAACGAGGGAGGTGCGGAGGCAGAGTGGGATGATGATTATTAATATATTGAAGACGAAGTTGTTGTCCACCATGTAGATTCTAATAAGGACAATGAAATTGAGGATAATGACTAGTAAAATAATTCCTAAATGTACATTAAATCAATTTACCTATTTGCATATTGTACGCATGTGGACTTTTTCGTTGTATGGATGTACACTTGGTCATTCTATGCATGTAGTCTTTGTTGAATAGTTAATGACACAATTGCCATTGTATGATTTGGTAAAGTTGTTTAATTCTTGTATTTTATGTTATTTGATCACTACGGTTTGTATGTTTATCTTAAAGATGTCAGGTATGCAACATGGACGCGGTGGTGGATGTGGTAGAACTCGGGGAAGAGGTCATAACAACCAAAGTGGACAAGTAGAGGAAGAGTTTTAGGGATGGAAAAACTACCAAGACTTCCCTCAGAATGCTTTTCCTGATCCTAACATCCTCCAAAACATGCATTTCACCCAACACATACCTCAAACTGCTACGTTCCCCCAAGTTGACATTTCCTTTTTCAAGTCACAAAGACCTCCTAACACTCAGACTCAAGGAGCACTCATGAGTAGCCAATTTGGCTCCTACATCCCTGTACTACATGTGATTCCACAACACAATCAAGAAAAGAGTTGGGATCATAGTGAAGGTGCTTCAAGCCTTGGGAGCACGTCCAACAAGGTGTTTAGTAGTCCAGATGGTAAAGAGTAAGTGATTGTTCAACCTAAAATTATTACATTGTTATACCCTTTATTATCTAATATTTGCTCTAAAATAAATAATTAAGTTAGGATTTTAATATGCTTTTATTTATTTTGTAAGAATAATGGAATCTGGATAAATTGGGTGTAAAAGGACTTCTAAAGGTATTTTGGATCAAGAAAAAAAAATGTGAGAAGGAAGCCCAATCACGAGCCCGGTCCAGAAACTCCAGTATGCAAGGCCTGCTCGTGTGGCCCGGCCTAGCCCTGTCTCTCTTCTTTCTTTCTTTCTTCCTCAGCCCAGTACATGCCCTCCTTCTCTCGGCTCCCTTTCTCCCCCTTTCTTCTTTCCCTTGGGCCGGCCTAGCCTGCGTTCTTAATCCACGCACGTGCCATCTTCTTCCCCCCCTTTTTGTTGTTGATCTTCTTCATTGGGTCAGCAGTCCAGGGACCCGAAACAGAGCACAGAACATGGTGCCCTCTCACCTTCATCTTCCCAGCCGTTACTTCCTTCCCCTCTCCTCTTTCATGATACTTAATCATCACCATCATTAAGGTGGTCGTTATAATGCATTGGTCGCCCATTAATTTGAATAATGGGGACAATCGAAGGGGTTTTGAATGGCGAATTTGGGGGCTTTACGGGAGGTCAACGAGACCGTGAAAGGAGATGACGAGTAGATTAGGAGTAGTAGAAAGATTAGATTAGGATTATTTTTCGGTTAATTTCCTTACTTTCATTTTCGATTTTCGAATTTTGTTCAAGATTCTCAAAATTATTGTGATTGATTTCAATTTAGTTGAATCCACGTGAGAAGTTTTGGGATTGGCATTGAAATTAGTTGCATACGTTTCAAGCATTTCAATTCTTAGCGTTTGGAGCAAGTTTTTATGGGCACAAATTTTTAATTTGATTGGTTTGATTACTCTGTTCATGATTGCTTTGTGAATTCCGATGGGCTTATCTACCAGGAAGTGTTGAATGCTATATTTTTGACGTTTGAGTGCTTCTTTTACCTGCTGTTCGTCCTATTGTTAATTTTCATATTCTTATCCCCGGTTAATCTACAATACTAGACTATAGTTTAAAGGGTTGTTTATAGCAGGTTTAACTTAGCTGAGTAGTAACTCAATTAGCTGAGTAGTAACTCAATTTCATAATCATCCCTGTGGATCGACATCCGTAATTGTTCCGGTGATAACTGCATACTTGCGGAAATTACAATAAGTTTTTGGCGCTGTTGCCAGGGATGGCGTTGTGAAATTTGGTTTCCTCTTGTTGTAGTTTAGTATTTGAGTCGTTCGAGTCGTTGTTCTTTTAATTTTAGAGTTGTGATTTTTAGTTTAGTTGAGTCGTTAATTCGTTTCAAAATTTTAGTTTAGTTTTAATTTTGAATTTAGTTAGTATTTCGATTTTTGATTTTATCGAGATTAGTTTTATTTTAGAATTTATTAGTTCCTAAAAAAAACCAATATTAATGTATTTGGTTTATGTGCAGCACAAAGATCCAAGGCTGAACTAATATAGAAATTACAGCTCGATGCAGATTTTTCTTTAATTTCAACATTTGGTTTGAATTTTCTGGCCAAATTCAGGTGTGATTTTTGCTATTTTGATATTTTTTCTAGATTGAGCATAATTTTTAGAGTTCGTGTGAATTTTTGTGGAATTTTTGGAACTGTCATGATTTTTGTATGAATTTTGGACTTAATAATCTGTTCGGGGACAGCAAAAAAAATTCGAGAAAAATTATATTTATGTCCCTTGTGATTGTGTGGAATTTTTTGTCTATTTAGGTCTGATTTTGGGAGTTTCATTTTCTATTTTAATTTTATTCTTTACATTTAGCTTGTTTAGGTTTTAGTTTATTTTCTATTTTATTTTAGTTTTAGATGATTTTCTGTTTTTGCTTTTGTTTTAGATTGAGTTTATTTCTATTTTCGTTTTTGTGTGTCAACAAGACAAAAATATTAAAAAAATGTTCTTCTTTTGTGTTTGTGTTCATTTTATATTTTGTGTGATGTTTGAGTCATTTTGGTCGTTCTTTTATTTTGGTAGCATAGTTTTATTTTTGTTAGTTTATTTTGTTTTGCTCACTTAATTATTTGAGTCTCTTCTTTTTGTTTTAGTCATTAGTTTGTAAATAGTGTCATAGATGCATTTTCTTTCCTAAAAAGAAAACAAAAAAAACTTAAAAACTTGAAAAGTCAAAAAAAAAATTCTTTAAAAAAATATATATCAAGAATGCCAGTTTTCAATTTTTCACAATATGAGCATGAACCTTTTTGGATCTATTTATCACGACTTAATGATTATCATGCTCAATTGAATTAGGATTTTCAAAAAAGAAAAATTTGTGAGGTCATTGCTGTGGGTCTAAATTCCGAATCTTGGGGTTATATTGAGTCTATTTATCCTGGAGGTGTACTAGGATAGTTATCTAAAACTCAAGATAAAATTTGAAATTTCTTTGAAAAATTAGCTTGGGATACTTACGAGTTTGAACAAGCTAAAAATAATTTTGGATACCCAACTCATGGCGAGTTTATTTTTCCTATTAATCCTTACCCTCATGATCACTTTATGAACTCATATGACCCATCTTAGTCTTATGTGTCTCCTATTTTGTGCAATTATTGTGACTCTTCTGATCATGATACTTGTAATTGTCCATGTCGTGCTTATATTGATGCTACCTGTGCAAGTGTTGAAAACAAGATCAATGATGTGACTGATAGAATGATAGAAAACATGAAAGTGAGAATTGCTGAATATTCTCGATGTTTTCGTAGGGAGGATACTAATTTACAAAAGTCTGACTCTAGTTTAGGATCTCCTAAACCTGAAGTTAGTCTTTATGATGATTTTGATCCCTCTTATCTTGCTAGGCCTCACTTGAATTTTGACATGCCTTTGCCTAGTTTAGAACAAGATAGTGCCCTCCCTACGTCTCTATCACCTGACCTTGTACCTCACACTAGCTCACATAAGGATGTCACTGAAGATGTCCTAGTTTCTACCGACCCACCCACCACTTTGAATAACTTTTGTAAGATTCAGGAGGGTGGAGACCTTGCGAGAGCTAGTGAATTAGATCTGAGCATCAAATCTGACATTAAGCATCGTGATTTAGATGATTCAAAGGATATTTTACAGGAGATATGTGCGGAGAAAATTGAACCCACTATTTTGGACTTTGATGATGATGTTCTTCCTATAGAATATGAATCTTTTCCATGTGAGTTTGATATCCATGGAGGTTCTGATGATGGTTTTTGTGTTGAATATGAGACATTTTCTTTTGATCTCATCCTTACTGACCTTCTCTTTGAATCTCACAAGCTTGAATTTGTTGAGTCTGAAAGTGTTGTCAATAAGAATTTTGCTTTAGACCAGATTCATACGCATATTGGACTTAATAGACTAGTGGACCTAGGACCCCGTATTTCGCCTAGACTGCTCATTCATGATGATGTACTTTTTAGGCCGATGGCCCACTTGCTGGCTACTTTTAAGTACATCTATCTGATTTCTAATTGGGCCCAACAGGTTGACAAATTGAAACGGACCCTCACTTGTGCTGCATTATTGTGGTGGATGTATTTTATTTGGTACCAACTCTTACATGTTCATTGTCTTAATTTTATCGAGAGTTGGTCTTCTATGTTTGACATGCTTCTTCAGGCTTTATTGGGATTTGATGTGAGTAGCAATGTTGCTTTTGATATGGAGTGATTAATGCTCTATA
This sequence comes from Selenicereus undatus, assembly GCA_017589665.1. Taxonomy (NCBI): domain Eukaryota; kingdom Viridiplantae; phylum Streptophyta; class Magnoliopsida; order Caryophyllales; family Cactaceae; genus Selenicereus; species Selenicereus undatus. Next base: position 95,840,529 of record JACYFF010019584.1, read on the forward strand.
TGCCTCTATTTGAGCGCATTTCTGAAGGCATAGCTTAGGTGTATTTCTGTACCTAACCTAGTATAAACACTCCTTTTTATCTCCTCTTTTATTTTGTTTTCGTTTGTATATATTTGTTGCTTTGTTTCATTTTTATTATTTTCTTTTTGAGTTTCAGAGTCATGTCATTTTTCTTTCTTTTTAAGTCTTAGTCTTCTTTTTGTATCTTTTTTTTTCTTTTGTCTGTTTCTTTTCACTCCCAATGAGGACATTGTGAAATTTAGGTGTGGGGGTGGGGAAACTTTGAAAATTTAAAAACAATTGAAAATTTGAAAATTTTTTGAAAATTTTTGAAAAATCCAAAAAGATTTTGTTTTGTTTCTAGGGAAGTTTCGTGCTATTCTGATTAGCTTAAATCCTCTGTGCTTTGATTGTTAGCTTGTATGGAAGCATGATGTGCATGTTAGGTCTCCATCCTCGGTGTGTCATTCTTAGCCCAAATTCTAACCCCATTTGTTCATTATCGACTGTGTAATCCAATCCCTATTTCTATCATCAGGTCTTAGTTTTTCATGATCGGCTCTCCCACTTGTTATTGACACAATTACTTTGGTTTTTTTCAAAAAAAAAGGGAGAAAAGACCGAAAAACATGAGAATGAAAAAAATGGAAGAAAAAGGAATTGAAAAAAAAGAAAGAAAAAGGAAATGAAATAAAATTTGGAATGACAAGTATCCCTTTGAGGCATGTGCTACTGGGTGTTACCCTTTGAGGCAATACTGCTATGGGGAAAGCTTGCTTCTTATTTTAATAAGTCAATAATGAAATTTGTGTCATTCGAGTGGGATTGAGTTTAATTTTGGTAAATCTGAGCCTAAGATGATGATACACTTGCACATGAGCATTGGAATGGATTCCAAGTTTTGATATCTAGTTGGGTGAAAAGTTGGTGTTTTGATGTCATTCATGGGGTAGAGAGCCTTTATGAGTGCATTTTGTTTATATGTGGGCCAATATCTTTGCCAAATGGGTGATTTAGTTGATTGGAATGTGTATATATCTTTCCCCAGTTTTGTACATATTAATTTTGAAAAAAAAAAACGAAACGAAAAAAAAAAGATTTTCAAGTTTCTATTTATGTTTTCTTTTATAGATTTTGTGGGTGTATCTTCTGCAAACCCCCACAAGACCTTACTCGTCCCCTAGGGGTAACCTAAGGGTTTAAATGGCTTATTGCACTTGTTAAGTGCAACCGTGATTCTTACGAAAGTGAGTTAGAATTTTTTTTTCTAGGGTTTTTAGTTTTATTTTACTCAAGAACGAGCAAGACCTAGGTGTGGGGTTATTTGTTCAACCTAAAATTATTACATTTTTATACCCTTTATTATCTAATATTTGCTTTAAAATAAATAATTAAGTTAGGATTTTAATATGCTTTTATTTATTTTGTAGGAATAATGGAATCGTGTGGCCCAGCCTAGCCCTCTCTCTCTTCTTTATTTCTTTCTTCCTCAGCCCAACACATGCCCTCCTTCTCCGGGCTCCCTTTCTCCGGTTCTCCCCCTTTCTTCTTTCCCTTGGGTCGGCCCAGCCTGCCTTCTTAATCCACGCATGCGCAACGCACGAGCCATCTTCTCCCCGCCCCCCGTTTTTAGTTGTTGTTCTTCTTCGTTGGGTCAGCAGTCTAGGGACCCGAAACAGAGCATAGAACATGGTGCCCTCTCACCTTCATCTTCCTAGCCGTTACTTCCTTCCTCTCTCCTCGTTCATAATACTTAATCATCACCATCATTAAGGTGATCGTTACAATGCATTGGTCGCCCATTAATTCGAATAATGGGGACAATCGAAGGGGTTTTGAACGGCGACTTTGGGGGCTTTAAGGGAGGTCGACGAGACCGTGAAAGGAGATGGAGAGTAGATTAGGTTTATTTTTCGGTTAATTTCCCTACTTTCGTTTTCGATTTTCGAATTTTGTTCAAGATTCTCAAACTTATTGTGATTGATTTCAATTTAGTTGAATCCACATGAGAAGTTTTGGGATTGGCATTGAAATTAGCTTCATACGTTTCAAGCATTTCAATTCTCAGCGTTTGGAGCAAGTTTTTCTGGGAACAAATTTTTAATTTGATTGGTTTGATTACTCTGTTCATGAATGCTTTGTGAATTCAGATGGGCTTGTCTACCGGGAAGTGTTGAATGCTATATTTTTGACGTTTGAGTGCTTTTCTTACCTATTGTTAATTTTCATGTTCTTATCCCTGGTTAATATACAATACTGGGCTATAGTTTAAAGGGTTGTTTAGCAGGTTTAACTTAGTTGAGTAGTAGCTCAATTAGCTGAGTAGTAACTTAGATTTACAATCATCCCTATTCCCGACTCGCTGTATTCCGACTGCGCATTTCAGTTGGATATTCTGTCGGAAAATCTTTTTTCCGACCGAAAAAGTTACTTTTTCGGTCGGAAATTCCATCGAAAAAATCAGATTTTTAAGTGGGATGACTCGAAGTTCAGTGGCTCTTCGCAACATCCCTGGCAGACCTTCAGAGCAGAGTAAAAATAGATATGGGGATATTTGGTCTCCCTGCCGAATCCCTCTACTAGGAGTTATGTGTCCTTCAGGAACCCAATTAATCAAGAAAGAGGCCGTCCTGACACATCTCATCATGATATCAACCCAATGCATCTTGAATCCCATCTTAGTCATGATATTGTGCGGAAAAGGCGATTCAACCCTATCATAGGCTTTAGACACGTCGAGTTTAATAGCCATCGAACCTTCCACCCTAGTATTCGTATGCATGGCATGGAAGATTTTATAGGCAATGATTATGTTATCAGCTATTAGTCTGCCTGGAGTAAATGCACTCTAAGTGTCAGAAATAATATAAGGTAGCCAAGATTTCAATATGTTGGAAAGTACCTAGGTAACTAACTTGTAAATAACGTTATAGAGACTGATAGGCCTAAATTCCACCATGGATGTAGGGCTAGGCTTGTTCAGAATCAACGCTACCAGAGTGCGGTTAACCTTAGGTGGAATAGCATAACCTTCCAGCATGGAAATCACAGGTGCGCTAACATCATCCCCTATGATATCCCAGCACTTTTGGAAGAACAGGGCATTTAATCTGTCCGGTCCCGGGGCCTTGTGAGGATTCATTTGCGCTAGGTCCTTTTCTACCTCCATCTTCATGTATGGGGCACAAAGATAGTCATTCATAGCATTCGAGACACATGGACTTACCGCCTCAAAACATTGGTCTATAACCAGGATAGAAGCACCTGTGAAAAGTTGGGAGAAATAGTCCACCATAATGTGCTCCAATTTGGCTAGGTCCCTGTAAACAACCCCATCAGCATCCTGTAGTTTTGAAATAATATTTTTGGTCCGTCTCATACTAGCTTACGAGTGGAGCCATCTTGTGTTTGGATCCCCATATTTCAAAAAATTAGTCCTAGCCCTTTGCCACCACATAATCTCCTCCTTGCACCTCCACTCCTTAATTTTATCAAGGACTTCTCCCATATGACCAAATGAATTTTTGTTCCAAGCAGCCAACTCCATAGAAAGATTATCAACTTTAGCTAGAACATTGTCAACAGCGTCTGTCTTGCTCACATCATCCCACGCCTTTGCAATAAGCTCATAGCAAGATGGGTTCTGTCACCCACATATTTTCAAATTTAAATTTCTTCCTATGTCTTTGCCTTCTTAAACAGGGAAGGTAACATTTTAGTAGAATCGGTAAGTGATCAAAAATATCGGAATTGACATGAGTAACTTGAGCTTCCGGGAATAATAATGCTCATTCGATTGACGCACAAAATCTATCCAGTCGTTCTTCCATGATTACTTCCTCATGTTGCACCCTGCTCCAAGTAAAAGAGTAAACCTTAAAGCCCAAGTCATATAGGTCCACATCAGTGAAAGCTTCCCAAAAGGAGTCAATCTGTTGCTAAGGTTTTGCTGGCCCTCACTGCTTCTTCGCATAGAAAAAAATCTCATTAAGGTCTCCGCCCACTACCCAAGGGAGATTTGAGTGAGTGGCCAGGTAAGCGATCATCTTCCCCGTCTTGAACTTATTCTTCGTCTTGGGGCCACCCATAAACCCCCTGCAAATCTCGACTCCACATCTTCCCCCCCTCCCAACAAATGTTAACATCCATATGATTAAAGGAGTAGGAACACAATGACAGCTTTATCGATTTTTCCCATAATAGGGATAGCTCCCCTAGTATCTTAGCGCATTTTGACATATTCATCAAAGCTGCTTAAGAGTCATGACCTCTTTTATAAGTTGGTATTCAATTAACCGTTCTCCGACAAGTAAAAATCTGATTTTTGCGACGGAATTTCCAACTGAAAAAGTAACTTTTTCGGTTGGAAAAATGATTTTCCGATCGAAATGCACTGTCAGAATATAGCGGGTCGGGAAAAAGTTCCCACGGAATACACCATTCCATCGCCACTATTCCGACGGACAGCATATTCCGTCAGGAGCTGATTCCGACGGAATGCTGATGGAAACATTTGCATGCGACGGCCAAAAGTTCCGTTGGCTCCCTCCGCCTCAATTTTTGAAAAAAAAGCAAAAATAAATTTAAATTCCATCGAAAATCCATCGGAATTGCCGTTAGAATCCGTCGGCTTCCATCTTGGTGCATCACAAAACGTACATTTTTCAACTGTTGAATCCTCCTTAAAGTACAACATACAACCATTGCGGCAACAATCAATGGTTTGTACATCTAAACCCAAACTTCAAACCTTATTTTTCAACTCTAAGTAATTTCTGGGGACACGATTGTCTGTCGGACAACTCTCATGCATTAATTGCATCACCTCATTCAAACAATTTTGAGGCATATTATAATCAGATTTGCTACTCATCAATCTGATTGCATTTGACAATTCAATTTGGTTACTACACCCATCCCATAAGGCTCTCTACGCAGCTTGAAGCATATTATAGAATGCCTAAGCTTCTGCATTTGGTTGCTCATTGCCACTAACTTCATTAGTAATCATTAAATCATTCACCATTGCTTCAACATGATCCACAAATGGTTCAGTATTATCAACGTCTATGGGACTTGAAACCATGTGCTCATATAAGTTTTGTGCGTTGCTACTTCCAACATTGTCATAGGAAGTAGGTTCTACTTCCCCATGAGATGTCCAATACCAATAGCCTTTAACAAAACCGTTTTGGTACAAGTGTAATCCCACGTCATCAGGTTCTCTATAAGCTCTATTCTGACATTTGGCACAAGGACGTCTTGCAAATTGATCAAACAATTCAACTCCATCTAAAAATTCTTGTCTATACCGCTTTCTATCTGGTAAAAATCTTTTATACATCCACATCCGATGTGGTGGTCCATCAATATTATCCACTGTAGACCATTACAAATGCATACGTTAATTCCTTATTTATAATAATAATGGACATAATGATTACACTTTTCTTCATACATAGTTACATCAATGATTTACATATGACCGTACTACTTCGTCATGCACTATGTTCAATATACGATGCACAAAAATAAGACATTATGACAATTACGTCAGGATGTAAACCTGTTCGAATATCTGAAATTACAGTCCAAACTTGTGACATTCACACCAATAATAACGACATTTACAGCAACAATAACGTAATTTTTTTCCGTTTGCAATATGTTTTCTCTTATGACCCATATCCTTCATATTAATCATCCACACAAATTAAAACTTCAAATATTTACGTTATAATAAACTATTATTTAATCTACGTACATAACAATAAATAATATTTACACATTTACAAAATAATACAACTTCATTATCCAACTTTCAATTATTATCCAACATACCTTCATTTAAATTATTACAATTTAGGTATAACAGAAGAAATAATCTGCTAATTACAAATATTATCTAAATTTTGAAATTAATATATTACAAGTATATCTACAATACTAAATACAAAGTACATATATTATCCAAATAATACGTCACAATATTTGACCCTTCGACATTTTCTATAAACCAATATACTAATTTTTCTAAATATTCAATATTAATTATAACCATCATAAATTCTACGAGTTAGCCACACCAAACTTTCATTTCAATATTAAATTCTATAAATTTACAAATTCAAAACTCCAAATAATAAGTTAAAAAAACTAACATTCAATTAAATTTTTACATCATCCACAATTACTAATAATACTTAATAATTACTTTTACATTCACATCAACACAACCACATTTAAAATCCAAAATCTACCAATTACTCAATAAAATTTCTACAACCAACACAAATTACCATATAATTGTTAAATTGTAACTCCAATTTCTCAATTTCATCAAAATATCTACTACAAACTAAACAAACAATACTTACATAGTAAACTTTCATATTTACATCAACACAACCAAATTCAAAACCCAAAATCTATAAATTACTCAATAAAATTTCAACAATCAACACAAATTATCACATAATTGTCAAATTCTAGTCAAATTTGTCAAATTTGTCAAAAGCTTTACTACAAACTAAACAAACACCACTTACTTGAAATTACAAAAACAAAATGGTGGTGGAATTGAGGTGGTCGGCGTCAAAACGGACGACGACAGTGGC
>JACYFF010019584.1:95862145-95880064 GCA_017589665.1 Selenicereus undatus
TATATATATATATATATAACGAAGTTGTGATTAAATGAATTAGTTTCATAAAACCTTAACTGAAAGCATATTAACATAATAAAAGATGAATATTTTTGATATTCTTTGAATTAAAAAATGTTAATTAAGTTTAACAAAACTTCTAAATATTTTGTGAAATTAATAATTAAATTAAAGAAACTCCAAATTCACAACTGTACGTGATGATTATGAGCTTAGCGAAATTTTCGAACGTACATAGTAAATTATGGAGCTTTCTAGGAAATTTAATTATTAAACAATATGTTTAACAGATAAAATATACTTCCAGATATGGCAGCTAGAAACACAATAGGTTGTATGCAATCTGATGACAAGTTGGATGGCACGAACTATGACGTTTGGCATCTAAAGGTTCAGTTTTATCTCAACAACGATGATATGCTGGACCACTTGACTGCCTCCATGGTTCCTCCGGCTGAAAAAGATGAATAAGGCAGAGATATTACTGCAACTGAGCAGTACAAAGAAAACCTGAAAACGTACCAAGCATGGTTCAAACGCGATCGTTCCGCACGCTATACCATGCTGTCTTGCATGCGGGACGATCTCCTGGGAGAGTTTGAACGTTTCCGCACTGCTAAGGACATGTGGATACAACTTAAGGTTAGGTTCGGGCAGACGTCTGCTACGAGGTTGCGTACCTTGCAGCTGAGATGGATGCAATATACTATAGACTCCAGTCGTAGTATCCCCGAACACCTTCGGACCATGAGTGCTATGGTTCGAGACCTTAAGGCCGCAGGGTAAGAGGTTTCTGAGCAGGAACAAGTCCTGAATGTGATTAGGGCTCTTCCCAATGATAATGGACATTGGAAGAGTTTTAAAACGTTCATGGCTCACAGCGATCATATCAACACTTTCGAGGCGATCTCCAAACACCTCGAGATGGAGGAAGAGCGTTTAAAGCAATATGCGCCTTCCAGTATGGCATTTGTTGCCAAAGGATCGGGGCCCAGAAACAGGAAACCTTACCGTGGTAAGAAACCTATGAAAGGCCCTCGTCCTTCTCAGAACTCTCGCTCTAATGCTGGTACTGCTAAGAAGCACAAGACCAAGGGCAATGGAGCTAAGGATATGGCACGTGTGAAGTGCTATAACTGTGGGAAGAAAGGTCATTTCGCTCGGGATTGTCCTGAGCCAGCTAAGGTACCTACTTCCACTAACAATCCTGAATTATATGTTTGTTCCCATGCATTTGTTGCTAACTCTCTTCCTCAATGGATTGTAGATACGGGGGCAACAAAGCACATAGTTCAAGATAGGGCTGGATTCGTGGAGTACCATCGCTACCCGGTGGGTTCACGGACTGTCGTCCTGGGGAACGGCAACGAAGAAGATGTCCTTGGAATAGGAACATACCAGCTCAAACTCCGTGGAGGGAACAAGCTGCTTCTTCATGACGCCCTCTATGCACCTGGGGTGCGATGCTCCTTAGTCTCTTATGTTTCTTTAGTTAGATTAGGTTTTGTTTTTGGTTTTCGTCCAAATGGTTTAGATTTGTTCTATAATGGCAATTTGTTTGGCCAAGCAACTTTGAAAGGAGATTTCATTGTTTTAGATTTGGATGATAGCTGCAATAATATATCCTCTGCTTACGTTTCTTATTTCGACTCTAATTCTGAATCTGTTAAGTGGCATGCTAGACTTGGCCATGTAGGTCAAGATAGAATAAATAGGCTAGCTAAAGAAGGTCTCCTAGACCGACTCACTAGGGTTAAGTTACCTAGGTGTGAGTCATGTTTAGCTGGAAAGGCAACTATGAAGCCTTGCGGTAAAGCCATGAGAGCATCTAGTCCCTTAGAATTAATCCACTCAGACATATGCGGACCCATGAACGTTAAAGCACGACATGGGGCTATCTATTTCATTACCCTCATAGACGATTATTCACGATATGGGTATGTGTACCTGTTATCTCACCGCTACGAGGCACTTGATATATTCAAACGCTTCGTAGCCGAAGTAGAGACTCAATTGGAACGAAGGGTTAAGATCCTTCGAACTGATCGAGGTCGTGAATACCTCTCTGATATGTTCAAAGAGTTTTGTGAGGAAAAAGGTATACGAAGGCAGTTAACGATTCCACGCACTCCACAACAAAACGGTGTTGCGGAACGTAGGAATCGTACATTACTTGACATGGTCAAGTCAATGATGGCACATGCTAGCCTCCCAATCAGTTTTTGGGGGGATGCGCTGCTTACGGCAGCCTACATACTCAATCGTGTGCCAAGCAAGAGTGTACCTGCCACACCATATGAGTTATGGTTTGGTAAGAAACCTTCCTTGGACCATCTACGTCCATGGGGTTCGGCCGGCTATGTGCACAACCCAACCCATAAACATGGGAAACTTGGTCCAAGAGCCACCAAAATGGTGTTCATTAGGTACCCCGCACAATCAAAAGGATATGTGATGTACGGGGAACATCCAAATGGTGGCATGAAAGAAATAGACTCCCGCAACGTCGATTTTCTCGAGGATGAGTTCCCGACCATTGGTGAAGTCAAAAAGGATGTCGAACTCTTTGAGCTACAGCCAGACATCCAACCATCATTCGGTGAGGGGGAGAATTTGGATTCTAACCAAGTCACCGAAGATGGTATGCCTCCCCTGTCCAGAGGGAATGGGGGAGACCTGCCTGACCAGGAAATTGAGACTCGTCCTCAATCTCCTGTACATGAGAAAAGTCAACTTGAGAGTGAGGTCCGTCCTCAATCTCCAGTTGTCGAACATGCAGTAAGTCCGCATATTCAGGATCCCATGCCCCAGAGGGATAGTGGGAGTAACTTTCCACATGTTCAGAGCCCCACACCCCTTAGAGATAGGGGGAGGGACACTTCAACCAGGCAAACGAACAATGAAGGCCCCAGGCTCCGAAGGAGTGAACGTGGAAGAATTCCTCGACGATATTTTCAAATCGAAGGGGAAATATTCCTATGTACTCCCTTGGAAGTCGATGAACCTACCTCTTACCAAGAAGCAATTGACTCACCAAACCACAAAGAGTGGATGGATGCCATGAGGGATGAGATGGACTCGATGGCAAGAAACAAGGTTTGGGAACTTGTTGATCTTCCACCCCAACGTAAGTCTATTGGAAACAAGTGGGTTTTCAAGATAAAACGTCGGGCAGATGGATCGATCGACAAGTTCAAAGCCCGTTTAGTGGCGAAAGGGTTTACACAAATTGAGGGTGTAGATTTTGAAGAGACATTTTCTCCTGTGGTGAGATTCGCCTCTATTCGCCTACTCCTAGCCTTGGTTGCCCATTTGGACTTAGAGTTGTTTCAAATGGACGTAAAAACTGCTTTCCTCAATGGCAGCCTTGAGGAAGAGATCTACATGGACCAACCCTTTGGTTTTGTATCAAAGGGGCAAGAGGACAAAGTGTGTCGTCTTAAAAGGTCTATATATGGTCTTAAGCAGTCTTCCAGGTCTTGGTACTTAAGATTCCATGAAGCCATAACCTCTTTTGGCTTATCCATGGTTTCAGAGGACCATTGTGTGTATGTCAAAAGATCAACCGGAGGAATTATGTTTCTCACCTTATATGTTGATGACATACTATTGGCTGGGAATAATTTGGAGATGATCGAAGCTACTAAAAAGTGGCTATCCTCCGTCTTTGAGATAAAGGATATGGGTGAAGCCAGGTATGTCCTAGGTGTGGAAATAGTGAGGAATCGTCCCAAGAAACTCTTAGGTATGAGCCAAGAGGCATATATCAAAAAGGTCTTGGAACGGTTCTGCATGCATTATTCTAAGCCCATAGACACTCCAGTTGAGAAGGGTTTAACTTTGAGCCTTGACCAATGCCCAAAAACAGACAAAGAGAAAGATGCTATGAGTAATGTCCCCTACGCTAGTGCCGTAGGGAGCCTAATGTACGCCATGTTATGTACACGGCCAGACATTTGCTTTGCGGTTGGTCTGGTAAGTCGTTACCAAAGCAATCCTGGACATGCTCATTGGCAAGCTGTTAAGAGAATCATGCGCTACCTTCGTGGTACAACCGACTTGATCCTATGCTTTCAGGGCAGGGATCTTAAGTTGAGAGGATACTCAGATGCTGATTGGGGTGGTGACCCGGACGAGTCCAGGTCAACCTCAGGATATGTGTTCACCCTGGGTGGGGGGCCATATCATGGTGCAGTAAGAAGCAAGACTGCATAGCTTTGTCAACCATGGAAGCAGAATATGTCGCATGCAGTCTAGCCACGCAGGAGGCAATATGGCTTAGGAGCTTTCTCCAGGATCTTAATCTCACCCCGAGAACCGATGATCCTGTAGAGATGTTATGTGACAATACAGCTGCCATCCAATTTGCCAAGGATCCGAAGTTTCATTGGAAGACCAAGCACATCAAGAGGCGTTATCACTTCGTGCGAGATGCCGTAAAGATGAAGGAAATTGCCATCAAGTATATACCCACTAACAAGATGATCGCCGATCCATTAACTAAGCCAATTCCTAGAGATGCTTTCAAAGCACATTCGTTGAGTCTAGGACTCCGCAGGGTTTAGTTTTGGATAGAATCTTGTTATGTATGATAGATACGTTCTTCATGTAAAAGGCATTTATGAAATAAAGGTTAAAGTGTTCTTTTTCTAAATGTTTTGTAATTTATCTGTTAGACATGTTGAAAAGTCACAGGCTTCTGATTGGCCTAGTCACACAGGCAATCACCCTGACACTTGAGTAGCGAGCAGGATGAGACGTAATCATATTGGCACTAGGTGTGCAATATCGATAACTCATACTGAAGATGTATGAATGAGGAATAGTCGCCTTAGTAAGACTAAGATGAGACTCAAAGGAGTCGAATATGAGATGAGTTTTCATATTGAAGCCCTAAAAGCCGAATCTTGAGTGCCAAGGTCAAACATTCAGTATGTTGATTTAGTGGCTCAGGTTAGATTTTTTAGTAAAAATCTAGACTGACGATTCGCATGGCATAAAGAGTGACGAACCTAGCTAAGTGGGAGCTATGCCGTGACACACATCTCATACTGTGTGTGCGTGTAAGACGACCCATATAAGGGGTGACGATTGAATTCCCTGTCACTTGTCACTGTGTGACCCTATGGACGATGACCCTTTGACTTAAAGTTATGATATTAAGTCGAAGCTTAATGATGCTACTTTAATGTGATTCTCAAGAGCCACGATGTATACGGTTCAGCGGGAACACGTTAGGAAAGCAATTAAGTTAAGATGAGATTTCATGAGTGTTTAAGGAAAATCTATCCACCATCACTATATCAAGCCCGGGCAATTATGTTGAGAACATAATCATATGATATATCAGGCATAAGGGACTAAAGATGCCACTGGTGATGACTTGGGATATTTTTGGGGTATCGTATTTCCTGAAAGTGTTATGTTAGTTGGATGGTAACTTAATATAACACTACTTGTTATTTTTGGTCGCACGTTCTATTCCCAGTATGGAATGTGAGGAGATATGATTCATGGGGATCATGTGTTGTAACGGCCTTTTATGGCCGAGTGGGAGCTGTAGGCCGGGCCCATTAGTTGAGGCCCGACGGCCACTAAGAGGCCTCCTTAAACCCTAGATGCTAACCCCCCAATACCTATATAAGGAGGTTTGGGAGGATCAGCTTAATACACAGAAATACAAAGAGATATTATCTCTCTCTCTCCTCCTAATTACTCTACCATTGACTCGGAGTAATCGGGTTTAGAACGTGACGTTATAAGGCGACTCTTGTAGCCGCTGGAATTTGAGATCTAGTATTCTTATTGTTCGTGGGCTATTACCGATAGTTCAATTCCGCATCCAGGTTAGTCATGAACTATTATTTCCTACATGTTACTTTGCATCTGCATCAAAAATTCAAAATCAATATTAATAGCTTACCCAATTCATATCTACTTATATCCCAATCAATTCCATCAAGGCTTCACTAATTCACAATTGATTTGCATAATTGAGCTAACGTTGAACAGAATTGCTCACTAATTTAGGTAAAGTATGCAATTATGAAATTGAAATTTAGTTGGAAGAAGGGTGGAGTGGTGTTACCTTTGAGGAGGGGTGTGGGTCAAAACGAGGGGAACTAGTGGTGGAGGACGAGGGGCGGTGTCTGGTAGCCGACTAGGGGACCGAGGCGGCGGCAGACTCGGGGGTCAGGTGCACAAACAGGGGGCAGCAACCTCCTGCCCTGCTGAATCCGAAATAAAGGAAGTAAGAAGGAGAGCGGAGCAGTCGTGGTGATGGGTGGCGACCACAGCTGTAAGTGGTGGCAAGCAGCAAGGTAGTTCTTGGTGGCGGGCGGCCTGGCCTTACTCTGGTGGCTGCTGGGTGGGAGGAAGAGAGGTAGACGAGGAGGCAATGGGTTTGAGCTCTGAGTTTGAAACATTTAGTTGCCTTTGAAAATTTGCCAATACCCTCATTTTGTCCAACACACATCCAGACAATGCTTACCTTTCTCCCTCTTTTTTTTTTGTTTTTTTTTTTTGAGTTAGGCTGATTTATGAGATTTTGAGAGGTTCCATCAAAATCACTCGTAAAAAATAAAATTTTGTCAAGTTTTTTGGCAGGTCCATCAAAACCTCAACAATAATTTTCTTTTGACGGTTTTTCTGTCAAAATTAATCAGCTTTCGATCAAAATATATCTTGAGATATGTGTAAATAGTACGCCCATCAAAATTGTATACTTTTCATCAAAATTATATTCTGTCAAAAAATTCTGTCAAAATTAAGCATTATTTTTGTAGTATAATAAGGATATGGATTTCCAACCGTTAAAAGAAGAATTGCAATATTGTAGGTGTAATTCCTACATCCAACAGTCAAATTTTAACTTATTAAAGAACTTACCATTAATGATGCAATAAACTTGTCTTACATAAAGAATCCAAACCCTAATGGTACTGTATTCTTTATTTTCTCTGTTATTGGTATTCGAGGTTTAATATTAATTAATAATTACTTTATCTTGATTACTAATTTGAGTTAATTTTTTAGTTTAGAATCACATGCAATGCATATAGGGTATACTACCAATTTTCATATTTTTAATATAAATTTATAATTATATAATGCGTAAAAATGCATATATAGAATATAAACCAATGTTAATGTCAACGTAATAAAATTAAAGTGCATACTAAATGAAAATAGCCAAACGTATCGATTAAGAAGTATCGTCAATCAACATGAAATTAAAAGAAAGACGATTAAAATATTGAGTTATCATCCTTGAGATCAATGTAGAAGTTAGAAACACATTTGGGGTGGATCTTTGAGAATTTTATGTGCATATCACCACCAAAAAAGGGGATAGGAATAGCAGTGTTAAGTATATACCTAGCATAGTAAGATGCACGTACATAGAGCAGTTAAATGAACTAATAAGATTATAATAATTAATCAAAGCATATTAAATAACATAAAATCTAAAAATAACGATAGGTACCCGAAAAGAATATGATCAAATCCACCTCAATAATATTACAATTATAAAATTTAAAGTGATATTAGAAATAGTTCATTATTGACATCTTGTACACAAAAGAATCTACGTATATATTACTATCACATATGAATAATCAAAAGATGAAAAATATCATGACAGATTTAGTGATATTGCTCATGCCTAATGGATTGAAATCCAACCAATTCGAAAAGAAAAAGAAATAATTCACCCATTGCAATTATCACTTGATTAGGATGGTATATAGATTTCCTTTTCATTTTTGTGCTTTTTAAAGGATAGGAAGCAATTATTCCTAAAAGAGGCAAGAAAGCAAAAATTTAAGACACGATGTACAATAAAAATAACTAATAATACTCATCACTCACATACAAATTAAATCAACCTTTAAGAAATGATGTTCATGAAAGGCTATCATCTTGCATGCATTATATTTGTACTGATATTTAGGTAGAGAAAGAAAATACTAATGGAAAACATTTTTATAATTAATTTCTATAAGGAAAACAGTATAGGAGTAAATAAAATAAAACTATTCGAAGAATCTTATTTCCTTGGTTCCAAATTTCAACAAATTAAAAGTAAAAGAGTAAAAATGTAGGGGCTTAGCTCTTTATCCATCATGCATTGAGCGCATTAATAAAAATGAGTATAATATGCTGTAAAATATTTACCGAAAGAATAAATTCTTGAGGAGGAGACGACACGTAATTGAGATTACGTCACAAAAAGTTGATATTGTGATTAGACAATAGAAAACAATTGTTGATTTAAATGTTTTGTGTCATTAGAATGAAAAGGCCAAAGAGTGGCCATTTATATGTTCTCATTTGAACAATGCATAACACAAAAATTTACAAGTAAATATATTCAAACGAAATGTGAAAATTTTTAATGAAGGAAAAAAAGGCTACATAAGTATTGAGGGGAAGAGGATGGCGATTGCTCAGGTTGAGGGATTGCAGAAGAACTAAAGAGAAAGGAGGAGGATTTGCAAATTTAAAAACTTTGTACTGCAGCTTCATTTTCATAAAAGACTTAGAGAGAGAATAACAAAATTAGAAAACTTTGTGCCGCTTTTTGAAGAAAATCTATATCTATATCTATACATAATAATAATATTTTAGTAACTACCCTTTCCTAAATTCACGTTAATTTGAAATTTTCAACCGTCCGATTTACATGATAATAAATAGCAGTCGTTGATTTACTTTAAACCTAAACCAGAAATAAATAAATCACTCTACCCGGCCTAACTACCCGCCTACCCAGAAGTTTTCGGACCTCTATCCTCTCTCTCTCTTTTCCCACCCCCCTCTATCTCTCCCTATTGCTCGGCCTGCCCAAAAATTACCAAAACTCTATCCTCTCTCTCACCCCCCCTTGTGTCTTCATTTCTCACATTCCCATGGATTGTACCATGAAACTCACCACCGCCATTACTATCCCAATAGCTTTGAACCAACAATTCCCCCCATTTCTTTTATACCCTTCATTGATGAAGCTGGTTTGTGGGTTTCTTTTATTAGTTGTTCATCCCTTTTATGGGTTTCCTTCTATTGTTATGGGGTTCAATGTTTTGGAGATTTCCAGATCGATGGTAGAACACACTGGATCTGCCAATGAAGGGTATGGAGAGGGTCTGTAGCTACCACCAGACTTATCTACCCAAGCGACTATAAGATCCCTATTCTTCATTTAGAGGTTGTTAGGAGTTTTGGCACCAGAAAGCCTGGCACCATTGAAAGTGAAGCGAACGGCACCGTATTCTCTGCCAAGACAGTTGCCATGAAAACTAGAACAAAATAAACTCCGGTGATTTTGGCTCGTGGTTCTGGTGAATGGTGAGTTGCATTACTTGGGTTTCTTATTTTTGCAAATTTGTCGTTAAACTAATGGATCCTGTGTCAATCTGGGAAAATTCATCGTTGGGAGCTTAATTTGGGGCTTCATTTCTTTGGGTGAGATGTAAAAACAGTCATAACATGCACATTCAATTTCCAAGAACTGGTTTGCCAGTTGGATATCTCTGGATGTGGGTTTTTTTTTCTTTTTTTGGGCTCAATATCAAGTTCCATCTGGGTACTATAATTCAGTGTTGATCAAAATCATTTGCCAATCAAGTAAATTACTATGATTGTATCAGTTAGTTTATCAGGAAGCTCTAACGTCAGCACTGCACCTCTATAGTCCTCATTAATTTTGGCAAGCTTGCAATGAATAGGCTAAAATTACAATTCGCTTTCTGCACTTATTACTTTCAGGCTAATTGTTGTACTATTCTTTAATTGTGAAGGAGAAAGGGAAAACAACTACTACAACTTCAATTGAGAAGAAGAAAAGGGAAAAGACGATTTTAGTTTGCCAGGGCATAAATATGACCCTTTTGAAGAGATATGATGAACATATCTTTCTGCCTTTGTTGTTATTGCTAACAGATACAACCCTTGAGAATATTTTATGAACCGTTGTCGGATTCCAACAAGTGAAATGGCCGAATTTTGGTGAGCATTCCTACTGCCTTTCATGCAAAGCATCTATTTTCAATCTATGGAATTTGTTGATTGGAATGTGTCATTGTGCATTTGGTCAGTATTTCTAGTGTTTCCTTGAACTTCCTGTATTGGATATTTTGTGCAATGCCTTCTGAGAATAGGAAGATAGCTAACCTATTAGAGTTGGAATTAAAAGTTGTTATGGTTATACTTCTGAAATGGAGCCATACGATCCTGTTGAAGTTATTTGCAAGGATTACGTATGAGAAAGTCAAGCGATCATACATAGAAATATTTTCAACCTTTCATAAGAACATATGGCTATATCTTCTGTGATTATTTCACCCTCCCATGGTAACACTGACTAGCAAGCTTAACGGGATTACTATAGTTGCTGAGATGTAGCCAAATGCCTATATGTTCTTCTCTAATTTTATGTGTAATATGATTATGCCTATTCACCTGGCTACTTTTAAATTTGTGTCTGGGTGTCTGGGGGCTATGGCATTCTCATCATCAACGAAATTGGGGGCCCTGCTTGGTAGGTCCTGAACGATTAAAATCAACTATGCGGAGAAGAAGTTAATCTGGCTGCCTTGGTTATAGCTCGGCTGAGCAAGGATCAACTTGGAGTGACCCTCATGCATCTTGCACCGTCTACTGATTTCAAAGCAGGCCTTGGAGTGGATGCAGACACCTAGAAGTTTTAATGACAAAATTCTGGTTATTGGGGTACTAACGCTTGCGAGCCACAAACTACTAGGTAAGTTGAATTTTTTTACCCCAAAAAAAACCTTTATCTTTATAACTTTTTTTGCAATTTTTGCTTAGCTTTTTCTTTTTACAAAAAAACTATCATTCCAATTTTAATTTTCAATTAGATTATATCCCTGAAAGTTGTTCACTACACAGTAATATATTGTCCACCAAACCTTTTGTTAATATTTCAATTAAATTGTTTGCAATTAAACAGTAATATATTCGCTGAAAACAGTATTCTTTTTATTTTTCAATCAATTTTTGCATTGTGGGCCATTGCTTAAGTCAACAAGTCTCATATTTGCCGTTTATTAAGCCAACAAAAAAGAAAATAATTTATCCATTTAAAAATATTTTTAAAAAGCCTCCCCACATCTCTCCTTATCCCTAAATTCTTGCCAACTTCAGTTACCCAAAGTCCATCTTTCACATGTCCCACACTCTCTCAGACTCTCACAATTAGTAACCACTTTTTAGAAACCAGTTTTCTCAACTCTCATGTTTTTCCAGGTCATATGCCCCTTCTTTTCAAATTTACGAAAACAAAAAAACAGACTCACTTTAGACTTAATACTTTGCGAAAAATTTTAGTTTAGCAACAATGACGAATGCATTTTTGAAACCAGATGTATGAGTGCATGAAGACAATGTGGGGTTGTCTTTCGACTTAATACTTGATATGCTAGCCCAATGTGGTCCTTTTATTTGTGATCGTGGATGGACCAAGCTAGCCCAATCAGTTCATTCTTCATCCTCTTCTCCTCTATTTTTCTCTGTAGGTAGTAAGTAGTAATCTTAATTATTGATGTAAAAAGTATTCACTCTTATTTGATGAATTGAACTTATTTAAATACTTTTCACATTGTTTGTTCTAGATAGATTCAAACATATTCTTAAAACTTAGTATATTGAGTATTGACCATTACGTATGTTGCACAAGACAAGTTTTCCAAAGATAATTAGCTGTGGAATGATATTTGTATAGGATGGAGATGTTGAAAGTAACATTATTGTCACAAGGTTTTCATTTTGGGGGGGGGGGGGGAAGAGGGAATGCTGCTGTTTTTCCTATTACTTACATTTATAAAGATATATGTTGGAAAATCTATTTTTGATGTTTCAAAATGTTGCTCATATTAATAAGCAAAAAGTATTGCATTTGCGTGTTAATACACAATATTCACTTAAATTTAATCCTATTATATCAATGCTTTTAGAAAAATTTATATTTACTATACATATACAAATGCAAAAGTAGTATTTGTACAACAATTCAGCTTAAATTCTATAGGGTTAGCTTAATAATGTAATAGCTCAACTTGAGATGTCAGTGCTGAAAGAATCGTCTTTTTTGTGTTCTTTTCTTTCTTTGACATACATATAAGATTAAATTTGTTGGTACACAATCAAACCAACTTTAACGCCACCATAACAAAACTCATCTGCCATTTATGTCTAGGAGAACTTGAGGTTACTATGGCGACACATGACAAAATTTGTTACTTTTGATGCTTTACATGTGCAGTAGTTTGTACTTGTAGATGTGAATACATTTAGAATTTCCCCTTTTTTGGGTATAATCACATTTTCTATTTACAATGTGCACTAAACCATCATAACCTAAATCCATACATTATAGGAGACATTGGATCAAATCATCCACCACATACGCTAACTTTTCCACTATAAGATGTTCGTTTTTTATTCTTAATCTATAGTCTACTCCCAATAAACAATAAGCTAGCCAACTTAGTTTCTTGCCTATTCTTCATTTGCAGGCTTTTCTCGCAGGCCTAACCTTGATATTCATATTCGTTGAGGTTAGTTTGTCATATTACTATATTACTTATGTTCGCATATCATTTCTTGTTTCTATTCCATTGCTTTAAAATTTTCTTGTGGAAATATTATGCACATATGGTTTGTTATCTTTTTGGGTACTATTATGCAAATATTTGTCACCAAATATGAAGTATGATATGCGTTATAAAAAAGATAGAGATATTAACACGAGAACTTCTACCCGTCTGTAGAGATAACCCATTGCGTACATCTACACATGAATTAAAACCAAGACTTGATATACATACTATACTTACCTTTGGTTAAGATGGAAAACCTAAAAATCAACATCAAAGAGAATAATAATGACACGTACATGTCAAACACTGTTTTCCATATTATTTCTTGGCTGAATATATTGTTATGTTAGAAATGACTGCCTTGCAACTTCATTCGATGACATGTTTTTCCTTTACTGAAAATTGCTTTACTAGCCACTCCATTTAATACAATTTATTTCCCAAGCATTACTAAATATATAAATATTGTCATGCTCCATATATAATTTGAGTTCAGCTTATACGCATAAGTTGGTGTCAACTATTTATGTTATGTCCATACATTATTTTCATACTATTTACATACCTACTTACGTTATATGTGATGGATTTATACTTTAAAATTTCATAGGGAAAACCATATTTCTTTATTTTTTTATTATTTAAATTGTAATAATTATGCCATAATTTAGTATATGAAAATTACCCTTTCCTATTAACACATAGGATACACAGTACACAAACACACAACAACCTACACTAACACTTAAAATGAAATGTCCATGTTATACATTGGTTACTACAAACATTATCACAATATTTACAATGTAAATAATATAGGTACATAATTAGTAATTACTATACTTAATTTATTTGAAAGATTGTTCCCATCTTTAAACACTACCAATACTACACATCGAAAAAAAAATTCCTTCACTACAACAAATCTATTCACTTTAAACAACTATTAATGATGAATGTATACATTTTCTTTGTAATCGAATTTTGTCCTTTTTAAGAGTGAAAAACCCGCAGAAGGTTTTCACATGCTCAAGGCGCCCCCACAAAAAAAGCGCATCAAATCAATGAAACTTCTATACATAATCATAATGTGCTAGCCACATTTCGACAAGCAATTATTTACATTTACAGACCCAGCAAATTAAAAAATCCTTCACAATATTAAAATTTGTGACACTCCTATGAATCCTTCACAAATGCATACTTTACAATTACACACTGTATAGGGGGGAAATATGTTACTAAATAGTCTATTTATCCAATTAAATCTGATTCACGGAACAACATAATGATGAAATCTTATCTAATAATGCACATAATTTTTCTGAAGTACTGATGGAAACTCAAACCAGAAGTGGTGAGATCACTGTAAGACTTGCTCGACAAAATGCAAGAAGGAGTTGATGAGGAAACATTGCAGGCCTTACATCGTATGCTTCATGAGGAAACATAACTACCAAAATTTGCTCAACTATATATCTATGACACACATGACGAACTACGAAATTGATGCAAGGCTTTAAATACTCAACAAGGTGGACGTGGAGTTGATGAGGAAACAATACAGGTCTTACAACGCACTACTAAGAATTTCGATTATTCTAACGGAAAATGCCAACTGAAAAAGAGATCGTCGCACAGGTCGACGGACATGGCGACGGGAAGACCGAAAAAGCAGAAAGGGGCAGCGGACGTTCCAATGGACTTTAAATCCGTTGGAATTTCCGACGGAATCCGACGATTCCGTTGGAATTCTGACGGATATCCGTCGGAATCCCTGGTCAATGTTGACAAGAATTGGGACGAATTTAATAAGATTTTAAAAAAAAAGGTCTGACGGAATATTCTGTCGGATATTCCGTCGGAGCATGACATTCGACGGAACTTCTGACGGAATATTCCGTCGGACCTTTTTTTAAAACTCGGCAGCCCGACTTCTTTCTTCATTTCGGATGGGCGTTTGAAGTTCGAGTTAGAGAGAGAGAGAGAGAGACAAAGAGAGAGAGAGGCGACCGCTGAGCCTTGAACCACCATCGCAACGCCGCCGTCTACCAACTCTGGTCGCCGCCGCCGCCCTCAACCCGTCGCCGGTCATCCTCAATTCCACCGCCATTTGTGGCCCTATTCATTTTGTAATTTCAAGTAAGTGATGTTGGTTTAGTTTATAGTAGATTTTTTAACGAATTTGAGAAATTTGAGCTAGAATTTAACAATTATGTGATAATTTGTGTTGGTTGTAGAAATTTTATTTAGTAATTTGTTGATTTTGGGTTTTAAATTTTGTTGTGTTGATGTGAATGTGAAAGTAATTATTATGTATTATTAGTAATTGTTGGGTGTTGTTAAAATTTAATTGAATGTTATTTTCTGTAATTTATGATTTGTAATTTTGAATTTGCAAGTATATAGAATTTATTATTGAAAATGGAAGTTCGAATTGAATGTTATTGTAATTAGGTTGTTCAAGCTGCCCAATTTTTTTTTTTACAAAAACTGAGAAAATTTCCAACGGATTCACCGACGGAGTTCCGAAGGAATTTTGATTTTTTTAAAAAAAATTTCAAAAAATTTTCATTCAAAAAAAGGGGATGGGGCATCTGCTGAACCCTTTCCGTCGGGCGCAACCCAGTCTGTCGGAACAGGCGTCTGACGAAATCCACTAGGGTCGGAACCTATTCCCGGCCCTAGTTATTCCGATGGCCAGAATCGGTCGGAGTATCCGCCGGTAAGTGAATTTTTTGACCGAAAAAATCACTTTTCAGTCGGAAATTCGGTCGGAATAAACAGATTTTTTAGTAGTGCGCATATGCTTGATGCTGGGAACGCTTATGTGAAGGTTTTTCGCAATGCACGTAATATCTTATGGATAATAATGTGATTAATTTAAGCATTCGCATTATTAAAGAATGTCTTAGAAAACTATGCACATTACGCACTACAGATGAAGTTGCAGCTCTCATAGGCGGGAATTTACAGCGAGTATATGAAACCCAACCATCATATATGCCCCTTTAATACCCACTCCTATTTCCATATGGAACAGATGGTTGGAGAGCTTACATTCCATGTATGGGAGGATCAAGCACTTATCGACTAACAATGACAATGAGAGAATTTTATGCATTCCTCATACAGTACAAACTTGATGAAGGAAACATTTAGCTTCGATGCGATAAATTGTTCCCTCAATTTATTATTGATTGTTATTGATGTATGTCTCAAGGAAAGGAAGAAACCAAGCTAAAACCCACCAAGAACACGACTTAAAACAAGTAACACAACACGGCAAGGAGAGGCACAGTTGTGCTAGGAAGCACGGTGTGGTCGTGCCAAACTTCTGCTAGGCGAAGCTGGTTTTGTCAAGTTTCACGGTTTGAGTTTGGCTTTGTGTTTGGGGTGGAAGCTAGACCAAAGGGGATAGCCTTAGCTTTGGTTAACCATGGAAATGGATGTATGAAAGGCTTGTGAATGTATGGAATTGAAGGAGATTCAAAGTTAAGATTCACTAACTCAAAATTAAGCTAGCAAACCCACCTTTAATCTTCTTGAAACTGTTTGGAAGAACAATGAAATGGATAGAACTAAAATTAATGATTGGATACAAAATCACCACCAAACACAAGCTTAGGGTTCCTAATCTTTGGTTAAGATATAGAAACACCACTTAACAAAGCTTAGGACTTACTTGATCACCACCCTAATCGATCAAATTAAGGATAAGCATGTGAAGTATTTGAGGAGAGAAAGCTAGAAGCTCTCAAACTGATTTTCATTCAAAGTGTGAGTTATGAAGCTCAAAGGGCCATGCACTCTCCTTTTGTTTCAGCATACAAGCAAGCTGGCAAGCACACACACACCTATAGCTTTCCTTACTAGAAAGAAAAGGTATTAATTAGCCTAATACAACCGATTTAGAGCTAATTGAGTACAAAGCTTGCTTAAGCTAATCTAAATACATCCAACGCATAAAGTAAAGCAATACTAATGTTTATTACATAGTAATCTACTCATACTTAAGCTTAAACATACTGAAAGCTAGCTAGAATACCAGTGACCAGCTGTAAAGTGAAGCTCCCTTTTCGGCTAACCAATAGGAAGCAAGAGACATCTTCATTTGTTGTTTGCTCTCCATTGGTCATTCTTCCCAAGGTTGTAGCCCATGATTTTTGTCTAGGGACGTGTGCCAAGCTTTGAAGAGCGTGCCACACTAGCTATAAGTGAGTAAGCCACGATTTAGAGCAAAATAAATCGGGTTCAAGCCTGTTTTGCACGGTTTTGGCATTGGGTTTAAGCTTATCAAAAGTGAGTATGATTTGGTTTTCAAGCCATGGGGGGTAACTTTGGGATGTGTATAACCCCCCCCCCCAACAAAGAAATCAAGGTTATAACATGTTTAAGTAAGGTAATTTAACTTAAACATTTAACCGCGCAGTTTAGAGCCAAAACTGACCGGTTTGACAAAAGGCCTTGATCTCCCATCCTCTTGTGGGTATGATTGAAAACTAATGCTTGGACCTGAAAGTAGACACCATGAGGATTCCAAAAATGTAAAAATTCAAGACTTAAGCCACAATGTAGCTTAAGTCATGAGGTGAACAAAACGGGGTAAAATCTGGTTCTTTAACCCCATTACACTTCCTTGACTCTCTTCAACAATGTGAGTCAATGCTTTAACTTTGGAGCTTGCATTAGAACTTGTAAGACTTGTTGGACCTTTTTCCTTGTCTATGGTGGTGGGGACTCCATTAGTTATGCTGCGATTGAGGCTTGGAGATTGTTATATATCAAAAATCACCAAAGTACACTGCGAGCAAAATTATACAGTGGCTTGCAAAATGCTATTATTGCTGGTGAAAATGATACTTTTGCAACGCGGAGAAGGTTGATATTACCTGCATCATTCACAGGTGGGCCACACTATATGAGACAACACTTTTTGGACGTAATGACCATTTGCAATCAAATGGGCTATATAGATTTTTTAATCATATTCACCTACAACCATAATTGGCCAAAAATCCAGGAAGCTCGGTACGGTATGATTAAGTACCCTAGGGCTATGGATAGACATCACAGTCTGGCTCTCTTTCCCTTGGCAGGATCATCTATCCCCCTATGGTTTAGTCCTCTACTTTTGATCCCTTGGCTTAAATTGAGTAAGCTTACCAACTCCATTGTCTTAGCATGAATAATGTTGGATTCAGCCCCAAACCGGAATTACAACTACTCTCATTCAGTTCATAAGGAGTGTGTGTGTGTGTGTGTGTGTGTGTGTGTGTGTGTGTGTGTGTGTGTG
>JACYFF010019584.1:95900064-95924740 GCA_017589665.1 Selenicereus undatus
GTGTGTGTGTGTGTGTGTGTGTGTGTGTGTGTGTGGGTGGGTGTGGGTGTTTGTGTGTGTGTGTGTGTACGTATATGCATATAAATATGTATACATACATACATACGTACATACATACTTACGCGCGCGCACACACATACACAAATCTAGTTAATTGTGTATAAATTTTAAGATTAACATATATAAAGTGCTATTTATGCAACTATCTTTCACTACTATTCGAATTTTTTTGAAATTTGAAAAGTAATCAGTTCTAAGCAAACATCAATCATGCGCATCCTCCCCAAATATCTAACTTAGCCAACCTGGGTAATTCTATATATGTTTTATGGTTAGCATATGTAAGGTGTTATTTACACAACCCATATTTACTATTTGCATACATTAGAAACTTGACGGTCACCAATTTTTAAGCAAACATTGATCACTTAGCACAAGAAACATATTTATCTGCTAACCTAATAAAACAGATAGCTCTACTCGGAAAATACATTATGATACAAACTAACGGAATACAAAAATCTCCCGCATAGCAATTAATAATTAAGTATCATAGCTCAACTTATGGTTCAAGTATCAAGTTCTTAAATCCTCAATTAGCATTAAATAGCTAAATTAGCATTAAATATTTATTTTAAACACACATTAACCTGAAAATAAATTTCGAATAAAAAAAAGTTGGTTAGGTACATTATTTACAGATATTTGGTGGAATTCACCT
Source organism: Selenicereus undatus (assembly GCA_017589665.1). Taxonomy (NCBI): domain Eukaryota; kingdom Viridiplantae; phylum Streptophyta; class Magnoliopsida; order Caryophyllales; family Cactaceae; genus Selenicereus; species Selenicereus undatus. Next base: position 95,900,786 of record JACYFF010019584.1, read on the forward strand.
AAATTTAAAATGTAAAATTAAAATTTTAAGTTCTTACAGCGAAACTTTCTTGCAAACCACGCTAATAAGCCAATTTTCGACTAAAGTAGGACCACCTCTAGTAACCCATTAGGCTAAAAACCACCCATTACCAACTGTATGCAATACCCTTTGCACACTTATATAATCGATTCAGCAAAAGAACAAGCCATTCATTCCATACAGTTCCACAAACATGCCAACTCTATCAACTTAACGTAAAATTTCTATCTTTAGGTTGGTCAATAGTTTCTACTCACGGCACAATGCCGCCTCTGCCCATCATCTTCACCAACCGTCCCCACGTCTTGCTTCACCACAACGCAAGCTCTGTGTCTATATTTATCATTCGCATATATAACTTCTAGATTGATCTACACAACCTACCAAAATATTCATCCTTACCATCCTTGGTTCAGTTCTAGATAAATTATAATCTCACCAAGTATTAGTAATCATTCCTTAAAATGACACCCATCACACGCGCGCGCACGTGTACACACGTACACACACACACACACACACATTTGTGTGTGTGTGTGTGTGTGTGTGTTTATAGATGTACATATGTGTGTGTATATATGTATGCATGTATGTATGTTTGTATGTATATGTGTGTATGCGTTTGTGTATGTATAGATGTATATGTGTGTGTGTGTGTGTGTATACATATACATATGTGTGTGTGTGTGTTTGTGTATATATATACACACACACATATATATATATACATATATATATATATATATATACATATATACACACACACTATTAGAATCTTTCCTTTTTGTTTCAAGGAATATATATTTTCTTAGCATGTCAGATGCAACCATTGAGTGAATTAATGGTTTATAAATAATAACTATTCTTTTTGTTTTGTTTACAAGGACCCAAAAAAGTTAAAATTATTTCTTTACTTAAATTCTTTAAAATTTTCAATTGTAAATATTGGAGGTAAATCCTAGAATTATTGAATTTGATAGTTTCATCTTTAAAATGTTTTCACAAAACCCTTTTTTGTGCTTCTCTTATAATCAACTTCTCTATAGGTAGAATGTTTGTAATGATAAGGCTGCCTACATTTGAATTTCTCCATGCTCTGTAAAAATAGGACTCACACAAAGAGGTGATACTGTCGATCTTGGGGATGTAAAGGAGAGGAAGTCAAAGGGTTGGGGAAGAGAGAGAGAGAGACAGAGACAGAGACAGAGACAGAGGAAATTCAGGTAACATGTGATGTCATAAACTCAGAATTCAAGACCGCAAGGATATCCAATGAAGGAAAGGCAACCAAAAAAAAGTGTTAATCAAAACAACACTAATAAGCAACTTCTGATAATGTAAAATCAGAGCACTCATGAGTTGCAAAATTATTGCGCCAGAATTCAAAATCATCAATGATGAATATGACCAGAATCATTAGAATGCATTACAATTGAATGAATATTCCCTACATCAGCGGTTGTTGTAGCTCATGCTTCAAAGCATGTTAGGCAAAATTAGCTGTTTAGATAATGGATAGTAGATCAAGTAGCTAATACTTGTTTGGATGACAAATAGTTGTTCAATTTAGCTGTTAGTGGATAGATGTTTATATGAGCGGTTAAAGCAAATACGTTCGGTATATTTAATTATTGAATGAACTGATTAATATAAATTGACATACAAGAATATAAATAATTTTCAATAATACAATTTCAAAAAGGCATTTTTTGCTAAAAAATTTGAAAACTACTTTTAGATGTCAAAAGCTAATACTATTAGCTTTTCAAAACGTTGCTTGAAACGCTAAATGCTCCTTCAGATACTATTCCAAACAGCAGGTCATTGAACATTGCCTTAGTCAATATGCTAAATATTACTTAAAATGCCATTGCAGAATGTGCTCTAAATTGTGAAATGTGAAGAAATCTATACATACAAAAACTTGACTATTTGATTTAACTTGACTATCTAGGTATATAAAGGCCATGTTCGGCAAAATTAGCGATTCAAGTAGCGGATAGCGGTTTAAGTAGCGGATAGCTGTTCAGGTAGCGGATAGCGTTTCTAATTTAGCTGTTAGCGGATAGCTGTTTAGAAGAGCAGTTCAATAAAATGTGTTTGGTAAATTTAGTTGTTGGATTAGCTGATTAATGTAAATTGACATAAAAGGATATAGATAATTTCCAAATATAAAATTTTCCAAGGGTAATTTTTGGTAAAAAAATACGAAACGCTACTTTTGAATGTAAAACGCTAATACTATTAGCTTTTCAAAAACGCTATTTAAAACGCTAAACGCTACTTGAAATGCTAGTCCAAACACTACGTTACCGAACACTAAAAATTACGTGATAAGTGTATTGACTTAGTCAAAACGCCAAACGCTACCCAAAACACTATTGCCGAACATGCCCAAAATAGATTCCTTCCGCTCATACACATCAAAATTGATTTAATTTAACCATAGAAAGGGCCTCAATCTACCGCTATTATTTTTTAAACAAAAACTGAATAGTTTAAAATTTAGATTAAAAAAATTTTATTATCATTCTTATTATACCCTGCCCTTCCTGTACTCACTCTCTTGATAAGTCCTTTTCTTTTTTGCAATAAACTTATCGCTTATGATTTCTTACAAGTCCTTACAACATTTTATAGCTCTAACAATTCTTACAACTTGTTGTATCTTCTTAGTTCTTACAACTTCTAACAAAATTTAAAAGGTTTCAGAAATTAATTTATTTCACTATTGTTTTGGTTGATTTGGAAGTAAGACTTGTAGAATACCAAAGTATGTACGTATTATAGTTGTTAAGAAATTATTTCTGGGTCAACGGCAAAAAATTATTTTCATTACTACGACAACCAAAGTGCACATAATTTGTTTTCTCAAAAAATTAATTTCACTAACCATCCAACACAAAATGCCAAAAATTATGCGTACAAACTACAAAGCAAAGTGGCAAGAGAATATTGTTGTCATTCATAGTTTTATTTTACTAATCAATGCATTTGGAATAAATAATATCAATTTTATATTTCAAATTACAAAAATTATGTGCAAATAAAAAATTACTAGCCTTTTAACATCTACAATATTAGGGTTTTTCAAATAAAACTGAAATACTTTATACATTTTTGTAGGACTTCTTTATGTCTCTTATGGCCTTGTTTTTTTCACGATAATGAGTTATAAGGTTAGAACTTACAACTTCTTACAGTTTCTTACAACTCTTTATATCTTTAACAAGTTCCTACAGCTTCCTGCATCTTCTTACATCTCGTTGCATCTTCTTACATCTTTTTGCATCTTTTTACATCTTTTTTACAATAGTTATTGACCAATGAATATTTTTTGTGCTTGTTTTGTGACATGTTTAATTTATGATAAATGTTTTATAACATTCTAGTTGTCATTTTTTTCTCATATTTGTTCAATGTGTATAATATTTGTATAAACATAATATTTTTGTATATGCTACCAATATGAAAGATCTATGCATATTTTTATCAACATAATATTTGTATACGCATACTAGTTCAAAATTATTATTATAAATATCATAATTGTTCAATAAATATAATACGTAAACTTATATATTGAATTGAATTATGTTATTGAGCAAGTATAGAGAAAATAAGTAAACATTCATTTGAAATTATAATACAAATTAATGTTCCATTCACGTAAAATCATACATAAAAATAATTAAGCTATAAGTGGGGTGAGCATGTCTGACGGGTACCTTAGAACTGAAACTGGGTCAAACGGGTCCGACTCCGATTCCTAATATTAAGGAACCTATCTCATTGGTTTTGGTTCCGATTCTTAAAATAAAACTCGGAACCGGAACCGTGAACTTGTTATGACAAAACAATGTCATAGCCTAAGATATGCCTAATTCTTCTATTAGTCTTTTATATAATAACATCTCTAAATCCAATCATCCCTAAAGCTCAAACCAAAAAACCTAAAAACATATTCCCTTCCATTGAAATCTATATTTGTTATGTTAGTTTTCATGTCAAAATTTATATTTTGCTATTTTGATTTATTATTTTTGATCTTTCTAATAAATGTACAAACAAAACTTGCATTGGATCTTAATGAATGTAATATGCTACCATTAATTGGAAGGTGTTAGCTATAAAATGATGTTTTATAGTTTATAAACCTTGAAATGAATCACATTGTATTATGATTGATTTTTTCTAACAACAAACAAGTACCGAATACGAAACTTTGAAAAAGTGTATAGTTGATGCGGGTACTCGAAACCATAACTGGAACCGATGGTTACGGTTCTGGTTCCCAAAATCATGGAACCAAAACCTGTGGTTCTAGTTCCAATTCCAAAAAATGAGGAACCTGTTTGACCGGTTTCGCGTCCAGTTCCTAATTTTGGGGACGGGTATCCAGAATCGCTCACCTATAACTATAGGTGACAAAAGCATTTAAACTATTTTATTCTTAAGTTGATCAATTAGGTCCATATTGAATTTTTTTTTCATCTCCCTTTTTTAACAAAAAATAAAATTCTAAAAATTATAACTATCTTTATTATCAAAGATTTTATATTTCACAAATGCTAGCTTAATATTTTGAGGGGTTCATTTCTATAATTTTTTGGTAATTTTATCTTAAAAATATTAATTTCAATTTGTTAATTTAATAATTTTTAATTTTAAAGCTTCTATTCAATTTATTGAGAAAATTTGTTATTTTATTTCAAGGGTTTATTTTAATTAAATAGAGTTTTTTTAATTTGCTCATAGAGAGGTGCAACTAATGGTTTAAAAAGCAAAGCTCAAGTTTAGAACATAGCTGGTTCTATAAATTTGTGGTCAAATATTTATTTTATTGTTATTTGATTGGCTTGTTTAAAAGTTTATTCTCATAAATTATTTTATCTCATTATTATTTTTTGTTCTTTGAGAACGATAATTGTAGATAGTGAAAATTTATTTGTGTCTACATGTAAAAAAAATTATTTAGTGAAGCTACAGTATTAATTTCATAAATTTCATTGACATATTACACATAGTTTATTTTTATGAAATAAATTATTTCACAAATAGTACCTTAAAGATCAACAATTATATATACATATCTAAAAACTAATATGTATACAACTTTTAATAATTGTACAATTGCTTACGTCTTCTTACAACTTCTTACATCTTCTTGCAACTACTTGTAATTTTTTACATCTTTTTACAACTTCGTACAATTCTTACAACTCTTTGCATCTTTTTGCATCCTATTATAGCTCGTTCTTACATCTTGCAACTACATTTTGTCATGAAAAAGAAGAATATTTGTGTAATGATAAGTTGTAAAAATTATAAAGAATTGTAAAAAAATATAAAAAGATATAAAAACTATGACGAGTTGTACAAAAAAAATATAAGAAGATATAAAAGTTATAAGCAACTATATAATGCTGCAACCACAGCTATGAGGGACTAGGCATTCAGCATTCAGTATTGATATCATGTGGGTACTCAATTATGAGCCGCAAGTGAATTATTGTTACAAAAGTAGTAATAAAATGTCATGGATTAATGCACCAGAAGAAATGCGGCAAGGCATGTGGAGGGTCTCTCTCTTGGCCTGTGATAATGTGAATGTTTCGGCATCTAATTCTACAAAATGAGTGGATATCACACCAACTGCGTCCCTTCTAACCTACATTATTGATTCAAATAATGCACTCCTCTGGCCCACCCCATCTACGTATATCCTACCTTTTTGTTGTTTTTCATTTCATTCCATTTAATCATTGCAAGTGTTCCTGCTAAATTTTCAAAATTATATGACTTTACAGGGGGGGGGGGAGTTTCTACTAAAACTTTTAGTTACTATTTTTTTAATTTTTAGACTCCGTTTCGACCTTGAAAATTTTGATAAATTAAAAAAATTGAAAAATTATTTTTTTTATTATATTTGGTTTAAAGAAAATCACAATGAACAAAATATGGAGGAAAATTAGGTGGAAAAAATCTTAAAAACAAGTGATAAAATTTGTCTCATAAAATTACGAGAAAAGTTTAGAAAAAATTCCTAGAAGAATTCCTAACCTCCTCCAACCTTGCACTGCTTAAATTGTATCAGCATGATTCAAATAATTCATGAACATACAAATTTTTTATCTAAATTTTTGTATTTTTTTCTCAATCTACAACAACAATAACAACAAACTTCCAAAGTGGGTCCCGCTTTCGCAGGGTCTAGGGAGATCCAACTGTAGGCAACCTTACCTCTACCGGTATTCCTACCCATAGAGAGGTTGATTCCATAAGACCCACAAAACAGCTTTCAGAAAAAGGTTTGAAGGGAAAACGATTGCAAAACCATTGACCGACGTAAGAGAAAAAAAGGGGGGGGAGAAAAGGTTCCGGGTAAGCGAAAAGATAGGGAGCGAAGACATACCTCAACAAACCAGGGACGCTTGGTGTCGTGACAACTCGGGAAAAACACAACCTGCAGACCAGCAAACCAAAACCCTACCCACCCCACCCCACCATACCCCACCCCACACCGCCTAAGCTACTGCCACCTACGGAGCCAGTCCCCTACAATCAGGGACCTTAATCCTGTCCTGCCACAAACTCCTATCCTGAGCCATGTCCTCCGTGAGACCGACAACTCTCAGGTCCTCTCTAACCACCTCTGTTAGGCTCTTTTTCGGCCTACCCCTCCCTCTCTTACCAACGGGGGGTTGATACTCTCGCACCTTCGCACCGGGGCGGCCACGCTTCTCCTCTTCACGTGGCCGAACCATCTGAGTCTCGATTCTCTCATCTTCTCCTCTATGGGGGCCACTCCAGCTAAGCCCCTAATTACCCCATTCGTGATCCTATCCAATCTCGTAAAACCACACATCCACCTGATCATCCTCATCTCAGCTACCATCAACCTTTGGACCTGCGCCTTTTTTAGAGGCCAGCACTCCGATCCATAGAGAACAGCCGGTCTAACTACCATCCGATAGACTCTGCCTTTCAAACCCATGGGCACTCTTTTGTCACACAGCACCCCTGACGCTGACTTCCACTTTTGCCAGCCCACTCTAATCCGCTGGCTAATATCCTCGTCAATGTCCCCATTCTAATGGATGATCGAGCCCAAATACTTGAATTTGGCAACCTTCGGTATTGCCCTCCCATCCAGTACGGTTTCTCCCCCCTCTCCTATCCTTCCGCTGAAACAACAGTGAAGGTATTCCGTTTTCGATCTACTAAGCCGAAAGCCCTTAGCCTTAAGTGTATGCCTCCAACTCTCCAACCTGTCATTCATTCCCTGCGTGGTCATATCGATAAAGACGATGTCATCTGCAAATAGCATGCACCAAGACACCTCATTTAGTATTTTTTTCTCAATCTAAACAAGAGAAAAAGATTCACTTTCTTTTGACTTTTTCTCTTTCAACTTCTTTTCCACAAATTTTCTAATAATCAAATAGAGCCTTAAGGACATGTTCGTGTCACTGTTTGGTAAACGTTAAGCGCTCCCAAATGTTGAATGCTATTTACAAACGTTCATCGAGGTCTACTTTGTTGGGCCTGCTGCCAAATTATTTGGATTCATTGAGTTGATTTTACTTTCTTTTTTTTTTTCTTGGTATTGTTCTTTATTCCAATGAATTTTCTCTTCTTGTGAGAGTACGGTTTCTCTCATTCTTGTGAAAGTTAAAGTTTCTCTTTCTGAGATTTATTTCTCGTCTTTCGTGCGAGTTATTCTCTTGTCTATTTATCCAAGTTCTATAAGGTTTATTGAGTCAGTTAGAGAGTGTTTTTCTGATTTATCAGTTTGTCTTATTGGATTCGATTAAGAATTACTCAACAATGAAAGTTTATATGGGTGGATCAAGATGATGTTTATTTCAAGATAAATTTGTTATATCACAAAGAGACCTATTCTATGAAGTTATACAATAGCTCGTCGTCATTCGGGAAAAAAAAACTGAAGTCGAAGAACGCAGTTTGTGGCTAGAATGATGCTATAAGTATATAGTCGATTTATAATTAACTTTGTTGAAATAGAGATCTATTTGGATATTTTAGACTTATTTTTGTCAGAAAATTATTGATATAGATCCAGTATGACTTTTCATTAATAAATTTTCTTTTTCTATATAAAAAAACATTCATGAACACTTCCAACTTCTCCTAGACACTTCTAGTCGCTCCCAAACGGTAAATGGTTCAAACTGCTAAATGCTACTGAATTCTCTCAACCATCGTCCAACTTGCACGCTAATCGCTTCGAAACATTGCCTAAACAAAAAGGTTCTACTATAAATAGGCCGTAAAGAGCTCTACTATAAATTTGAAAACATTTAACAATTTTAAACTTTTATATAAAGTTTAGTGAAGATATGAATGTTCCAATACTTGTTCTAAAGTTTTACAATTTCTTCATACTTTTTCCTAATAGAATAAAAAAAAAAGAGACATCGTAATGATTCCTTTATCTGTTCCAAATCAGCCATATCTAATTATTATTTTCTCTTTTGTCGTAAAGTAGTCCAATTAGGGATTCTACTCATCAAATTAAGCATGCTCAATGACACTGAGTCTGGCTGTAAAAATGGGATACCTAGGAAGGAATCACGGCGACCTGAACCACCTTTTTTGAGGAGTTAGATTGCTGCACAAACGAACTTGTTACTTTGTTAGCCCAGCCTTCCATCAACCCCAAGTACTTATCTAGTGTGACATTATTAGTCTCCCACTAAATAGTCCTATACAAGAAATAGTCGCAACGTGCAATTTACCTATGAAGAAAATGAAAATTAACGATTTTACTGTCATAAAATAGTTATGAGGGCTAACCCAAAAAAAAAAAAAAGCATAGAAGCCGGAGACAATTAAAAAGGGTGTCGAAGCACAAGTATGGATCCACATTCAACGAACTTTTTTTACATATGTGATTGCGCTCCTTTCGAATTTCCAATTAAGGCAACAATAGGGGTTGCAATTTCACCCGCATCCGATGGATATTCATTTCACTCGACCCAAAAGAGTAGGTGAAAACCTGAGATATATGGATGATGCATGGATGATGGATGCTGGTTTGATGGTTTGGGTTGAATCCAGGTGATACTTCAGTCGATGTGTCGCCCAATTCATCAATTGTCTAGTTATCCACTTGTTTATCGCATATTTGCAATTAGTTCACCTTTATCCATGTCCTTCAATTTTACTTATTTCTTGAATGATTATACTGTTGATTTTATAATTTTCGTCAAAATAATATGATGGATATAATGTTTATTCATTTTTATACCTCAAGTATCTTTTCCTGAACTTTTCAAAAGCCAAAGTTTATTTTTTCTTATAAATTTGCTTACATATTACATATATACGCTTCAATCCCCCTTTCATAGCTTGATCCACATGTTTAACTCGTGGATAATAAATGGATGAATTGTATTGAATTTTGCTAGATGATGTACGAATTGAATGAAGCAATTGAAAGCAAGTAATGAATAAATAATAAATATAAATAATGGTTCATCCGATCCAAATTCGATTTATTGTTACTCATACACAACAAGGCAACTTCCCAGTTGAAGGGAAGGCTGGCGGCTGCCGCGTGATTCCTCGCGATATATATATGTGAGAATCTTTGTCCAGACATACTACACAGTGAATGAACCATGAGCCATGCAATCAACCACTCACTAATCATTCATTAATCAAGCCAATTCGTAAGGGGGTCCACATCCTCCAATCCCTGGAAACACCTCCCAGGTGTCCAGGAGGTTCAACGAATTCCTCTCTGTAAGTTGAGAATCCAGAAGAATAATTAGCCTAACTTTTCGAATTTACGTGCATCTACCATCCAAATCCACGCACAACACGTCAGCTACACGTGTATTCTCGTCTTATTTGGTCAATATTTTATCAGCAAAATCCTTGATTAAAAAACAATAAACTTTTCTCTTTGTCTCATTACTAATGGTTATGAAGGTTTTTTTAGGATTGTATATTCGAACGTAATTTGATTTGATATTTTACAATTTAACGATTTAAAAGGCTTAATTTTTTATTGGCTAACTTTGATCCGGTTCTTTCATTTAGTCATTACTAATTTATTAGATTAGTTCAAAAAAATTAGAGAAATTACCTATCCAACAACAACAACAACAAGAACACCTTCCAGTGTGAGTCCCGCTTTCGCGAGGTCTGGGGAGATCCAGTTGTAGGCAACCTTATCTCTACCAGTATTCCTACCCATAGAGAGGTTGATTCCAAGAAACCCACGAAAAAGGTTTTGTGAAAAAGTTTTATAGAGGAAAGTGCTTGCGAAGCATTAAAAGAGGAAAATAAGTGTCAAAGAAGCCGAAGTTGAAAGAAAGCTGAAAGGACGTACCTCAATAATCCTCATTAAGGAGCTGTCGTCACTCCCAGAAAACAAGCACCACCTGCATACGAGCACGACAGACCCCTACCAGCTTCAAGCCGCTACAGCTACTGACAAATACAAAGTTGCTTCTCTGTCATCTAAGATTCTAATCCTATTCCGCCACAGCCTTCTATCCTGAGCCAGGTCATCCGTCAAACCCACTACTTTTAAGTCATCTCTAATCACCTCGTCCGAACTTTTTTTCAATCTACCCCTTCCTTTCTTACCACCGGGGAGGTCGATCAACTCACACCTCCTCACTAGGGCGGCCATACTTCTCCTTTTCACGTGGCCGAACCATCGGAGTCTTGATTCCCTCATCTTCTCTTCTATGGGGGTCACTTTAGCTAAGGCCCTGATTACATCATTCCTAACTCTGTTCATTCTCATAAAACCACACATCCACCTGACCATCCTCATCTTAGCTACCATCAACCTCTGAACCTGCGACTTTTTTAGAGGCTAACACTCCAATCCATATAGGATAGCCGGTCGGACTACCATTCAATAGACTTTGCCTTTCAATCCTAAGGGCACCCTCTTGTCACACAGCACCCCTGGGGCAGACTTTCATTTTTGCCAGCTCACTCTTATGCGCTGGTTAATATCCTTGTCAATGTCCTCATTTTGCTGGATGATCGAGTCAAGGTAATTAAACTTATCTACCTTAGGTATCTGTCTCCCATCCAAGGTGACTTCTCCCCCGTCTTTTATCCTTCCACTGAAACAATAATGCAGGTATTCCGCTTTCGATCTACTTAATCTAAAACCTCTAACTTCCAGCGTGAGCTGCCAACTCTCCAACTTGTCATTCACCCCCTACCTGGTCTCATTGATAAGAACAATGTCATCTGCAAAAAGCATGCATCATGGGACCTTATTCTGAATCCCTCTAGTAAGTTCATCTAAAACTAAGGTGAAAAGGAACGGGCTTAGGGCTGAGCCCTTATGCAGACCCATACTAACAGCGAAGTCATTTAAGACCCCTCCCGGCGTCCTAACACTCGTCCGCCCTCCCTCGTACATATCCTTAATCACACGAATATACACAGGCGACACCCCTTTCTTTTCCAAACAGCTCCATAACACTTCCCGTGGGACTCTATCATATACTTTTTTTAGGTCAATAAATACCATTTGGATACCCACCTTTCTATCCCTGTACAAATTACCTATCCAAAAAAAAAGAAATAAAACTTTTTCACACTTTTTTTAAAAGAATGAATATATGGCAAATTTTTTATAAAAGAAGAATTTGTGTGTAATTATTTATTTTTTTTTGTCAGATTACTCGAACTTATATTTTATGGGTGCTTAAACAAAATTTAATTTATTACTCATGACTATTTTATATGTGTATAATAAGAAAAGACCCCAAATTATTATGTACAACAGGGTGGACATCTCAATTGTCCACCCGGGCCCACTCAGTGGTTGTAATATATTTCAACACTGTTTTTTTTTAAAAAAAAGAGAGAAACTGTTCATTATTCATTGGCCAAACATTTGAGTGTTCAATTTTCTAAGAAACATTGATGTATTGCTGCTCAATGTAATTGATGAATCTTAGGTGTTTGAACGTTATGTTCTGATTTGAATTCGCTGTGGCTACTGATTTTGTGTTGTTCGTTTATTTCGAATTAGTATTCTGCGTGAATTGGCCTACTGCTATCTTCGTTTTGCCGAATTCTTTGTTTTCAGAGTGTTTGATTGGTTCCTGTAGTTTTTAGCAACTATTCCATGGCTGGATTTGATCTTAACATCTCTGTTGACAATGAAGATTTATCAAACGCGCAGTGTTCGTCAGGTTCGTTGTTGTTTTTCGATCTCTGTTTTTTTGTTCTGATTTGAATCTGTAAGTTTTTGTATGTTTTTTAGTTGTTCTGGATTTTCAGCAGTCAATGTAGATCTTGGAGCATGTTTTATTTGATGTAATTTTTGAATATACATGATTCTGTTTTAGAAAATTTCTCTGTAATATGAGACACATAACTCACCATAATAAGTGTTATGCTCCCTATATCTATTCGTCTGCTCACTAAGAAAAAACATTCAACTCACTACGGTTTCAGCATGTACTAATGAACGATAGATTGTTTCTGTGCTTGCTAAATGTTGAATTTTGTGGGGTAAATAATAGCTCACTATGATGAATCATGTGCTCACTATATGCATTTGTTTGCTCACTGACAAAAAACATTCAGCTCATTATCATCAGTATAGCTCACTGTGCGAAATACATGTAGCTCACTGGAATCAGTCATGTGCTCATTAAGCATAGTTTTTGGCTCACTGAAGATATATACTTAGCGCACGAATATTAGGAGTGATAGTGTGATCACTAAATGTAATTTTCATAAGGAATGACATGGCTAATATGGAAACCAATAGCTCACTGTAATTAGTATAGCTCACTATGAAAAATATTTTCATCTGTACTTAGGAGCATTTATGGCTCACTAGAAAAAAACATTTGGCTCACTATTTTCTAACCTGTACTCACCAATTGTGGCATATAGCTCACCACAAAAATGATGTTACCTTTGCAGATAATACTTCAGTCCTCCAATCTGTAATACACGATTCTGTTGTTGATGTTGATGATAATGCTGGTGATGCTTCAAAAGACAAAGAGGATGTGTCTCTGATAATCCCCATGATTATATGAGGCATAGAAAATGAAGTGTACTATATGAGACATAGTTTGGATATATATTGAAAATGTGATTACCTGTGAGTGGTTGGATCAGAGGATATGTATCTGATAACCCCCATGATTATATCCTCAGGTGTTGTGGGTGAAATCTCTGTTTTTGATCTATGGAAGAGGATTATATGTAATGTTAATACTATATTATAAAAGACATAGCTCACTAAATTGAAGTAATGTCTCAGCAGAAAATAAAGTACATAATAATCAACTCACCAAATTCAAGTCATGACTCATTATATTTGGCTAATGACTCACTAGAATATAAAGCATAGCTCAGTACAGCATGCATATGCACAGGTTATAACATACAACTCACTAAAATATAGATATGGCCAAGTGACCAAAATCAAGTTCTGGCTCACTACATACAACTCATAGCTCACCAACAAAAAGTCATGGCTCACTAAAATCAAGAGCTGGCTCAGTATTGCATGAATTTGCTCAGGTCAGTAATACGAAGTAATGGCTCACTACAGGCAAGTCATAGCTCATCAACACGAAGCCATGGCTCACTAAAATCAAGTACTAGCTCGGTACAATATGAGTCACAGCTGACCACATCATGTATATGCTCAAGTCACAAACACAAAGTAATGACTCACTAAACGGAAGTCATAGCTCACCAACATGAAGGCATGGCTCACTAAACCCAAGGTCTGGCTCACTAATGCAAGTGTATGCTCAAGCCATTAAGAAAAAGCAATAGCTCACTAAACAGAAGTCATAGCTCACCAACATGAAGCCATGGCTCACTAAAATCAAGTTCTGGCTCACGAATGCACGTATTTGCTCAAGTCACTAATATAAAGTAATGACTCACTAAACGAAAGTCATAGCTCGCCAACAGGAAGCCATAGCTCACTAAAATCAAGTTCTGGCTTACTAGTTCGCGTATTTGCTCAAGTCACTAACACAAAACAATGACTCACTAAACGGAAGTCATAGCTCACCAATATGAAGTCATGGCTCACTAAAACGAAATATACAGGTTAATAACTAGTCGCTATTTCTGCTGCTTGGCTTAGTAATTTTAGGTTTCGTTTTTGTAACATATCTTTCGTGAGAGATTAGTGATTCATTATTTTCATATCTCTTGGTGCTTGCTTCTGAATATTGAGGTTCCATCTTAAAACATTGCATAAATGCGATTAGTAAAAACTTTGTTTGTTGAAAACCTAGAATGCGATTAGTAATGTTAGTGTGTTCAAACATGAAAATAAATCACGTATGTTGGTAAAACTTACATCGAAGTGCTTCTTTTAACGTTTATGGAAGAGATTTTGACTAGAATTGTTGATGAAGTGCTGCAGAATTCGCAAAATGGAGTGAGAATATGTGAAGTTCGTGGAGAGAGAACGGAGGGAAGTTCGTGAGATGAAGCTTGAATTCGACGGTTGTGCGCCTTTGATGTTTTTGTTTTTTTTATTTATAAAAAAAGCGGTTTGCATAGATTACGTAGCGGAAATTTGGTGCATTGGTGGGGCCGGTTGTACAAATAAATTTGTACAATCAGGTGGCCGGTATAGCTACTGAGAAGAGACTATAATATCATTTTATACTTTTATTATTTTTAAAAACGCCAAAATATTATGCTCCGGATTTCATTTCTCAATCTTCGGTTTAATTTTTTATTTTTTTTGGGTTGAAAATAAACATTTCCCCGCCCGGAAGACCCTACAAAGTACTTCATCAGTTTCGGTTAAAAGCTGCATTATTTAATCCTCATTTGCCTGCCCATACTCAGCCTGTCGTCCATATTCCATCGTCGTAATTCTTCATTCGCCCTTCTCTCTTTCTTTCTCTCTCTTCTCTTTTCCTTCCCAACGGCCATCAACAACAATAATGGCCTCCGTCATTTTCCCCCAACCCGACCTTGAGCAAAATGAGCCCTTACTCCGGGACATCAGCGGGCCCCAACTCGACGATCCGGGTCAGACCCGCAAGCCCCGGCGGCCCATCAAGGGGATCGCCGTTACTGTAACTTTCTCATGTTTGCTCTTGCTCTCTTTGTTAGCCCTAACCTTGAACGGGCCGGGGCGGCCCGAATCCTCGCCGGCGAGAGAGTCATTGTCGCCGGCCATGGTGTCGAGAGGGAAGCCGCAGGGAGTGTCGGAGAAAGCTTTCCGGGCCACCGCCGGCGACCCGAAGGCGGAGGTAGAGGCGTTTCCCTGGACTAGTGATATGCTGAGCTGGCAGAGATCGGGTTACCATTTTCAGCCCCGCAACAACTGGATGAATGGTACTTTGCTACTTTCATTCACTCATTTGTTTTTTCGTTTAATTGAGTGTTACTTATAAATTATAATGAGCTAAAAAATGCTAATTCCTTTTATTTTTATTTTGGGTGATTCCGGTGTCCCGTGTTGTTGTTCCTGGATTTGAATGATTATTTCCCATTGCAGATCCTGACGGTCAGTCTTCACTTCTCTTAATTTAAATTTTATTATTCGTACTCATTTCTAAATTGCCTAATGTGATTAGATTTTTACTAATACGTAATCATTTCTTAATTTGCTGACTCGAACACCGTGAAGCATACAAGCACTGGAGTGGGAACCTAGGAAGGATTATGCACTTAGAGTAGGTTTTTTAGTGCTTGCACATCATGAACTTCCTTTTAATTAAAGAAAATACTAATAAAAATTCAGGATAGTATACACACAGGCAAATAGGAGAATTTGTTCATTCCTATCTATTAGACCACTAGATTTTCATCATTTTATTGTTTTATCTTAATGTGAACTCAAGGATTACTGCAAGATTATGAAAGTAGGTGTGTTAAAGATTCTCTTAAAATCATACCATGGCCCTATTTGTTTCGGTGCTAAATATCAATTTACCAACTTCAATCCACTTTACGAAATTAAAAAAAAAAGACCAACTCTAATAAATTTCAACCTATTGTTTTAACCAACTTCTACCTATCATGTAAAAAATATATCAATTTTAACTCATTTCAATCTACTTTAACTTAAAAAAAATTCACTTCAATCAACGTCACCCCATTTTCAAATTCTTATTTTTCAATGACAAAAACATGCCTGATTTCAAAATAAATGATAATTAGTATAAATGATAATCCTCTTGAAATTATGTAAAATGTCTTACTCTAAGTGCCTCCAGTGTCGATTTACCGGCCGCATCAAGTATTACAGATGGGCCTGAATACATTAAATTATTGTACTTATTGGTCGGAGTTATGCTTAACATCTTGTTTCCTAATTTTTTATATATATATTTTTAAAAACAAGCATTCTTATAGTGAAACGGAACTAATGATCCTGTTTGGCAAACAATTTATTGAAGAATTTTTTGATTATAAAGAGCTTTTTTGACAAAAATTAGCTTTTTGATCAAGTAAAAAAGCTAATTTGGATGTTTGGTGAAAGAGTTTTTTTAAAAAAAATTTGGGTCCAAAAAGCTAATTTGAAAAAACTAATTCCATGAGTTTTTTGGAAGAGTTTTTTGAAGAATTAGCTTTTTATCTCACAACTTTGTCAGAAACAGTTAATTTTACCAAACAGTTTTTCAACAAACAGTTAATACAAACAGTTAACAGTTAACAACTAATATAAATAGCTAATAGCTGTTTATCAAATAGAATCAATATCTTCTTTTAATTAAGCTCTGTGTTTTATTGGAAGACGAAACAAAATTCATGGAAAAGGGTAAATGTTGGTATATGAAGCCAACGTGACTCACATGATCCAGCAAATTTTATCCGTTTACACTTAGCGGTAGTGCAATTAATTAGTCCGATTGTGACATAAAAGTTCATTGAATCATGCATGACCTATGAGTGGGCCTCAACATCACGCTTTTGACATGGGTTAGGCTCTATGTGGCCCAATCACATAAGCTTCTTTTGTAAACTAACCTCTCATTAGGCAATTAGTGATAGATGTAATTCAAATTCTTAATAAGAGCATTTATTGCCAAAGCTTGTGCCACGGGGATGGAACTGCTGCATGTTTGACGACAATTTTCAAAAATTTTTTTGTTTTTTTTTCCTTTTTTTCAAAATATTATTTTGGTGTTTGAAAAAAAAGTTTTACGTTATGGAATACATCTATAATAAATATTTTATTGGGTAATTAAAGCTATAGTTTCATTGGTTGAAAAAGTAAAAAAATACAAGTTCTAAAAGATAAAATTTTTACTGATGTAGCAAGATAAGGTTTTAAAATTTGAAATTATGATTGAAAATGCTCTTAATATACACGTGTATGGTCAGGTGTAATGATTTTTTTTTAGTTTTCCACCTCTACAAAATCATAATTAAACACTCAAATTACTATTTATTTATTTATTTATTTATTTATAAGAAATTGAACTATTTTAGTGAATTTTTTTTAGTTATAAGATCAGAAATCAATCCTTGTTCAAAGGAATGGTAAATCATGTAAACCAACCACCCGTTGGTTAACATTAGTGCTTTTAAAATTACTTAATTAAAAGTTTAGTATACATGTAAAAATTTGATTAGAAAATTGAAAATTAAATACAAAATGTAAATTTTTTCAGTTAAAAAAATTCACATTTGTACAAATAATTTTTTGAATTAGTTTTCTACTAAAATTTAGTTTAAATATATTTCATAGAAGCTTTAGCCATCAAAGTAAGCCGGACAAGTACATGATTAACATAAGAATTTTTCTTTCGAGCCATTTTAGAATAGTTTACCCATATTGGAATCATATAGTATCCATTAGATTAATTTATCCATATTAAATTGAATTGATTCCACACCTAATATTTGAAACAGGGCGAACTATTGCATGTAAAATGAATAAATGACGCGTGATTTCATGTTAGTTCAGTTTGTCGGGCCAACATGGAACGTGCCAAGGTGGTGTGTCTGGATAGTTGGCAGCATCTCATAAGCTGGAACAAATTGGGAAAATCTGGTCGGCGTCTTTTTCTAGAGATTTTTAAAACTCTTTTTTTTTTTTTTTAATGGGATTGTATTTCTGTGGTCGCTCATGTAGTAAGAACTAGGAGGCCACGTATCCCTTAACATCAATTTTAGATTGTAGTGATTGATTGATCTACAAATTAAGCTGGTCAATTTTTTTAATATAACATTAATATTGTTCAAGTTTTATATAATTTTTTTAATAAAAATCGACCAGTATATTGCATTTTTATTACTTATAAATTGTTTTTTTATTACTTATAAATTGTTAATAATAAATGAATCGCCTCTTGATATTAATAAATATTGTACATTTGTAAATTACACGGAAGTTAGGAGCAGGTTAGGAAATGAAGCACATGGGTAAACGGGTGGGGCAGGGACAAGAGTGAGTCAGAGTGAGAGGGGGCGCATGTGAATGCGCGATTCCAGAGTTTAGGCCACTTCTTCAAAGTGGTGGTGGGCCTTTCAAACCTAATTGTCCCACGTCCCAGATTCTCCCTCACCCCTTGGGCCCATCTGCTTTCTCTCGCTGTTGTATAGCGGTATGGAATCACCTGTCTTATTCAATTCTATCTGACCCAGACATGCCAACTCAAACCCCTGAACTGACTAGATACTGTGTTGGGCAATGAACACAACGAATTATCTGTTTCTTCTGTTCTGAATAATTGAAAATTCCATTTCAACTCTGTTACTTATTTCATCAAACGGTTCTTGGAAAAATTTTGTTTTTCTTTTTATGATTTAAGCTGATACCTAAAAATTTATAATGTAATAATGCACAAAGTGTGTGGTTTTATAAGACTGATGCCGTGTTCAGCAACAGTGTTTTGGGTAGCGTTTAGTGTTTTGACTAGACCTGGCAAATGGGTCATTTGGTTCGGTTACGGGTCGGGTCAAGTTCGGGTCGGGTTAAGTGACATTTCGGGTCGTTTCAGTTTGGGTCGGATATGGTTCGGGTCGGGTCGAGTTCGAGTCAACCAATTTTTGGTGAAATACGCTGTCATGCCAAAACAAGCAACTTTGTTGAAAATTTCGGGTCGGGTATGGTTCGGGTTGGGTCAATTCGGGTTTCGGGTCCACTTTCTGGTGAGCATATTTCGGGTGTCGGGTCGGGTATGGGTTCGGGTCATTCGGTTCGGGTTTCGGGTCTCGAGTCAGTTTTGCCAGGTCTAGTTTTGACCAAGTCAATAAACTAATTAGTTAATTTTTAGTGTTAAGTGATCTAGCATTTTGACTAGCATTTTAAGTAGCGTTTAACGTTTTAAGCAGCGTTTTTGAAAAACTAATAGTATTAACATTTGACATTTAAAAGTAACGTTTCATATTTTTTAGCCAAAAAATATCCTTTGAAAATTTTATCTTTGAAAATTATCTATATCCTTTTATATCAATTTACATTAATCAGTTAGCCTAACAGCTAAATTTACTAAACATGTTAGTCTAAGCCGCTCATCTAAACAATTATCCGCTAAAAGTTAAATTAGAAATACTATTCACTATATAAACAGTCATTCATTACTTGAACCGCTATTTGCTACCTAAACAGCTAATTTTGCCGAACATGACCTTAGACACTTTCATGTGCCCTCCTTTTTTTAATTTTATGGACTAATCACATGATATAATATGTGCTGTCATATTTTTTTTTGTCTTATTTTCAATCAACAAGGACGACTTTATTTTAAGTTTTATGTTTGATGATGTTAAAGATAAAATTTTGCATTCAATTGTAGCATATATTATCATATTATGAGTACATTTCAAACCTATTATGTATAAAATTAATTTTTAGTATCTTAGATTGATCCTAAAAATTTAGCCTGCCTAATAATTTCTTTTATCATATGCGCTGTTATCCCCTTCTTTAGTAGTATTCAATATTTATGTGCATAAGCAAAAGGGACTTGACATGCTGCGTGCAGGACCACTGTACCACAAGGGGTACTACCACATCTTCTACCAATACAACCCTGATTCAGCCATCTGGGGCAACATCACGTGGGGCCACGCCATATCAACGGACCTGATTCACTGGAACCACCTCCCCATCTCTCTCCTCCCAGACCAATGGTACGACATCAACGGCGTCTGGACCGGCTCCGCTACCATCTTGCCAGATGGTAACATCATGATGCTCTACACTGGCGACACTGATCAATTCGTCCAAGTCCAAAATCTAGCCTACCCGGCCAACCTCTCGGACCCCCTCCTCCGTGATTGGGTCAAGTACCCTGGTAACCCGGTTATGACTCCGCCAGAGGGTATCGGGTCCAAGGACTTCCGTGACCCGAGTACCGCCTGGGTCGGACAGGACGGGGTATGGAGGCTCACAATCGGGTCTAAGATTAACAAAACGGGTGTTTCGTTGGTATACAAGACTAGTAACTTTACCCACTTTGAGCTCGAGGATACTCTTCACTCGGTCCCGGGCACGGGTATGTGGGAGTGTGTGGATTTCTACCCGGTGTCGACGACGACGAAAAACGGGTTGGATACGTCTGCTTATGGGTCGGGTATGAAGCACTTGTTGAAGGCCAGTTTGGATGATGACAAGCATGATTACTATGCGTTGGGGACTTACGATTTGGCTAGCGGGAAGTGGGTGCCCGACAATCCGGATTTGGATGTGGGTATCGGGTTGAGATTGGATTACGGCAAGTACTATGCGTCGAAGTCGTTTTATGACCATAAGAGAGGGAGGAGGATTTTATGGGGGTGGGTTGGAGAGACTGATACCGAGGCTGATGACTTGTTGAAGGGATGGGCTTCCTTGCTGGTATCAATCTTTACTGTTTTTGTGTTATTCATCTCAGTACAATATCAGGGTCATATTCAAATATGCACGTTCGATGATTTAATTTTGTTTTGGCCCAATTTTAACGAGCCAATTCATGTCAAGATCATATCGTATTTAATTATCATTATGGATCTAATTATATATACAATATTCTTGTTTGTACTCATTTCAGACAATTCCAAGGGTTGTGACCTATGATGCAAAGACGGGAACCAACATACTTCAATGGCCAGTAAAAGAAGCGGAAAGCTTAAGAAGACACACCACAGAATTCAAGGGTGTGGTTTTAGAACCTGGGTCTATCATTAACCTTAACATAACATCGGCTGCACAGGTACGTACTTATTTGCGAGCACAATTAGTAAATGTTTTTAGGGTTTTGACCCATCTGTACTTGTCAAATTGTCTTTTTCAAAAGTGGCGATCAGCATGCTACTCCATAAAAATAAAAAAATAAAAAAAAAAGTACGTCCAAAGTCAAAGGGATAATTTTCTTTGAAAAGAAAGGAGTAATATATACTAAAGAATTAATTATATGAATAAAATCAAGTTAATTAATTTGGTGAATTTTGCGATGGCATGGCAGTTGGACGTAAGCGCTGTGTTTAAGGTGGGTGAAGGAGCAATGAAATCAGCAGTTGGGGATGATGTGATTGGGAATTGCAGCCCAGCAGCAGTGAGGAAGGCATTGGGCCCATTTGGGCTTTTAGTGTTGGCTGATGAGTCTCTCTCTGAGCTCACCCCTGTTTATTTCTACATTGCTAAGGCCTCCGATGGTACCCTTAAGAACTGGCTTTGCACTGATTTATCAAGGTAATTGAACTCCACCCATGATTTTTGCTTTCACTGCTAATCACCTAATTAGTGAGTCGGGCTGACCCGAGCCGGCTCAGTAATGATTTGGGCGGAATTGGGCTAAGGTGTAGAGTCGTGGGTGATGTTTATGGTGTAGGTCAACAAAGGCTCGTGGTGTAGACAAACAAATATACGGCGGACCGGTTTCGGTTCTAGAGGGAGAAGATCACACCATGAGATTACTTGTAAGTCTACCCGAAAATTTTCACTTTTAGAATTGAAGTTTGATACCAATTACAAATTTGTAATCATTTTTCTTTTATTTAACCTATTTTTATGGTCAATTGATCAGGTTGATCATTCAATAGTGGAAGCCTTTGGTCAACGTGGAAGAACATGTATCACCTCAAGAGTATATCCCACAAGAGCAATCGATGGAGCTGCCCGAATTTTCCTATTCAATAATGCGACTGATATAAGCGTCACAGCCTCTGTTAAGATTTGGAAATTGGACTCTGCTAAAATTGGACCTTTTAAAATTGATTCTTGATCATGAGAGAATTCGTAATGTAATGTATGTGATGCATAATTTTTAGATCAAGAGAAGTATATATATACCCATTTGTTCTCCTTTATTTCTGTTTGTTTTTGACCGCATGAAATGCCCTAGTACCATGTATAATTATTATTAATAGAAAATTTGCAATGTTTATTTCCTCCATATACTAAAAACTGAACTATGAGGGAGATGAACATATGAAAGTTTGAGATTAATTAGCATAAGTTGCATTGATAATATATAGCTAAACACGCACAAATTCAACCTGAATATAATGTTTCTCCGATGAAGCCGACAATGTGTTTGATGAAGAGTGAGTAAATAGACATGCAAATAGGCAAGCGCACTTGATTAGTAGGGGCATCAGGCATGGGAGTAGTAGGAATATAATAGTAGGCATGCATGGAGGTACCACGCATATATAATAGCAGTAACATGAATTTGTAATCATGCATGCTTTCTTCTTACACAATACATCTCTCTCTCTCTCTCTCTCTCTCTCTCTGTGGAGGCGTATGGCAGTCTGTCTGTCTGTTATTAGCAAGCATGTTAAACATATATATGTCATGCGTACACGCCACTCTTTGACCCCATTAGAGTCTTAGAAAAACACAAAAGAAAGGAAGAAAAAAACAATATCTCTGTAAATTAGCATAGCCCAGTGATCGATGAGAAACATGCATCAATTAACATCTGTTTGTTTTGTTTTGGGGGGCCTAATTATGCATGCATACACAGTCGTAATGAGAAGAAGCATGCTAACTGCATGCACTGATTACACATATATATATACCTACTTGTAAATATTTACTACAAGATTTGTTAAATTGCACCTATACATCTAAACCTCTACGAACTTGACAACCCCCCCGCCCCTCCTCTTTCTCCCTCTCTCTGGCCTATATATGAAGCAGCCAGTGAAAGTTTGTTCTTTCCATAATTCCATATAAATGGCGGTTGTTTCCCACTCCTCTCTCTCTCTTCTCTATCTCTCTCTCTTCCCCCCTTCAGTCTTAAGCTTTTGGGTGCTCTGAATGGATTCTGCATTCTTTTTGAAATGTTGTTGCTGATCGATCAAATTTGGTCATTCAAACTTAACAGTCCAATGTTTGCATGCATATTCTTATGCTTTTCCATTAGTCTAATTTCATTGATTTATTGATATCGGACTATCTTCCCATGCATGCTTCTCCTGTCCATCTTGCTAGCTAAGTATGACTTCCATGAGTTATGAGAAGCACAAACACAAGAAAACACAAGACTTCATCATTTTACGTGATTCAGCTGCATGCGCACATAACTGCGAATCAAAGCACTACTTAGCTTTTTCAACGAATAAAAGCAAATTAAGCTCTTACTACTTCCGCTTCCTTTGCTACGAGATTTAATTTTTGGCCACTTTCTAGTTCTCATGGTATTTGTGTTTAGTGCTTGCTATGGTCTTCGTAGTTATATGTCAGACGCCTTCAATTAATCAAAGGTGCAATTATTATTTATCCCGCTCAGCCAAAAACTTTTAATACTCATATGATATTAATTTTAAGGTAAAGGGATTAGATAATAATTCTAAAAACAGTAGATTATAAATAGCATCTATTTAAAAATGAGGGAGGTGTTTGATAATATTTCAAATAATAATTTTGCTGCATTTTCTACAACTTTGCATCGGTCAACAAAAGTGGTTGCCCTAATCTCCATTCATTAACGACTTGTATACAGAGCAGCAACAATCTGAGCCAACAGATGAAGGAAA
>JACYFF010019584.1:95924750-95935231 GCA_017589665.1 Selenicereus undatus
GCCGTTTGATCCAGAATTGCATCTCAAGTACCTTTGGGATTTATGACCCTGTTTGGCAAACAACTGTTAGCTATTAGCTGTTTGTATTAACTGTTAGCTGTTAGCTGTTTGTATTAGCTGTTTGTTGAAAAACTGTTTGGTAAAATTAGCTGTTTCTGACAAAGTTGTGAGACAAAAAACTAATTCTTCAAAAAGCTCTTTCAAAAAGCTCATGGAATTAGCTTTTTTAAATTAGCTTTTTGGATCCAAAAAGCTCTTTTAAAAAACTCTTTCACCAAACACCCAAATTAGCTTTTTTACTTGATCAAAAAGCAAATTTTGATCAAAAAAGCTCTTTTTGGCCAAAAATCTCTTCAAAAAGTTGTTTGTCAAACAGGGCCTATACACATATATAGATCATTCTAGGATACAATTGCATTGTAAAATATCATACTAGGCTATACACATCAGAGAGAACTGAAGATCAGTACATGATAATGGGAAAGCCATATTTCACTCAGCCATAAAAACTTGCGTTCCTTTTATCATGCTTCATATGTACAATCCGAGCCTTAAATTAATTATCACCCTTCTTGCTAGTTTTGGCTTTCTATGATATATATACCAGTATGTCGAGTTCATTTCCACACATCAATTTGGCTGCTTCAAGTTGTTGAAGTAGAAGCATCACCAGGCTTTGAGTTGTCCTCCTTCGATGAATGTTCAGGCAATTGTGTAACAAACGTCTCTGGTGCGACAATGCTCGATGAGTAGTCTTTGTTAGTATTATTTCCCTTATCATCAACAACTTCTTGGCTAAGTTGTGATGCTACAAACTTGTCTAGAACCCTCCAATCTGTTACTTGATCACCTTCCAAATTAGCATCAATGTTGCTTACAATCAAGTCCACGGGTGCATTTTGATGACTATCGTCATGGAATTGTGGCATTTTACAATCCCCTTGGTTAATATCTACCCCGTATGGGACAAGTGCATTGTTGCAATTATTAACCCCATGGGGTGAATGTAGAACCAATACAGAGTTCTCTATGAAAGGATGGTGGATTAGATGCTGTTCTTGGGGAATGCAGAAAGGAATGTGATGTTGATGATCCAGTAATTCGTTTTTGTGGTTGTATGAGGGAAAATTGTGCAAGTTGTTTGATTGAGAGGTCCCTTGTTTTGATGAATTCATATCAGGTTTAAAAGAGACTTGATCTTCAAACCAACTTGGTGACTCATGCTCGCGCGCATTCATTCTCATTGTTGTAGTTTTCTTCTTAAACACTCTGCATACAACCCACCCTTCTTCCTGTGCAAATTTAGAAATACTCTGTAGTTAGGTTCACCACAAAATTCAATTCATAGCTTGTCTGTGTCCCTTAAAAAATGTTTATTATCATGACATTTGAAGATGCGGAAAGAATTGTAGGGGTAACTGCCTATCTTCAAAATTACAGTTTGAAGCAAAGTGATGTCCCTAGTCATCCTATGTAGGCAGACTTCTCCTTTAAGTTGTAATGAAACGTACATTCAATTTTGGTACATCAAACAGCGATATAGTTGGCATAAATCATCAATACTTGGCTATGTTCTGTATTCCAATATAACCATATGCAGATGGATGCATGATTAGCGGTGGAAAAAAGGACAATCAATGGATAATTTTAGCTATGGATGATTGAGCTCTGAATTCATACTTTTAACTATGGATCCATTCAACACAATTTACAAAGAATAACGACCACTACATAATTTATTAGTTGATAAAGTCTCTCGGGCTAGTACTAATAAAGATCTTGGTTCAGATGTTTCTACATGTATGGTGATATAAAACACACAATGCCATATGCACAGAAAAAAAGGATCCAAGTCTTTCCATGTTTGTAGATTAAAGTTACATGGGTTTACTCGAAGGTATTACTTTTAATTTACAGTGTCTCAAGCATTTGAGCCAAGGACAAGTGAGTTACCTATAGCAAAATGAGATGAAGTAACATGGCATGAAGACCTAATCCTTTAATACTTAGTTATATTCACATTTTAGGTAAGAAAATCGCCATGCATAAGAAGAAAACAATGACAAGAACCAAGTAATTGAGGGCACTCCCCCAACCATTAATTAATAGCACAACGCATAGAAGATCCAAGAATTCCACATGCTAGAACCATATAAATGTGTTGGAAGAACGGAGTTAATTGAAGGACTTGCCTGAGGGGGTCCATTTTCATTGGTCTCTAGTCTATACTCGTGCATTATCCAATCCGATCTTTGCCCACTGGGAGCTCGGCCTTTATAAAAGACCAATGTCTTCCTCATGCCAATCAAGACATGCTTAGAGCAGATTGCTTTATCTCTTCCAGTTGCTTTCCAAAACCCTGCCACTGTAGCTCTATTTGTCCGAGTCCCAGTTGGGTACTTCTTATCCTTATGACTGAAGAAATACCATTCGTTTTGCTCTTGATTTCCTATTCTGCATATTTCTATCCCAAACAACAATCCAGAGCTATCATCATTGTGTGAAGGAAGGAAATCAATCAGTTTCTTTGTTCCTACTTAATCAGAGTTGATGATTTTGATCATAATTCATAAGGGAAGGAGACAGCTGTAAAACAGTAGGCCATCATGAATTAACAGGTTGAATAAGCACAACCATATAGAAACACTATGGTGTCATGGATTAACAGGTTGAGTAAGTACAACTATATATACAAGAACAATAACATTGAGAATAAAAGTTTCATTTAGCTCCTACTCAATTAGAGCCCATTGAGAGTTTGCATGAGTACTATGCTGATTTCAAGTTATGTATATGGTCAGTAGATTTTCAAGTGTTAGAGATATTCAACAGTGTATACCTTGTAGATCCCAAGGCTCAATTTTATATAGATCAACCTCTTTGATGAAATCTAGATCAATCATTCTCGAGTAAACTTTTCTTCTAAGATAGTAATCAACAAGTTCTTCGTCAGTTGGATAGAAGCGAAAACCGGGGGGAACATGCATTGAAATATCATTCATATTCTCCCTGCTTTTTGTAATCCTGAACTAGCTGCAAATGATCATCTGATTAGTACAGATGATGAGGACAAAAGAAAAGAAAACAACCATGTCTGCAATCTAGCTCGCCAGGGGGGTTAAAAAAAAAAGAATTTGGATCAAGGGTGCTGCAAGTAAGATTAATTAGGTTGTTATTTAGGGCATGAAATTAAATGATTTTTTGGGCTCCAGCATTTTATCATAAATGACAAAGTCTGACTCATTTTGCAAAATACTAGGATTAGAGTCATATTTAAGCAAGCATTAGTTCTATATCATCATCATCATGAAGAACAAAGTCTGCATCACTAGTATAATATATGATCAGGAACTGCACATCTACATAAGTGAACAAGTAGGCAGGGCAGGTAAATGCAATAATAATTCCTTTATGTCAAACAATTATGGTTCTCACTTTCTCAGCATAAAGCAAAGGTATTATCAAACCAATCTCGATTAGAAAATAGTTTGTTTATTGAATTTCATTTAATGAGGGTATGTTTTGTTTAATATTAATTAGATGATCTGGTCAAGATAATGAGCGTGCAAAACCTAATAATTCTTCAAGGTTTTCTTGCAATACATCTCGTCCGTTTGGAGTCAGTACCCTAGACAGAACTAAATGTCATGATGGAAAGGTGCAAACTGTCATGATCTTCAACATCTTTGATTAATTTCCTTACATAGGAGGAATATAAATTCAAACTAAACATCTTTTAAAAGCTATATATTGCTGCAATTTTTTTAAAATTGAGGATTATTCATGCCTGATTGTCCCCAACCCTTACTGATCAAACCAAATAAAAACAGGCAGAAAGTAGATGGCATTGATTACAATACTTGCCCATATACTCTTGAAGCATTTTTCAATTGCCATATAACAATATAAATGCGAACTATTCAATATAGACAAAGTTAATCATCACCCATTTTGTGGTGTTAACCCTAACAATACCAGAAGATTGAAAAGGAAAGCAGAAAGAGGGAGAACTCACAGATGATAGGGGATCGAGGTACAGTGCCAGCTGTATTAGGCCCTGAAATTCAAAGATATGAAGTTGATACAGTAAGCCAAAACCCTCAAATAAAAAGAAGATTACCAAAAGCACTTTCAGTGATGTTTTGGAAGGAAAAAGCAATGCTTTTTCGATTCAAAGCTTAACGAAGAAGACCCCCAAAAGCAGAGGCAAAAAGAAACAAAGCAAAAAGAACATTCCTCCTTGGGAATTGTGCCCAACAAGTGTTTGTGAAAATGTCTGAGAGAGCCTTGAGACATAGATCGATGGAAAGAGAAGCTAAAAAGAGGCTGGAGAAGAAAGTAGGTTGTTGGGTTAATGTCCGCCCAGATCCCAATGGCATCCACAATTTGGATTTTCCTTTTTTTATATAAAAAATACAATTCATATGAAGACTGAGGAATGGAAGAGCCGAGAAAAACCCAGAAGGTTAAGGAGAGAAAAGAGATTGCTAATTAATAATCAAATGGAAGTCACAATCTCAGGGAATTGAAGAAGCTGGATTGCAGGGAAAGCTGAGCTTAAGTGGGAAA
The DNA here is from genome assembly GCA_017589665.1 of Selenicereus undatus. Lineage (NCBI taxonomy): Eukaryota > Viridiplantae > Streptophyta > Magnoliopsida > Caryophyllales > Cactaceae > Selenicereus > Selenicereus undatus. Next base: position 95,929,320 of record JACYFF010019584.1, read on the forward strand.
TCAGGCACCGCGTGTTAGAAGGAGACTTGCAGAGATTTTGAACTGATGACAAAAACATGGAAGAAAGTGTACTTGCGTTTGGTAGAGAGAGAAAGAGAAGGGAAGAAGCAGTCGTTGTTTATGTTTTAGCTAAGGCAAGCTCACCAGCCATTGATGGCAACTTTTCAGAGACATGCAGGGGACTGTTTGTTCTTCCGCTCTCCGAGAGAGAGAGAGAGAGAGAGAGAGAGAGAGAGAGGAAGAAGAACGGGATGAGTTCGGAGATAACGGAACGGACCAGTCCATCTGTTTTAAAAGGAACCATGGCGCTCTTTGTGTTTCTTAGGCCATGTTCGGCAAAATTAACGATTCAAGTAGTAAATAGTAATTTAGATAGCGGATAGCTGTTTAGGTAGCAGATAGAGTTTCTAATTTAGCTATTAGTAGATAACTATTTGGATGAGTAATTGAAATAAATGTATTCAGTAAATTTAGTTGTTGGGTTAGGTGATTAATTTAAATTTACATACAAGGATATAGATAATTTCCAAATATAAATTCCCGAAGGATATTTTTTGGCAAAAAAAATATGAAAAGCTACTTTTGAATGCAAAACATTAATACTATTAGCTTTTCAAAAATGCTGCTTAAAACGCTAATGACTTGTTTGGTTCTATGTAATCGAAGTGGTAATGCAATCAAAATGGTAATGGTGATTCCATTACCATGTTTGGTTACCATTAAGTAATGTAATCAAGATTGCATTGTAATTACATTTACCTCAATCTATGCAATTATAATTACTTGACTTTTCCTAAACAATTTTGATTGCATACCTTTGAATCAAAATCTATCCAACTATAAGCTATTATATTTGGGAACTTTCTCTCTCTTATTTCCATTGTCTCTCCTCTACTTCCCCTCTCTTATTAGTTTGACACCATTTTTTTAAGGTTTGGAGCTCCACTCACCCCTCTCTCTCTCTTGTCTATATTAGATAAAATTTAACTTAGACCATGATCGTATTATTGTAACTGTATTTTTATACCTTCTAGACATCATGTCTCTCTCTCTCTCTCTCTCACGTCGTCATCATCATCATTTTCTCTCTACTTGGTAAACTTGAACAATATTACATTATTGTAATCTATAAGAAATAGAGTGATGTAAGTCTCATGCGAAATATCGTAATCATGATGATAAAATATTTGATGATATTTATCAACGAAGCTACAAATAATTAAAATAGCCAAAAATAAAATGCGAATTGAATTGCAGGTACTTCACGTCACGTGTAAAATTAAGTATTGTTTGTAGATGAATTCATTCCATTACACTTGTAAAGACTTTGTAACCAAACATTGTAATGCAATTATTGTCCCATTCCATTACACTAACAATTGCATTACATGGTTGATTCCATTGCATAGTGATTGCATTACTTTCAACCAAACGTTACATAAATGCTACTTGAAATATTAGTCAAAATACTATGTTACCGACCAACAAAACTTACTTAATGAGTGTATTAACTTAGTCAAAACGCCAAACACTACCCAAAATATTGTTGCCGAACACGCCCCTAATAAACATTTTTGGCTTTTCCTCAAACGTGGACATCATGTTAGTTTTAGTTTAGATAAATCAAATAATGTCTAAAATTTAGATAAAAAAAATGTATGACCATACCTGGACTTTCGGGTTGGACGAATTGAATAAATCTCAATTCTTATTAAATTGGTTTCAAATAATAGAAATAGAAAAAAAATGTTTGTGACTGGAGTAAAAATTTGTATTCATACATGTTTTTTTTCAAGTAAGATTTAGATAATCAAGTCGGGCGAAATTTAGCCCACTATATTATACCTTACTTCTTTTGTTTTTTTTTTTTCTTGAGATTGGGGGGGGGGGGGGAGGTTATAAATATTACTATAGTCTCACGCCTGTAGATCAATGTGAGATCATGCACCCATTCTCTTACGTATGTTTTAGATTTCATCAAAAATTTAATTAAATTGGGAAAACCAACGCAGTAACACAACAAAAAACTCATAGTGTAGGTCCCACTTTTGTGGGGTCTGTGGAAATCTAAATATAGGCAATCCTATCCGTATGCATATTACTGTTCGTGGTGAGAAATCCAATGCAGCAAAAACTCAAAAAAGAAGTAACTTAGATATGGAATCCTTGATACAAAACTTGTTCAAAACTTCAAAAAAATTTGTGAAAATCAGTCTGTTATTAATTTACCTAACAAAGAAGATGATTTAATTCTTAAAACGGATACCAACAATGAGCATTGGAGTGCAGTGCTCAAAATGAAAGAAGGGAAAAAACTTTGCAAATACTACAATGGAAGTTTAATAAAGCATAATGCAATTACCCCAAAATGGAAAGAGAGATCCTGATAGCCATAAGGGAAATTGAAACGTTCTTAATCTTGTTAGCCCCTAAAGGTTTTCTTATTCGAATTGATTGCGAAGGAATACTTGGTTTTATGAAAAAGAATTTATGTCAAATATGCAGGTGTAAATGCGACTTCTGCATTGACAATTGTAAACTTAAAAATTTTTCCTTATCTTTATTGAACATATGTAGGAATCAAAGAATTATCTGTCAAATAATTTAACTCATGAACTCGTCAATGGTGATTATCAGAGCAAAACTCAAAACAAAAAAGGAGTAAATCCAAAATGAAATGTTGTTACTGCTTCAATGAATTTCTTCTTCTATTAGAATCCTTAGAAATATTTTGGAATTTCATATAAAAAGTAAATCAAGCTTTGATTTGTTGTGCTTTGCCTATTGAATAGTACAGGGATTCTATCTTCTAGAGTTACAAATGCATTACTTAAGGTACTCTTATGATGATCAAGCAAAAATAAGTTCCTATGTTAAAGATCCTACAAAACAACAGTTAAATTTTGAAGGATTTTTGACAAAACATTTCGTTGATTTTGATGGAAAATGATGATTGTGATGGATATTTTGATGGAATTTATGGCCATCAAAAAATCACTTATCTAAATGGAAATTTTGACTGACCTATCACTATTATTGAGGAACTGACAAGCAGTCAATATTATAGTGACGAGAAATTTTGATGGACTGACACTCTGTTAGTACACATTTTGAAGAAAATTTTGATGGACCTACTATCCGTCAGTGCACATTTTGATGGAAACCATTGCCTGTTACAACGTCGATGATTTCTTATTTTGTGAAGGAGCAATAAATTTTGACGGAAGTAGTGACGGATTCGATCACAATTTGTGATAGACTGTATTTTTTCCGTCAAAAATTACGTCAAATATTGTCTTAAATTTTGAAACATTGTCCCATTTTTAGAATATGCTGGATGAAACAAAATAATAGTATTAGCGACATAATTTTGTTTAGAAATTAATGACTATGTCTTTATTAAAAAAGCTCCTTCCTTACTATTAAAGATAACATTACAATCAAATAGTGTTGTCCTTTTTTTCCTTTTCGAGCAACAAATTAGAAAATACATGTTCGATTTGAATTCAAGCACTTTAGAATTAAACAGCATCAATATGGGACATGTTACATAACCTAAGCCTCTAAGAGAAAGAAAACAGAGCGGAGCATAGCAGAATAGAACAAAACACAAGAGTTGTATACTCTTTTCTCCTCCATATCTCTTTCCTATCAAAATTATAATCACAAAGTAGAAATTACAGTTGTATTTATCTGTTACGAGTCATCAATTCAGCTAGGCTTGGAATTGTCGAAGTAGCAACGGTAAACAGCAGCAATAGAAAGAACAGCCAAAGTGAGGGCCCGGCCCAGGCATGAAGTCGAGCATGAATCAACTTCAAACTTGGCTTCATCAGTGCTGTTGATTTTGACCCCAATGCATAACTGTACGCATATTATGATGCACCTACTGTTGTTCCAACACGCATAAGAATTTAATGTGCAACCCTAAAATTACAAAAGATCTCCAATGGATAATATGCACATTACATGAACCATTTGACCAGATTAAGAGCACAATAGATGTGGCAGACATGTTTTCAAAGGCAAGTTAACAACAAATTCAAAGCATATCTGATGAATTATGGCACAAGTGATTTAGGCACAGTGAACCAACAAATTGCAATTAATCAACATAATTATATGGCGTGAAGAATGGGAAATTGTGAGGTTGTCTTCCTTTTTACATGACACCAGTAAGAATAACAAGGATAATAATCAAGAGAGGAGAAGAAAGGTAAGCCATGGAAGGAGAGAAAGAAAGAAAAAAGGGAAACCTACCAACTAACAACCCAAGTTCCACAACTCGTTTCTATGAGCACTCACCACAAATCAAAGTTGAAGGGATAGCGAAACAAATGGCCAAATAACAAATCTGATCAAAAACAAAGAAATCTCATATCTAAAAAATCAAAATAAGTAACTCAAATATGAATATTTCAACAAACAAAACCCAAAAATGCAAATTACAAATAAAACTCAAACCACCATCTTCGAGCAGGGCTAGATCTGGGGCACTTGCTTCAACCTTCGCTGATATATGACCTCCTCAATGAACAAGGATGAAACATGTAGAATAAATTATCAATGTTTTACACCCAAGATTGAGAAATTGGAATCAAAGGATATAGATTTGTAACTCAACAACAGAAAAATTAAAATCTAAAATAAAAAATTACAACTTAAACCACCATATTCTTGGTTAGAATTTTAGTTATGAGAACTTACATCTAAAATTTAACACCTTGACCTTCATATATGATTTCTCATTCTTCGAACTCTCTCAAAAAATTGAACAGTCATCTTCATATACCACCACCCTTCATCCACCGCCAATCTTCATGAAGCAAAAGGATGCTAATGTTGATGATGATAGGTAAGAACAAGATGAAGCTGCTAGTGTTTGGGCCCATGGGTTTGAGAATGAGAGAGAAGGAGTTGGGGGGAATTGTTTTGGATTGACATACATGCCGAGAAGGAGAGGGGCCAGTGTTTGAGAATTGGGAGGAGGGGGCGTGGGGACTGACATGATGAGAGCGATGGGGATGTGAGGAGGAGAGAGAGATCAAATGATATAATAAATTAATGGGAATTTATTTTTTGTTTGATCCAACTATTTTTTGGGGTCAGGAATTCAAACATAGCAACTCTAATTATAAAAATTTAAGAGACTTCAAATTTTTGTTGGGTCATTGCGACGAAACCCGTCACAATTATACACAAATCTTTTATAATTTTGATGGTCCTGTCAAAATCGGTCACTTAGAATGGAAAATGATGCAAAATTTAGATGAGACATGCCCAGTCCATCAAAAAAATTTACTGTTCCCGCTTTTTGACGGAAAGATCCGTCAAAACTGACCTCTAATCTATCAAAGTATGCATTGAGATCCGCATATAACTTAATCTGTCGGTTTTATTTCTTTTTCGTCAAAATTGTCGTCAAAAATACTGACCCACTAATTTTTCCATAAAAAATGCCCTGTTCTCTTATAATACTAGAAAAAAATGTTCAACGGCTAATATGCAGCCTGCATCGACTACTACCATAATTATTCTTATGATATTTGAAATCATGGAGTACTATGATCTTCTTCCCTGAAAGATCTGGAGTAGTATCTTCTTCCCTGAAAGATCTGGAGTAGTTGCTGGTATAATATTTCTGGAAAATTCCATCTCTCGAGATGACCACGTCATGAAAGCCTGGAAACATGGAATAGTAGCTTATCTCATGAAAATTCTAGATCTGAAGAAATTGAGAGTGAGGAGATTGGTATGTGAGACAAAGATGTTTGATGTCAATCTTGCTCTACATTCCACGGCAGGAAAAACATACACACACACACACACACACACACACACGCACGCACGCACACGCACACGCACACGCACACGCACACGCACACACACACACACACACACACACACACACA
>JACYFF010019584.1:95935331-95963377 GCA_017589665.1 Selenicereus undatus
CACACACACATATATATATATATATATATATATATATATATATATACATGAACTAAAACCATCCCCCTTCATGCCTACATCTAACCCTAGCTTGGTCATCAAGTAATACAAGGAGTCTACACAGTATAGGAAGCATAATAATATACAAAATATTTACAATTATTCTTTAACAAGATCCGAAGTACCCATTCTTCTCAAAACTAATTAAGTTTCAAAAGTATATGTTTAAAAGGACCTAGTGGATTCTCATATCTCCTAATGGTCCAAAAAAATTTCCAAACAATAGAAGTTTGCATGTCAATGTACAGTACGCAATGATTAAGTATTAAAATGGAAAGACCAAATCAGCTCATTATCTTGTCCAATTAATTGATCTGGAATATCCCAATGATAAATGACAAGAATGATCTCCAGAATGACAAGAAGTAGTTAGTGATTCTGCTTCAGCTAGAGCCATTAGATTTTACAAAATTTATCATCAAATGTGGCAATGATTGATCGAGGAACAATAATATTAATGCATTATGGAAGCACAACTTTCAATGATCATAATGGGTTCAACAAATATATGAAGGTAGAATAAGCTACTTGAGAAGATGTGTTTTGATTATCTTTTTGATGTTACAGCTAAAAAATTTCTATTAGAAAAAGGAAAGAGAAATCATTACAAAAAAAAGTCAATATAACGACATAATTAGCGATGGAAAATGGCAGAATAGCGACGGATTTTTGATTTCAGCTGCGGAATTGGTGATAGAAAATGATTGTCGGTTTTTCAATCGTCGCTAAGTACCTAGCGCGGAAGTCCAAAACTTCGTCACCATCAGCGATGTACGCAACGAAAGACCCAGCGACAGCCTAAGCTTTGGCAGGAGATAAAAAGGTGGGAAGTCAACGACAAAATTTATAATCCGTCTCCATTAGTGACGGAAATAGCGACGGCATTTCCGTCGCTAATGGCGACGGATTCCAAGTTCCGCCGTTGATTTCTGAGTTAAAAAAAAATAAAAACTCTATTTCCGTCACCAATCCGTTGTTATATTTGTAAATTTTTTTAATAAAACACTTGTCTCGGTCGTATTCCTTAGTATGTACATTTAAATCCCTACAAGAAATTTACAAAAAGAGTATTCATTCCATTCGATACAATGACTTTGAATATGGCTTCATTCGAAGCGTTCTTGGCAATTTCCAAACCACAAACATGTGAAATATTACATATAAAGCAAAATAGTTTCCAATTATACTTAACAACAAATCCAACACTAAAAACCAACCGTTTTCAATTCACAAACCACAAATCCCAAAAAAGGATATATATCACAAAAATCCCAAACAAACCACAAGTTGCTAGTTTCCTAGTAAAATTAAGTAAGAAGAAAAAAGAGAAGCAAGGACCAAGAGAAGTGGGAATTAAGTAAGCATCAAGAGGAAGAAGAAGTAAGCATCAAGCCACGAGAAGCACGAAGAAGCAAGGAGAAGAACCACCAATTGGGGAAAGCCGCAAGCTACTCAATCAGCAAGGTGAGGATCATCATCGTCTTAATTCTCATCCTCATCCTCATCATGCTATGGATGATGAGCAAAGGGTGATTGAGATCCTGATCCAGAAGCTGTTCGCATTTGGAAAAAAGCTTGCAATTGCTGATCGATGCTCATTATATGCTGACTCAATTCCTGGTTGCTTTGGGTGAGCATTTTGTTGGATTCATCCAATGGCTTACATCTCTCCATAAGCAACCGGTAACTTTCAGCTTGTGAAGTTAGCTCACCCCCCAAGTTGGTCATTACACCCCTTAAATCATTCAGCTCTTGTTGCAATGACATATAACCTATACCTGCTGAAAGGCATTTATATGAAGTATGCATTAGTATAACAATTAAATAAACTTATCATATAACTATGTCGATTGAAACTTTAATATTAAAATTGTGCTGGCTCACGTGAGTGGGACTGAAGTGACAGGATTCCCTAATATTGACAGCCTCATTGCCAATGCCATAAATGCGACATTTTTTGTTCATGTACATCTTCACCCACAACTCATTTGGGTTTGGAAGTGTTTGGGATGGATCTTGAGAGCTGTCATCTCCAGTCCCTTGAGAGTTGATTATATTTTGAAATTATTGCTCAAAGAATTCCTACAATATCTCAACATTTGCAAAAAATCATATATATTAGACTTAATGAAATTAAAGTATACGAGTCCAGTTTAAACTACTAAAAAAGATTGAGAATTGAGAATAGCTTATGTATGTTTGTTGTGATTTTTTATCAACCCAAGGGCTATCTTCTTTGTAATGGAGTTTTTGAGTGCAGGTGAATAATTCAATAATTGTCGAATCCGTCCCAAGTTGTTCCCTCTACGTGCCAAACGAAATTATATGAAACACATGGTAAACCACATTCAAAGTACTTACAATATTAAAATTAAAGTTGTAAGAAGTAAAGTTTGTTACCAGACGCCACTTGTGCTCATGCATAGAGATCGAGCCACAGGTGTGGAGAAATGGGACATCACTTTCTGGAGTACGTAGTTGATTCTTTTGGGTTGTTTCATACAATTTCTTGTACGCTTTGTTTGCCCAGCATTGTTGGAGTCCTTCCCATAGAGCATCGCCGAGCTAAATGGGCTTCTTGTTGTACTTCTGTGCTTTGCCAAAGAAGTCTCTCGAGCGTGCATTGCCTCTATTTTCAAAAAAAAATTTTCTTATACGGTCCTCATAGAATAGATCCCAAGTAAACCACATTTGGAATTATGAAGACAACAAACACATCAACTAATACAATAATAACTTATCAGGTTCACACAAAGTGTTAATATGTAATAACTTTAATTAGTTACCTTGAACTCTCTAAACCGCAAATCTCGTATAGGTTTGGGCACTTTACCCCCAAGAAGGCCAAGCTCTATCATATTTGCTTTGAAATATAAGAAAAATCCTACTAACAGCACCTTCATTTGGGGAAAAACCTAATTGAACAAAACACATCAAATTGATTAGTTGTTAAGCAAATTACTTGACGTTCAAAACATATAATAATTAAAGACTTATCTGTTGCCATTTGGCACAATATACGTCTTTGTTTGAGTATTCCTATGACTAGATTGTGCTTCACTATCTCCAGTTGCAAGGTTTTCTTGGGACTAGTTTGAGTTAGGGTCAATGGGTTAGAGAGTAGGGCGCATAGGATCGGAAAAAGGGGTGTTTGGTGGAATGTTATAGGCAAATTGATTGTATGGTTGTCTGGTTGGGAATATATGCGTTCTGATGATGGAAAGCCCCAAATTGAGGTAGGATTGGTCCTGAAAGATCTGGTATGTAAGCATCCATTGTTTCCCCCGGCTGAAATATGGTCTAAGGTACCTGGGGGGATAGTTGATGAACATCCATTGCAGTAGGATTTGCAGTGGAGCTCCTACGCCCTCGTCCTCTACCTCGAATAAAGGACTTATCTCGATGAGAAGTGGAATCCATACCTGAAATAGTTGATAACAAATGCAAGCACAAATATATAATAATTACATATATCAATCGTTTACTCAGACAACATATATAACAGGTAGGTAACAGATATTTTCAAAAATTCATTCATTCATACAATAAAAGTAAGTCACGGCTAATAGTTTTCCAAGTAAATCACTACAAGGAACTTTATCTTTTACGACGAGAATTCTCGTTGCAAATAGTCAATAAACTCATTGCAAATGTCTTTTATAATGAGTTTTCCGTATAATCGTGGCTCGTTACAAAATTGTTGGTTGTAAATGCTTGAGCTTTAACTACGGCTAGGTTGAAAGGCTCATCGCAGGACTTTTCATTACAAGGAGATCTTTTTCTCGTTGTAATTGCTTATGGATTTACGATGAGATTGTTGCCTCGTGGTAGTTTGTAACTATCTTTTACAACGAGATCTTTATCTCGTTGTAATTTCTTATGGATTTACGACGAGATTGTTGCCTCGTGGTAGTTTGTAACTATCTTTGACAACGAGCCTACACATCAGGTGGTTGTCTTATACATTACAACAAGCTAGAATCTCGTCGCCATTATTAAAACATTGACGACGAGTTACACTACTCGTGGTAGTCGTTCTGATCAATCACAACACAAGAACATCTCTCGTTTAGTCAAATAAATACTTCTTCAACTACGACCAGGTGCTTGTCGCAATATTTCTTCACATAAATTTTTTGATCAACAACGAAATGAACTCAAAGTAAGGGCAAACACCACCCCTATACTCATACATGAGCATATAGGTATAGTCATCATTGCAAAGAGATCGAGAGTTGCCCAAAATATAGGTGCAATACACTACAAATTTGTTTACTGTTTGGAATACATACATATTTGTATTAGCTGCCTAATAATAGTCTACAACATGAAACATGTAAATCTTGCATGACAAAATGCTGTCTATCTTCATGTTGAATGTCAAAATATGTATGTTCATCTTCAAACTGGATACCAAAATATGTCCATCTTTATTTCCAAAAATCTATATGCAGCTTGAAAATATTCATATACACCTGCCAAAGTACAACGTAAAATTAAGTTAATTGTTAATGTGATCATATTGTGAATCCATAGTTAATGCGCTAAGCCACACATATAGAAGTCCAAAGAAACAAGTAGAAAAGAAAACTAGCCCTCTGACACAAATATTCCAAAGACATAAAATAGGCACTCCAAAGGCACAAAATAGCCCAACAAGTCAAAATACGCATTCCAAAGGCATAAAATACTGCCAACAAGTCTTGAAAACAAAGGACCCCAAAAGAGAGAATTCTCGTTGTAAAAGATAATGTTTCTTGTAGTATAAACTTGAGGAATCAAACCAGGGGCTCAACATTTGAATGAAACAAAATCCAAAATAGGACAACTGAACCAAGAAATCTGCAAGGCGAATTCAAACCAAATCACTTGTAGAAAAATTCCAATATAATTAAAATACAACCCACTCGTATTCAATGCAACCAACCAAATTCACTACAAGAAACAATGCATCCTCCCGCACTTACATCACTACATTTAATTGAAGTGTGGGGAGAAAAATGATAAAATTTGATAATGTCCTCATTTCCACATTTAACAAGTGTGGGGAACTAATAACCCTTTTCCAATACTTATTAAATGTGGGGAATATAAAAGAATTTTTGTAACTGCTTTTTATTATGTTAATTATAGTTGGAATTAAGATAGTTTATTTTTACAAAAATTTTCAATATTTATATATAATAAATATATGTAATCGATCACACTTAAAAAATTAAATTAATGCAGTAAGCTATAGCAAAGGACGACGTCGTCTAACGTTGGGCGGCACTCACTAACGCCTAATTGAGTGAAAATTAAAAAAAAGCAGTGAAAATGAATGTTCACACAAATTGAAAAGTGAACGCTTCACTCTTCCACACCACACCCACTGCACGCATGTCCAAAACCTTCATCGATCGTCTGCCCTAATCGTTGATTTCGTTCGTTCTCATTCAATCTCTTTGCATCACCAATTGATTCACTCAATTCATTCAATCTGATGAAGTCATTCACTTAGAAGGCAATTTCCGGTTGAGAATCACCAAAATCGAAGAAGGATTTGCGCAAGAAACATTCAAGAATTCGCACACCCAGTCCCCGCGAGCAAGGTTAGCCAATTCATTCGTTCGAAGTGAATCACCCAAAATTTGAGAAATTAGAATACCTCTTCTACCTCTCACTCTGAGAATTTTCTGGTTTGTAGGCTTTCTGATTCTGGATTAAGATTCGCAACCTCTACCAAACCGGCCTGGAATTCTTCAAGAGGTTGAAGGCTTAATTCAATCGAGGTACATATCTCTCCTAATCTCATAATTCAATCTAGGTCCATGCTCAAAATTGTTTGCTTCGAATTAAGCCTAAGTGACGGTGAGAATTTACATGTGCTGCTCTTTGACGAGGCAAACATTTGGCTCCAACTATGAAGTTAGTAATTTGTGTCTTCATCTTGTATAAATAATATCCTTTTTAGGGGGCTCTGTGTTAGATTGGAGTTTAGAGCACTGAAGTGGAAACCTTAGTCCATGACGAGGTTGATGATTATTTGTTTAGAAGATTTCTTGGTTTTTTCCCGAGCTGAGGCTGGCTGTTGATGGTTGTTGGGGTACTGACGATGAACAGAGAGTAAAAAAAAGGGTTATTACAAATGCAGCTGAAAGTTTCTTTGATTGCTTTGTTGCCTGTATTGTCTTTCAGTTGATCCTAATTTAATTGGATTTTGGCAATTTGTGATGCATTGCTCTCCTCATGAACACCCTGTAATTGGTCAGTCAAAACTTGATAGGAATATATGATGGTTAATTATGCTTGTAAAAAGAACAAGGGAAGAAAATTGAGTGTAAGATAGAGGAACTAGAGTTCATAAGAATAGGGAACGCTAGGTTAAAAGAGGGTAACTAAAAGTCTGTAGTTCATACATTTTGGGAACTTTGTTTACAAATAATTGACATGTATGTGTTGTACTGTATGTCACATTCTAGTGTCTAAATCCAATTTATAAATTGACAAGTGTTTTTGTTAAAAGAAGAATTCCTAGTATAACTTTTGACAGTGCACCAAGGAATGCAGAGTAGATAGTTTCCTGACTGTCGATATTTTGTAAGCCAGAACTTCTTTGTTGGCTATTCTGTTGGTATGTCCCTAGCATTTTGGGATTTTGCCTTTGGAATTCGTTTATGTCATGGCTGAAACGTGTGTTTTTTGGTCTTTTTTATATTCGATGATGTGTTCTCTGCTTGATTTTCAAGATATTAAGAAGTCTTTTCCAATCGTTTTATTCGCACTTTTCAATCATCGTTCTCCCATCAAAGAAACTTCATCTAGAAAGCAATGGGCCTTATGTTGCGGGAGTATCTGTTTATAAGGTTTCTACATAAGTGGCTTGAAGTAGAAGTGCTTTTGATAATTTTCTTTGTATTTTAGCCTATCAACATGGAGAATCCTGCAATTTATTTAGGATGATTGCAGTAATATCTCTAAGAAGCTGATCGAAATTGTGAATTACAATAAGCCTGAGTCAACTCAGTTAGCATGCTGATCATTCTGAAAATGAACACACAAATGGTTAATCAATCATTGCAAAAAACTAAAATTTACATATAGGTTGCCTGTTATGATAGGCTTAAACTCTCATTTCATTGAAGCATCAAGATTCTCTATTTATATTTCTATACTTGTAATATGAATATATAGATATGCATAGTATTGTACAAATTATGGCGGTAATATTGTCAATGTGAACCAAAAACTACAGATGTCAGCTGGCAATGAATTCATTAAGGTGTAAACTCGACTCTTATCTTTCATGTGTATCTGGACCTCATATTTATCTCCATTTTCAAAATAGTCAGTGAACTTGTAAACGCTTATTTCTTGAGTAGAAATTAAGAAAATGGTGGATGTCACTTTGGTTATGATTATGATGCTGGGTATTTACCAATTTACAGGACAATTTACTAAGTAAAGTTCCTGGGAACTGGTTGCCTCTTGATCCTGACAACATTAGCCTGTATCCAATCAAGTAAGTCATCGAAGAAATATACCAATAATTAGACAACCATTTTTTGCCCCCTTTTCTTTTAATGCAACTATGTGGTTATCTTTGCTTTCTTTCTTCAGTATCTCCATCAAATGATTTAATTTCAATGATTTTTAAGCTTGATTTTGCTGCTATCAAGAAGTTAGTGGATAAAGTGATTAGGGAAAATCCAGACACGGTAAGAAGTTTTAGGACTCCAAAGAGAAGACAATTTGCTCATTTGTTTCTAGATGGCATGGTATGTACAACATATGGTTTCTTACTTTTATGGTTTGATTGATCATCTCCTTTTGTGTAAGTAAATCAGGAAGTGAAACATCTTTTATTGTAGGCTTTTAATGAGTGCAAACATAGAGTAGACAAGGATATACTGAGCAAGATCACTTGGAATAAGTTGATGGCTACTCTTAATTAACCTGGTAAGAATATGATCCTTGATTTTTTATGTTGGTAATGGTTCCTATTGATGATATGAACGAATGGATCAAGCAGAAGTTCTCTTATTAGTTGACACTATTCATTGTTGGCTACGTTGTGGTGATATGAAAATGTCCTCCCTAGATAAAGTAAACAATTTTATTCATAAAAATCGTAGCTGTGATTCCTATGAGGAATGATCATGCCACTTGGCCTGGCATTGTTAAAGAAAACAAATAAAGCAATCCCATAGCAACCCAGCATCTGGTGCACCACGCTGATGTTAAGGGCAGGCAGTCATGTCTAGTTAAGGATCGAGGTTGTGATCTAGGCAGTAGCCCTCAGTTTATCCCTGCCTCATGTATGTAGTGTGTGCTTTGTGTTCTCTTCATTGCAAACTGCTGGGACTTGATTGTGTAAGGGTTCTCCTGGTGATTTATAAGCTTTGAGTTCATTATTTTGTGAATTTTGAGCTTAACCTGATTAAAATTTCCTCAGTTTGCCTTAAATGTGCCCAAAATGTCTTCAAATAAATAGTTGTTAAAAGTTTCTTAGATTAGAAAACTTTTGATCATGAGGATGGATAAAGTGTTGTTTCACGATGTAAGACAACCCTAACTGAGTAGTGAAGGGACACATTGGTTGCTATATAGCTATTTGAGTGAATTGGAAAACGAACTTAGAAGGCCCTTTATCAATAAGATCAATTTCGCCTTCAGAGCTTTCAATCATAGGTCAGTGCTTTATTAGAAGCCCCATACCGTGAAATAAACTTTCAAAGCATACAAGAATGTTTGTTGCAAGATACCTAAATCATAATGTCACCCTTAAACTGTATGCTTTTATTTGTTTCTTTCTTTCCTTGAGGTAGGTGAGGTTAAGGAATTGTATCAGTGACTTAAGTGGAATTGATGCCTAGTGCACTATAGGGACTCAGAAAGAGGATCGATGTTGAGTTTTAGAAGTTTTATTTTCATTGCAGCAAAAGAACCTTCAGAGTTTTCAATGGTCCAAATCTTCAGTAAAGCGTTAAATTAGCCTTGTGAGAAGTATATGTGAGTTCACTCTGTTATGGTATTTATGATACATCCTAAGAGACACTTTGCAAAATGCATTACTGGTCAAATTTTTGAAAAAATGTCTTGTTCAAGCTTGTCTATTGGCTTGCTCTTGTGTACATTCTCATCATTGCATCACTACATTTGGAATGACCTTCATTTCTTATGTCTTTACTTTTCAGACTGATGGAAGTGTTCCTAATACCCTCTTCATTGCAAATGTTGAAGTAGTTAAACCTAGGGTTGCTGCTGCAGAGCATATATCACAGGTGATTTTATCCTTGCGTAACAAATATTATGTCAACAATATTTATTTGGTTAATGGTCATGAGACCTTGTTCCATTTACGTTTTTCTTTGCTGGGTTCTTTTTGTTTTTGCAGTTTAATGAAGAGGCTCATTCTCCCTTTGTGAGGAACCATAAACCTATTATACATCCTAGAGAGGTATGCCTTATCGGTGGGGGTTTTATTCCACATGTATACCTTAATCCAATTGTCTTGTTAAGCATGTTCAAATGAATTTGTTGTAATAACTACTGCTTGCTTTATAGATGCTGCACTTTTTACCTCGCTGTAGCTTTTGGGGTTCTGAGAGTTTATTGAGTGGAATGAAGTAGTTTGAACATGGTAATTGGTCAATATGAATAATAGCATAACCTTCTTGTGGTTAGCATAACCTTGTTGTGATTGAGTAACTTAACTGCTACCTTACTAAGCAAAAGAATTCTGAAAATCATTGAAAAATTTGTGTACTTTTTCTACTTGTTCTCAACAAACAGTTTGTTTTTATTTTGTTGATCTTGCGATGTGTAAAGTACATATAGTGGGCGCTGTGGTAATATAGAAAGGTTCAATTGTGAGACCTGCTACAATACATTGTCCTGAGGGAGAAGTCTGTTGAGTTTGGAATGCTCCCCCCACCCCTTTTTCTGTGTTCCATTGTGGCAACTGAGTTTGGCATTCTAGTTGAAGGGTAAATGTGTTTTCGCATCATTTTTGACAACTTGAATGGAACAAGGATTTTGAACCAGCTCTATGTTCATGATCTTTTTTGACAGCATCAGAAGATTGAAAAACATTGGGTCCTTCATGCGTGCTTCGTGTTCCTCTCTACTTTCCTTTTGAAAGCTGCCCCTACCCCTATATGTTTAAGGGTGCAAAAGCATTCTGAAAATTAACAACTTCGTCTTTGCAGGAGAACAGGATCAGGGAGCCTCCCCCCTCCCCCCAAAAAAGGAACTCTTCTTGCAATAGGCATCCTTCAATTACTTGTCTTGGCTACTTTTTAGCAACAATCTCTGCCAAACTGCTTTTGAGTGCTCTGAGAAATTTCTCATAAAACTTTTGCATTTGTTTTATGCAATTCTTGTAACCAGCATCTTATGATGCAGGAAAGGATAAGCCTGCGGTCCTGTGGAGTATCCATGCTTTGAATATGAGTGTGGCTCTTAGTGGTTTTATTGTTGGATTCTATTATCAGTAGTACTTTGAACTCAGTTAGTTCTATTGTTGGTTGAATTCAATTGGGTTCTATTGTTGGTAAACTAGTGGTTTTCTTGTTGGTTGAACTCAGTTCGATTTTATTGTTGGTTTAAGTTAACTCACTTCGGTTCTATTGTTGGTTGAACTCGGTTGGATTCCATTATCGGTTGAACTCTGTTGCGCATCTTTAAACTTGATTCTGTTGAGTCTATATCTTAGTTAATCTTTGTGGTTATCTTTTCTAATAATTTATTTTTTTATGTCCTTCAATTGTCTAACAGGTTGCATTTCTAGAGCTAATATCTCTCAGTGAAGAAAACGATGATGGAGATTTCTTTATATATTCTTGGACGTTAGGCATTTTTTCAAAGTATAGTTTTAGGTAGTATATAGAACAATAAAATGTTCAATAAGCTAGCTACAACAAAAAAATTAGCATAATGGATTCAAAACAATACAATAATATTTAGTTTTGATTACCTTTGTCTTTATTACCTTAGTCTTTGTTATTATATCTACAATTTTTTTTCAGGCACTAACGTATAATTTATTTAATTGATGTTTGATCTATTTTAATTTGTTGGTTTCTTAATTTTATTCATTTATGTAGGGTGTTGCGTGCTGATAATTAGTATAAAACTTGTTAATTAAAAAAAGAATAATTGTATACAATTGTTCTATTTTTAACTTAATAAGTTTTATGTTAATTACCAACATTATTTTTTAAAAAACTAAGACGACACTAGTAACACTTCTAAGTGTGGGGAAAATTATGACTTCTCGCATCTTTCAGAGTGGGCATAGCGTAAAATGGTCACACATAAATTGTGGGTAATTAGTACTTACTCCGCATTTATAAGTGTGGAAAATATAGCTCTATCCGCATTTTCATTAGGTGTGGAGAACACTTCCCCACAGTTAACTTCCCCACATTTAGCCTAAGTGTGGGCAACCGCTATTTCCACACTTACACTTATAAGTGTGGTTATTAGCAAAATTAAATGTGGAGGGAAGCAACCTTTCTTATAGTGATTATATGATTTGAGAAACCAAATTACTGGTTTCGTAACTAAAAAACAAGAAGAATTGAAGGAAACAATTAAAAAAATGACTGCTATACTCTTCCCTTGCTGCTGCACTTATAGCCCAAAATTGAGTACCAAATGAAAGGAATAGGATGGAGATGCTACGAGGGTCGAGTATGGGGAAGGAACAAGGAGAGATAATACACAAGAGGGGGAGAAGGAAGCATGGAGATGACGGTCATCTAATGAGCATAAAGGAAGGAGCAGACAGTCATTATTTGATGACTTTTCAAATAATTCTCTAACAATGATGAAAACAGTGTATAATGCCTGCATTTTTGGGCTCCCCAGAGGCATGGATAATGTACCTCAAAACTCTTGGGACGTATCCTCTTAAAACATTCCAATGAGCATAAAGGCTTTATTGCTACCCACATTCTACATTTAAAACACAATCTGAAAAAAGCATAGAAAAGACATTGCAGTCGTACCTGAACTGTTCAAAATGGTCCTGAAATACCCTAAAATATTTTTTAGGTTAGCATGCAAAATCTTGATTTTGACAACTTCTACGACATCACCCCAAATCTACGCTGGCTTTATCGGAAGCATCTTGTAATTATTGAAGTGTAATTCAAAACCAGCCAAGAACATGCCTTATAGTGATGTGCAATACCCTTTAAAGCATCTAGATATCTTACAACATATTCAGAGGTCGGAAGGGGTATGCATTCACCCTTTAAGCAGTTGTAGATTTTATAACATAATTCCAATATGCTCAAAAGCGACTATTATGTTAGTATGTTATACACTCCAAACCATTAGGAAGAGAACAGCCAGAAAAATTCAGAATATAAACAGTCAAAAAAAGTCAGAATATGAACAGAATATGAGTAGTGAGAAAAACACATAAATATTAATCCCATAACTAAAAAAACAAAAATATATAACGATTAAATCCCTGAAGTATCTAAGTAACACATAATTAGAATAGGAAGGATGCAGAATGGTGTATATGGTCTATTTACATGATGAAACACATAAGTTTTAATCATTACTTCAATTAATATGAAAATTACCACAATGATGTCACTAATCAATAGAATTTTCTTTGGGGGCATAACACTAATCAAAATTAGCTAATATATGCCAATATCAAGACATGTCTACAACCGGAAGGAGTCAAAATGGTCCATATAGCCTACTTACATGATAAAATACATCATTTTTTACTCATTACTTCAACTAATGATGTGACTAATAAATAGAATTAAACAAAGTTAGCTAAATATGCCAGCATCAAGACACTAACAAGACAACAAAAACACCAAAACACTAAGGGTACCATCACATGGAAATCATTTTTTCCCTGGTTGGGGGAATTAAGTATATCTGAATGCTTACAATCATAGACTGCATTATTCCTTGGAGGCTAACAACAATTTGGGTGGAGGAGTACAATCAATTATAAACAACTTGTCTCTATAAAAAATGACAGCAATCAAGAAGAGAAGACAACATAAAAGCAGAGAGAAAAGCATAAATAAGAACAACTAAGTTGCAACCCTCAAATTATACTTTGAATTTATTTATAAATCAAAATCATGACTGAAACTATAACCACCAAACTATAACCCTCAAATTCAAACTAATGCTTGCTAATCAAATCAATTTCAAAACTGATCCATTAAATCACATAGCACAAATAGCTACCATGAATTAAAGGAAAAGAAATAACTTGGGGAAGTTAGAAACTAACCTTATCATATGACACCACAGTAGAACTCATGAGCTTTTGTAGCTGAGATGTTGGAAAAGAAGTACCACTTATAAGAATGGTGAGAGAATGTGTTATAAACAACTTATCAATTATAAACAACTATAAAAGCAACCAAGAAGAGAAGACAACATAAAAGCAAAGAGCAAATCACAAGAACAACTAAGGTGGAATTTGACAAGATTTAAATCCAAAAAAGTTAAAAAAAACTATACCCAAAAACATTTATAGATTTCAAACCTGAAGAAAAAAATGCTAATTTTCCATACCTAAAAACAAATTAGGTACTCAAATTAAATCTAAAACGCTAATTTCACTTCCCAAGTGGATTTAAACAAAATTTAGAAACAAACATTGAAGGGAATGGAAGTTACGGTCTCTTTAGAAAGACTTTAAGCCTTTGATCCCTTCGTCACCCTTGCCCACTTTCTCATCAATAGCACTTAACTACAATAGCAGCACTTAACAAACATTGAAGAGAATGGAACTAACTTTAGTACTGTTTTTAGCTTCAAATCGCATTGCACCATAGCAAAATGCTTCATTGAATTATATTTCTTTTCTTCTTTTGTTATTAAGAAGTATTTAATCAACCTTTTTTTACATTTAGGATCTAGTGGATACAACTTATCTACAATATAGATGCAATTCAAAGTTAAGATTGCACAGATCAATCTAACCCACCACACACTCATCTAGGCCGAACTTTAGGGAATAAGATTGGTTTAAATTCCTTCCACACATCCTTAATTTCTTTCTAGCTATATCTTTTTCCACTTCCCTATAGCTATATGCAAACAATGTACAAGAGGGGAAAAAGTACTATGAAATCTCATACTGGAAGCTAATACACAACGTATGAAGAAACATATTTATATATCAATCAATCGCCCATATAGGTGATGAAGGTGGATCAGTAATCTTCGAAGATAACCATATACAGAAGAGTACAACAACACAAAAACAAAACCTAAATGGCTGAATTGAGAAAGCAGTGGATTGCTCTCTGAAACAACAGTTCAAGATTACCTGAGCTTTTGGATTGGAAAAGTTCAAACTTTTGCCTCAATTAATATTCAATGTCGAAGTCCCATCCTCTCGAAGTCCTGTCCTCTGGCTCAATTGCTCTATGAAACAGAACCACCCTCCCAAAAGAAGTCTGAATAAATGGTGATACATAAATAGTCACAAAGCTAAATTGAATAATTTTTACACAAATCTCTAATGAATACCCAAAAGTGTATGACATTCCAACCAAAATACACAAGCACAGGCAAAAAGCCTCATGAGAGGCAATGGAATGCCATGTCATTTTGGCCTTTTCTAAGATAATTACTATCGAATCGAAAGAAGAGTAGACAACAAATCAACTTTCTCATTCATGAACCCCAAAAAAAATGTCCCCCCCTCCCAAAAAAAAGACACCTCTACTAGCAATGAAGCAACCTAAATAGTTAGGAAGCAATTGCTTATCAACTCACATCTCTTTAGTATAAAACCTAGAGGAGTTGAACCTTTCTAAACAAATCAATTCATTAGATTTATGTCAAATTATAACGAAAAAATGCTTCATTTTCCAGGCTCTTCTGTAGATATCTTAAAATGTTCTACCATTCAACTAAAAGAAGACCCCCCTTCCGATATAAGCATAATCTAAGCTAAAAGAACCCCCCCTTCTGAACTAAGCAAAGTCCAAACTGACAAGGTGTGAAACCAAATTTATGGCTAATTGCATACCAAAGTATGTCTCGCTTTCCACCAAATTCCAGGACAGAACTCTCATCTGCCAGAAAATCCAATTAAGTTCACAACAATTTGCAAGCCTGTAATTTCTCGAGAAACCAGAACCAAATATCCAATTAAAAAAACTAAAGTTTGCACCAAACGAAGCCATACCAGTTCTGATTTGAAGGACACGTCTATTGTATGCCTGAAACAGGACGTCGTTGAGGTCGAATGGCTCTTCAAAATCGCACACAAACGACTTCAACTGTAGTTCAAAAAAACCGTAATCCTTGTGAAGGAAGAAGCCTAGATAATGAGAAGAGAGGAAAAATCAAGAGAGAGGGTTGAATGGCTCTTCAAAATTGCACACAAATGAGTTTTAAAGGTCAGACTATTAGAGGAGGAGAGCGTTCAGCCATCAGAGAAGGGAGGATAGGGTAAAGCTATGAAGGTCGAAGCCTCTGGTTCCAATAATACACTTGAGGTTTTCAAAACTTAGACTAAAACGGTGTTGTTTTTAGGGGGTGCGAAACATTACCAGGGAATTGTCCCGTGTTCTTTTTTTCCCAGAAAATTGGATGTCTACGACGAGTTTTGAGCAAAAGGCAACGAGATACTGAACTCATTGTTGAAGCTACTGCTTTTACAACCGGTTTTCCGTCTCGTTGTTAATAGGTTTCTTTTTACGACGAGATAAGCGGATCGTTGAATTAATTGGTTGTAATTACAGTCTTCTCTTGTAGTGAATACTGAAATATATAACAATTCATAAGCACTCAATCATCTGCATCATCATCATCGTCAATGTCATCGTCGTCATCATCATCATCATCAAATAAACGCATTTTTTTCTCTCTTAATCTATTTCATTCCCGTCATCCCACTCAGTCTCTTCATCACCCTCATCATCCTCTTCGTCATCTATGTCCTCATTAACCTGAATAAATTGATTTACTTCATTTACGCATTTAGCACATGGACATCTATACTTTCCCCCATTTTGAAACTCTGTCTTCCTACGTGCAAATTCATCAAATTGATTTACTCTATTTAGAAATTCTTACATATAACCACTACAATCAGGCAATAATCTATTATACATCCACCTACGATGTGGAGGACCATTCATATTTTGCTCAAACAAAAATAACCACATAAATTATTAAATAAGAATTAATTTTAATTTAAATAATAATAATTATATAAATTACTCAATTATATATTAAATATATTTTATGTAATAGTCCGACTCTAAATTCTGTTCATTAATTTTATGTCATTAATCCATGTGATTGAGTTCATTTCATTCACATCATTTCTTTTTATATTCTCATCTTTTTATTATTCTCATTTGGACATTTCTAACGGGGCCCTTACTTTGCAATTCGGGGATTTGTTCTAGTCAATTTTGAAAATTGAGTTAGGCCTTGATATTTAAGAATTTAATGTTTAAAATTATTTTTCATGGCACCACAACCATTTAATCTCAAATTTTTTTTAAAAAATAAAAAATAAAAAAATTGTTGCAAACACACTCGATTTCAGTTCTTTCTCTAAAACCGAGCTCGTTTGAAGCCGATTTCGATGCAACAAGACTTGACCTTTATTTGTTTAGCTAAATCCTCTTAATTAAGCCTTAATCAAGCTTGATAATATTGACTTTTCTACCTTTATTTGCAGCCAAGTAATAAAGTTAGTATAAAAATTAAAAAGTTGTTTTTATCTTCATTTTACACCAAGTGTTGAAGTGACTTTCTCTCTCTTCCCTCTCCTCCTTCTCTCTCTACTCGGCAACCCTTTCTCCCAGCCATTATTCAACCACCTTTCCACCACCAAAACCCCACAAAACAACCCCCACTCACCACCCCCAAACACCTCTTTCACTTCCATAAGCATCAAGAACCATAACTATCTCATTTGCAAGCTCAAAGTGAGTGTTATTTCACCCCTATGCTGATTTTTGTTTTTGATTCTTGATCTTGTTTGTTTTTGTTGCTTATTTTGGTTGTTTTAGTGATGGATTATGTTGGCTTTATGGTATTAAGAATCTTTTTGTTGATGGATTATGGTGGAGTTGAAATTGGATGAGGCTAGGGTTAGGGTTTCATCTTGGTCATGCAAAGCTTCTTGTTTAAGTAATGTTTATTGCATGTTTTATCCTTGACCTTGCTTATCTCTTGATATATTGAAGTTGTTATGTTGTTTATGGTGTTTTGGAAAAGTTGGGAGTGAGTTCAAAGTGACCCAAAGCTAGGGTTTGTCCAAAATGCAAGATTTGGACCAACTAATGTTAAATTTAAAGTGTGTGGGTTTATGTGACTGGAAAAGGAGTTTTATTTGATATGAATATGAAGAGGAAATAGGTATGGTGATGTTGTATGAGGTTGGGATGTACCAAAGTGTGTTATACACTCTTAAGAAAGAGTTTGAGTTGAGTTTTGGTGTAAAAAAAAAAGTGAAGGAACAACTAAAGCAGTGCTGCTGAAATTTTTTAGAAAACAGGATGAACTTTGGAACAAAACTGATAATAATTGGCCAAGCCAAAAAATTTTATTTTTGGTGGGTAGATAGGTCTGGATGTTAGCTTTAAAATGACTCCTGAATCGCCTCAATCCGAGGTCTGTGGAGAAAGTTAGGGCTATTTTACTGAACCTGGGCAGAATGGATTTTTTGGCACTGAAACCTGATATGTTGGTGCTCTAACCCCATTTTATGGAACCTGTCGTAGGAATCGTGTTAGGTGTCCTTCAGGAAAGTTTTAGAGGACTTCCTAAGCTGTTTATATTGGAGTCTTACGTCTCAGTTGGAGGTCGGGAGTATAAGTTGTGGATTATTCATTCCGTACCCTCGTCATAAACCCTTACCCCCTAAACTCGCTATCGTGCCTTAACTCAGCATTTCGATACTTTATTTAACTTTATCAGTTTAATCTATTAACTAACTGGTTCACACAAATTCTTTATAAGCCTTTTCTATATAAGGGTATTCATTGTGCTAATTTTATTTAAAGGTATTCATTATCTAAATAAGTTCATTTCTAACCTCATATGCCTATAATGATTTTGAACAGAATCAAGGCCTAAGCTCTCGTTCTCTCCATTTTAATACATCTATTTACTCTGTCAACTAGCTTTTAAAAACCCCAGGTACGTTCATTGACTGTATCTTTAGAAATCAACACGTATTTATCGAAATTGTAATGCTTTGGTAAGTACATCAATGAATTATTTGAATAAGTGATTTATCACATAAGTAGTGACCCCATCAGTTACCAGTTATAGGGCATTGCCCTCCAGTTACCCGAGCGGCTTCAGCTTGGCAGGTGTACACCTATACATAGATCGTAATAGTTACTAAGGGGTGCACTAACAGATAATAATTGACAACTTAGCTTTATATACATCTCATTCCCTGTTTTAAAATCAAAATGAATTGCAAAGTGGGCCCTCATAATTTTCTTTTTCAACAAATCTTTATCAGTACAGGGATGCATGTACTGAGCTTTGGCTCACAGTTCGAAATGTTTTTATGTTTTGTTTTAGGAAAGTGTTCAGTAAACCGCTCTTAGGCGGGCAGGGAGGCTGAATGTGATAAATAAGTCAGGATCGTCCATGAGATTGGCAGATAGAAGTGCTAAGATGCTTTCATGTCTTATGGTGGTGCTTTTTGGTGTTCCAGTTATATATATCTGAACTGCAACATGTATTTTGATGTTATAATTGTATAATTAAACTGCGTTGTGTAGGATGATGTAACCCTGGGAAGTTAGAATCATTCCCGTGTGTTGTTAAATGTTCCGAATGGTCATGAATGCCCTTTAAGGTTAACTTTGATTTTACGGCTAAATTTTCATATTCAAGATAAGTCTTGTCCTTGCGGACGACGGTAACGCTCATTTATTGATTGCTTGATGTTCAGGTTAGGTAGGTTAATGCAGCTATGATTTATGTATTATTGGGGCGTTACATTTTAATACTCAAAGACAACATTAATTAATCTACAAAATCATATATAATTACATCCATTTGTATATATATATATATATAACATTAGAAACTTGCATTATACAAGCTATCTTATGTTCTTGTGAATTTCACAAAAATAATAATTCATCCAAACTTATAAATTAAACTTCTACATAACTCATCCAAACTACTTTCACAAAACTAATAATTCACAAAAATACTTATATAAAATGGAATAATTTTATATATTTACTTATAAACTTTTACAAATATACTTATTCTTATGAATTTAAGAAAACTAATAATTTATCCAAACTTGAGCATTTCATTCAACCAAAGTATCAAATTTTAACTTAAAATTATCAAACCTAAATCTAAATTATATTGGGCAAAATATTGAAAAAATTAGAGCAATAACTTCACACAAATATCACATTTCAACAAAATTATGAACTAAAGCATTTCATTCCACCAATATATCAAATTTTAACTTCAAATTACCAAACCTAAACCCTAAATTGCATTGAACAAAATCTTGAGACAAATAAGAGCAATAACTTCACACAAATACCACATTTCAACAAAAATATGAACTAACTATAAAATTTTAACAATGTAATGCAAAAATTTATAGAAATTAAAATAGTTGAAATGAGAAATTATCTTAATTTCACTAAAAACAACCAAAAATGGGTGGCGGCTGGCGGTGGCAGGTGACGGCGACGGCAGGGACGAGTGGCGGTCGGCAGTAGGCGGGGTTTGTGGGGGACGACGGAGGTCTCGACCCCTCCCTCTCTCTCTTTCGTTCGTTCGCGAGCAGAATGAAAAGAAGAACCAGATCTGGTTCTTTTTAAGTTAGGTCACAACGGACAGGTGACGAAATTCTGCCGCCATGAACTGAAAATTTTTTTAAAAAAAACTTATTTGTCACCATGTAAATTTTTTTTAACTAGCTACGGAAATTCCGTCGTGATTTTTAAATAAATTAAATTTTAATTTTCTTGGCAACAGAATATTTGTCGCTAGTATTGAAAACTAGCGGCGGAAAATTCCGTCGCTCAATCTGAGTTATTTCAAATACAGTTTTTCCTTCGTTATTTTAGTCCGTCGCTGAATTCCGTAGTTATTTTGTGCCTTTTTAGTAGTGAATCTACATTAACTATTTGAGAAATGAATTCCAGAGCATCTTGAACTTGATGAAGATTTTGATGATTCTTTGCATAATGATGGACTTGACGATATTATTGAAGATTAAGGCATGCATAATCTTAATATATATGACTAATCTTGTCAGTATTAAGTATTTTGAAAAGTTGTTTTGCCATTGTGTATTATATTATCAAGTGTCAAGTCAACAAACTAATGTAGTCTATTGTAATCAGGTGAAAGCATCGTGTAACAATGTGTATATTGTAGCCAATAGGGTAAATCCCATGCATGTCATCTCCTCTATAAAAGGAGAAACTGAGTCTTGTGAAGGAAAACAGTCATTTGAACATACTTTGGCAAAACAGAAGTCAGGTTTCTCCATTTTTATATGATCTAGCATTTTTAATGATCTTAACTGTTTAATCCCTCTTCACATCTTTTCATTGTAATATTTTCAATTTCAAGCTTTCAATAAAAAGAAGTTTTTTTAGTAGGAAACGTTATTCAATCGAACCTTATGTCTTAATTGTTATATTTTCTTGATTAAACATTCTACTATCCTTAAAAATATAAAAACTAGACTATGGTATAAGGTAGGAAATTAAACGAAATGGACATGTGTTGTGTCTGATCAAAGGAAGGTATGGTTGAAATTAGCAATATCTGTAAATTGGAAGCTACAAGAACGTCAGAATCCAACACCGATTAAATTCAGATAATAGTCAAAACTTTCTAATTAAGTTTTACTATTTTCTAAGCATGGTGGACTTATATTCATAGAGAATATAATATTTAAGATATAAGTAGTACACTGTGATAACTAGTACTAATAAAGTCATTGTAAGAGGTAAAAATCACAAATTAGATCTTATTTCTTTAAGAAACCCTAGAAAAAGAAAAGATTAGAGTTTGTACCCCATTTTGAGGCAAACTTGTAATTTCGGAAAATTTTGGACCAAAAATAAAAATATTTGTCATCCAAAAGATTTTTAAGTCAAATAGTTGTACCCAAAAAATTATTACCCAAATATGAATAGTTCCAAAAATATTTATCCAAACTTGTTGGGTTACCTAAATATTAAACCATACCATAGTGGATTCGGTAGTAAATTTTTCCACAAAAGTGTAAGACTTGTGCACATTGTAATGTTAAAAAAACCGATATCAATGCTAATCAGACATTTTTTAAGTACAAAAAGTATAGGACTTGCATTGTAATACTAAAAGCGAGATCGATGTTCGCATTAGACCTTTTTTTGAGTACAAAAAGCATAAGACTTGCAAGATTTAAGCTAAAAGCATAACTAAGTGTGAGCATTAGCATACCATTAAGGTGAAACCTCGATGTTATGTTCGCTAATAGCTTCAAATCGGATTCGTTGACGTTATGTGAGATTTGATGCCTCATGAGTAGATCTGATAAATGGATTATTCAGTCCGGGTATAGGTTGAGTTAAGTTTCGATCATGTCATATTTTGGATTAAGTGATATTTCAGATCGGTTTGGTTTGAGCCGGATGAACTTTGCTTTAGGTCAACTTCTGGTCAACGGATTTTTGGTCCAATATGTTTGTTATGCAAAAGCAACTTTGTAGAAAATTTTGAGTCAAGTATGCTTCAGTTTGGATCAATTCGTGTTTCAGATCCACTTTTAGGTGAGCCTATTTTAGATATCGGATCGGATGTGAGTCAAGATCATTTAATTCGTGTTTTGAAACTCGGGTCAGTTTTATCAAGCCTACTTATAAAATGTGCATGTGTGAAGGCCGAAGGGTGACCGCTAAATTAAATAATCTCAAGCCATTGATGAACCTTGTGACCCTACTAATTAATCAATAACAATTAATTTGATCGCCTGTTATGCCAATTGTCAATGCCGTCTTCCTAGCCCTAATGAACAATGATGCATGCTGAATTTTAGGGAATTAATTCTATCTGATTCATGCCCATCCCCATGGTCCATCTATGGGTCCATATCCATACACTACTAGATTTTTCCAAATCCCTACATACCATATCTATTTAGCCCTGTACCCCCCCCCCCCCCCCTCAAGAAAAAAATAATTTAACTCTTTTTACTTCCTTTATCATGTTAAAAATTGAGAAAGAATTCAAGAAAAATGCAAGCATACAGCTGATACAACTAATAAAAAAATTGGCTATCACTTAGGAAAATACCTTAATGTTTAAAAGCCCTAAATAAATATATGCAACATAGTTATTTAAAAATTGATGAGATGTTAGCTAAGTGGTTAAGATTGAAGTTCTGAGTACATTATGTCTAAAGTTTGATTCCCCCTCCATTGTTGTATGGTATTTTTTTTTTTTTTATAAGCAACGAGGGCAGTACAATACAATTGGAAAAAGGGAAATCAAACCTGAGATTTCATGTATTCAAGACTTCAATTTTAACCACTTGACTAAAATCTCATTTGTTGTTGTATTGTATTATTACCTTTGTGGTTCATTTAAACCACAAAAAAAAAAAAAAAAAACCCACACTATCTACAAACTAGATATGAAAATCCCTATTCCTTGAAATTGCTAAATAGATGAGTGTTCAATTTCGTGATTTATATTTGTCATCGCCTTCTGAGGGGGTTACGTTGCTATTAATTTGCATACAACCTTGAATGTCTCGGTTTCTAGTTCTTAATTAGCTACCTTTGATTAACGGTTAATTATACGAATTCCACGATTACTAGCTAGTATTTTTAACTTGAGGAATGTGAAGTTATTGAGATAGTTAGTATAATTTGAGGAGCAGTGAAAAGAATTAAAGCATCAATTCACAGTCAAGGTCACTAAACCCTTGTTCCTGCTAGCTCAACATTCGTGTAAATATTTCAAGGATTAAGGCAACCGTTGAGCGGATTTATGATTGTTGGTTAGCCCACCGGCTTAATGTTTCTGGCTTAGTTGGAGTTTATGCTATTTTTTGATGGACTTCAAAATTAAGGGTCGTTATTTTATGTATTCACCAGTGAACTGATTTTGGTTCCTTTTTCGAACGATCTATTCTACTCACAGGATGTTAGATGTTTACATTATATGCATCGGCCTTATTATATTGTTTTTTTGTTAATTCTTTTGAGCTTACTAACGATTTTGAAAAAAGGGTTATGATTAAGTGTCTATTCTTTTCATAGGTAAATGGGGGTGGGTAAAAGGTTGAAGTGGGTTGAGATTGGTTGAAGTGCGTTGAAGTTAGTATTTTTTTGGAGGTGGGTTGAAGTGGGTTAAAATAATGAGAATGTAATTATGTGTGATAATTTATAAAGTTATTGTAATTTTTAGTGCATTTTTTTGCTGAATGGTAATTTCACAATTTTGTAAATATTTTTCTGGAAGTTGGAGACCGGCACAACTTGTCAATTATTTTTAGCAATTTGGGTTACAAAATTTATTGATGAGAACTTTTTATATAGGTGCCTTTTTTTTATGGGTAAATTTGAAAATACCAACCTAAAATCACTTCAACCTACTTCAATCTACTTCCACTATCAACTAAAGTTCAATTTATGACATTAAAAAAATTCAACCTACTTCAACTGACCTTAACCTAATTTAACCCACCTCAACCTATTTCAACCCACCTCATCCTTTTACCCGCCCCAATTTGCCGACAACAATAACAGGGCTGTATTCGAAAAATTCAAATGTAAGAAAAGAAAATAGTAGGATCGTAAGTGTTGCAAAATATATCAGCAATATAGATTTATTGTTAATTTTTAAATGTAGGAGTTGGTTGAAAATATAACATTAGTTTTTTCCTAATTTTATAAAGTACGAAAAATTAGGTTGTGGAAAATAAAAAAAAATATGATGTAATTTGAAAAGCTTGTGACAGCAAAATATGATGATGATAATTTGAAAATTAAAATGGAATCGTATCTAATCAATATTGCATGATGCATCATGATAATCAACAAAATGGAATCGTATTTAGTCAATTCAAAAATACCAACCTCAATCTACTTCAAACTCCTTCCATTAGTTTAACCAAGTTTAATTTATCACATCAATAAAATTCAACCCACTTCAATGTATTTCAACTCATCTCAACCTACTTCACCCTTTTACCCACCCGAAGTTACTTATAAATTTCCACCATTTTCAAATCATACTACTTTGTAAAAATTATTAAATCTCACATGACACTTCACAAAGTATTAAATTTATGAAGGGGTGAGTTGAAGTTGGTTGAGGATGCTATTTTTTCAAGCGCGTTGAAGTTGATTGAAGTAAGTTAAAGTTGGTTGAAGTGAATTGAGATTGATAAATCTAAAATAATCTACGAAAAGAACAAGCTCTAAACAGTGAATGGAATGGATTGCTTTCACTCACTTCCACTTCCACATGATCTGATGCCTACTTGCGCTTGTTCTTCTTCCCCTTATGCTATGTACTCTTGACCGTTACGGATGTCTCTGGTCTCACCCCGTTCCCTACTCTGTCTATAGACGGTATTTTTGCTTAGAAGACAGGCGACCCTCTCCCATCTCAAAATGACCCACAACTACCACACCAGCTGGCTTTGGCGTGGCCCTGCATTTCTATATTTAATTACTCCTATATATTATATTTCTCCCCCCTTTCTATATCATAATTACGGCTTTGCAACTTGCATTCTTATTTCTTCCCTCCACTTTCTTTGTTTCCTTATTAGACTAAATAATTTTATTAATGAAATAATCAATGGTGGATCCCGAAATTTTTGTATGGTGTTCACTTTACGACGGTCACTTTTCTAATGACCTCTCAACATCTCCAACATCATTTGCCTATAAATTGAGAAATATTTACAACTAAAGAAAACACACAAGACAAAGCACAAGTAACAGTACTTGCATACCTTGAGCTTTAATTTACTATTCATTCATTTGAGTTGCATTGTTCAAAGTTGCAATTATGTGGGATCATAGAGTTAAAGGTTCAACTCTACTAAGCTTTATTGAGGGTGTCAACTTGTGAATTGAAACTTAGACTAGGTGACTCTAAAGTTGTAACTATCTCTCCTAATAAAATTGGATTAATCCTAGAGTTATAAGGAAGCTCTAAGTGAGGACTAAGTCTTATTAAAGCTGACCTTGTTAAAAATTACTCGTGTCTTGTTCACATTTACTTTTCCGCATTTACATTTTTATCTTAATTATTTAGTGTCTTTGATCATTACCCAATTCACCTTTCTCTAGGGTGATTTAACTAGCCAAATCAGACCAACAAATTAGGATATAGTTATTCCACATGTGGATGAAGTTGATGACAGAAATTAATTTCCTCTTCTCTGTATATCACCATAAACCTTCGAATACTAGAGAATGTATAGCAAATGAGATTTTAAAAAAAAAAGACTAAAAATAATTTCAATAAAATTTCACAGTCATTGTAGTTGTAGGTGTTAGTCAATCCATTAAAAAAATTCCAAATTAATACCAAAACTTTAAAGTTAATTTATGTATAATAGACTTTCATATCTCTGTTTGTATCAATTTTTTCTAATTAGAAAAGGAAATTTTTTTCCCAGCTGCTTCAAATATGTTTCGGGGCACATTTGTCAACCAAGTGATTCACACACGCTTTGGGGTTCTTATCTCTCCCTGATGATCATGATGGGAGTATATGATATGGGCTGAAATCATTGGGCCTTTTCCATGGATAAGCACACGAAGGCGCAGTCCAGATGATCATGACTTTTGAGAGGGCGGCGTTGGTGACACCGTGACACCAGTTAATATGTCTTCTATTCTCCGTTCTCTGTGGACTGTGGTTGTTTTTTTTTTTTTTTCAAGTAGAAGTTTGTTTAATTTGTGTTGATTTTTTTTGGGGGGTTTCTTTTGAAAAGGGTAAGTGCCCCTATGGTTAAAATTATAATCCCTATAGCTCATATACTATCATTATGTTATGGATTTCATTTATGCCTTCTTCTAAATAATGCTTCTAATGATGCCAATAATAATGTGGAACAAAAGATGGAAGTTACACATGCCTAGTCCCTAGGTTACATTAGTTGAGCAAGTTTAGAATGATTAGAATTTGTGAAAGGAATGATGTTGATGGCACTATTTCTTTTCCACCTATTTCCACATTCAATGGTTAATATAGATCAAGCCAAATTCACGTGAATTGAAGTTATTAACATCACATAGTAGTTCTATAGTATTCCAGTGACATATGTAGGGATTAAAGCCGCTCCAAAACCACTTGTTAGGAAGGGAAGTGTAATAGACAAATCAATCAAATAAGAACATCCAATAAGATAAGGGTCAACACATAATTTAAGGTAGGAAAACCTAGACATTAAGCGGAAAAACCACGACCTAACAACAATAAATGTGTCATCCACTACAATTAGAAACATTACAATCGGTATACTAACAACACAATGCACTCTCTGTCTTCTCTGGCTAGTGCTTGAGTCACCCTTGACACTCACAAATCTATCTCCTCTCCCAACACACTCTTGGGATTTGGAGTGCTCGGAATACATCTCAAAAATATATGACCTCACACAATCACTCAAGACCCCACATTGGATTAAGAGGATACCACCCACACTCAAAATCCTACCTACATTGACTCAAAAAGATACAACCCACATTCAAAATCCCGCATTAAGTCAAAAGAATCCCTTTGTCACTTTTCAGAATAGCCTTCAATCAAAGCCACAAGACCCCTTTTATAATCGCCATATACTTAAGAACAAGATAATAGCTTGCCTAAACACCCCTGCAGCACAACGGTACTTGCTGACCTGACTCCTTGCCAAATAACTTCTCTAGCTCAAATCAACTTTGAGTTTCCAAAACCAATTAGATTTCCAATCTTCCAAGACTCTTGGGCATTAGTGAAATACTCACCAAGAAAACCTACCAAAATCAAGCATAATTTTGGGTTGGACTCAACTCTACAACATTTACCATTTGAACTTAAGTACCATTTACCATATGTAAATCGGTATGCAAACAATTAATCTCTTGATGAAAATCTATCATAATACTATACTAATTTCTTTTATTAGGGAGTATAGTCCAACATTTATAGTGAAGACATCCTTATTAACTCTGACAACTTAATGAATCGTACTAGTCAAAATAAGCTAGTTATAATTTGATGCACAATACTAAGCCTTCAACTAAGCCACTATTATATTAAAGAGAAGGCGCGGACAATTCAAAGATGATGCTTACGGTTAATGAAAACCAAACTTGTTGATTAATTAGCAATGGGTGTGCATGCATGCACGGCAAGTATGCTTAGAAAATACTTAAATCCATGAGTTACAGAGTCAATCCTCTTTGAGAGATTGATGATGAAACCAAATCTCAATCACCAACAAGGTCAATTAATGGTAAGCATTATTAAAGACAATTGATAAGAGAAAAAGTGAAGTTACAAAAACTAAAACTCTAATACTAATCATCTTCTTCAAATCATCCCCAACATGGGCTTCTCAAGTCCATCCAAGCATGTATTTTCATCCGTGATCACGACACTAACCTAAGCCTTAAGATCACATCTTATATGATCCGTGTTACTTCCGTTCAAAGTGATCTCAATTGATCTAATCCAAAGTTTCCTTAATCTCATTGACGACTAAATCAAACTTTTCCACGCAAGCTTTAATGGCAGCTAGCTTCTGATATATATTTCAAGATCTTTGAGAGCATTTTTGATGCGTCTTTAGCCCCGTTCGAGGCCACAGTTTTAGGGCGGCGTTGCAAAGGTTTTGCCGGCTTTTCTTGACAATGGAGGCGAAAGGAGAAAGGGTCGCCAAGGAAATTTTACAATATTTGGCAGAGTTAAATCCAATTCTGATGAAAGTTGTTGAGGCTAAGGCTGATTATAGCAGCCCCCTCCATTTTCTA
>JACYFF010019584.1:95988377-96002179 GCA_017589665.1 Selenicereus undatus
TATGTGTGTGTGTGTGTGTGTGTGTGTGTGTGTGTGTGTGTTTATATGTTTGTCTGTGTGCGCATATATTATGGGGATGTTTAAAAGATTAAACGTTAACGTATGAGTGTATAACTTAAGAGAAGAACACTAAATAAATGGTCTTGACTAATTAAACCGATTTTTTCTTTTGAATATAATTTTATATTAGAAATGAACACATTGAAAATATACACTGACCCGAAATTATCCCGAATTAATTTATATCTAACCTGATTTACACCCTACTCGACATTCACCCGAACATTGAACGGAATGCCTCCCGACCCAAATTCGACCCAATCCATTACCAATCCGAACCGGGCTACCGTACATAACCGGAAACATACCCGACCCAAACTCCACCCGAACGGAACCCAAACCCGACCCGACATGACTGACCCAAAAGTGACCAAAACCCGAACCCAACCCGAACATGATTGACCCGAAATTAACTGAACCGAACTACGACCCGAGCCATACCCGATCCGATTCACCCATTTGTCAGGTCTAGTTGCAAGTCTTTTGGCCCGAGTTGACGAATTAAATAAATTTATAAACTATTTGGAGTTTTTCACTTTTTTTTTAACTCCTTCCGAAAGAGGGTCCCTTAACTCGGGCATGTGTGTTGTTTTCTTTTGAGTCAACTTCTTGTATTATTTTTTTAAATAAGTCTTTTTAATTAATTGTGTTGTCAAATTATTATTTATAAATTATTTTTCACAAAAATATTAATGTCAAAAGCAAAACAAAAACTAAAAGTAATTAAACATGTTTTGTTGTGAGGTCCATGAGTATCGTTTTATGTGGTGCCTTATATTGAAGAGGAGAATGCTTGTGAGCTAAAAAGTTGGGTTAGAATCTGATGTGGAGGTAGTAAGCCTCCATTAGTGAACTGAAATTTTGACTTGCCATTGCTTATGCTCTAAGAGCAAGTACAACGGCATGCTCATGAGCCAGATTTGACGTGCGAGCGAGCAGAGCACAAATGGGGATGTTTAGAGCAAATGTAGTAACAGGATCGCGAGGAAGAAAATGAGGAGACAGAGAGTGTGAGGCAAGTAATTCTGTGCAGCAAGAGGCTCATGCCTCATGCCTCACAGGGAGGCTCACTTCAGTGAGCCTCCTCATGAGGTTGCTTTTTTTGAAAAAATATTTTTTTATTAGTTTTTCTTCTTTTTTTTTTAATTCTAAAAAAAAAGTTGTGTGCTATGAAGTGAATTTATATGTATTATTTTATTATTAGATGTAAGGTTTATAGGTATTATTTTATTTGGTGAGTCAAAATAGTGAACCTTTTACTAGTGAGAGTAAGGATTGTGAGGTAAAAAGTTAGAGAAATTGCTGATGTGACAGTAATAGGACCCAACTGGTGAGCCTAAAATAAGTTCACCATTGTTTTTGCTCTAAATTAAAGCGAAGGAAGCTCACAAGCCACTAGAGCAATGGCTACGAGGGGCGAGCCAGTTTGGCCCTTCATTTTTTGCCAAATCAGGTACAAAATGACGGCATTTTATGGGCATATTATCCTTTTCTTTTTATAAAAAAAATTAGGATCGTTGTACTGCTGGTATCTGTTTATGCGAGGGAGGAAATGAAGATGAGGGATACTGGGCCAATTTTATTATTATTTTATTTCGGATGAAGAGGGAATAGCCATAACCATAGCCATGGCTGGGAGGAAAGATTGAGAAGATGATGTACAAGAAGAGATGACAGAGAAAATAAGTCAAATAGCCATGGTGCTTTTGTTACTATATTAATAATATTTTTTAACGATTTTTTTAATGAAGGAGAAAGGAGTGTTTGCTGGTAAAGGGTAGAGCTGTTCATCGGTCCAGGACCAGTGCGGTCCGGACCGGCTTGGACCGAAGATCGAATAACAGCCACTTAAAAGGACCAAAGATCGGACCGATATATAGTCGGTCCAGACCGGTTGCACCCGGACCGGACCGACTATGGACCGGTCTCAAGCGGGCAGCAAGACACCAGACACCAAATTAGGAAGAGGTGTCACCGACTCAACACCAAATTAGACACCAGACAGGCAGTCTGATGTATTTTTTACATAATTCAACTACAAATTCGACTATAAAACACATATTATAATTCTGCAAATTATAAAACTTTACAAGTTGCTAATTCGACTATAAAACATATGGAGAAAAACTAATTCCACTATAGATTATATAACTTTACAAGTTGCTAATCCGACAATTAATAGATCTACAAATTGAAAGAGACTCAATTTACAATTCAATAGATCTACAAGTTGCAAAATTTACCGCACTAGACGCCAAATTACGGAGAGGAGAGGGAGAGCCATGGTTTTATACTGGGTCTCTGCCGTGGTTTCTAATCCAGCGGCTTGCAGTGGCACCGGTGAGAAGTTAGCACGCCAAGCGAGACTGGAGAAGAGAGAGAGCCTAGAGTCACTGCCTGAAAGTCTGGAGAGTGAGAGTGTCGAGAGGAAAGATGGGGAACTGGGTGAGAGGCAGCTGACTAAGTGAGAGGGTCTCGAAAGTGAAGGCCAAATGGAGAACCAAAGCGAAGAGGCAGACTGGGGAGTGGGGACTGGCATATACGAATTGGAAAAAGGAGGAGTCGAGGAGTTCTCATTTCTCAAGGAGCCCATAATTGCAAAAAAAAATTTAAAAAAAAAAAATTCGGTCTCGGTCCCGGTCCAATTTTCGGTCCACCCGGTCCAAACCTAGACCGGACCGAAGAGGAAAATGGACAAAAATAGGACCGAAGACCGGACTGAAATACCTCGGTCCGGTCCACCTTGGTCTTCAAACCGGTTCGGTTTTGGACCGTTTAATGAACAACCCTAGTAAAGGGAATGGGGTTTTTCGGGGGGAGGATTTTTAGGGAGGGTGGGGCAGGGGGTTGTTTTTAATTTTGTTATAATAAGTTAATTATTAAATTTTTTGAAAAATATATAAATTATTTTTGGACATAAAAAATTTAATTACATACACTAATTCCAGTTTGTGTGTTGGTTTTTTTAAGTCAATGTTTTGTATAATTTTTTTATAAATAAGTCCTTTTTAATTAATTGTATTGAGAAGTTATGATGTGCAAATTATCTTTTAGAAATTATTCACCCAAATAATAAAGCAAAATATAAAGCTAAAAGTAATTAAATACATTTGGTTGTAAGTCCATGGGTATTATTTTAAGTGATGAGCTAAAGTAGTGAGCTTAGCATTGGGGAGAGAAGGGTTTATGTATCAAAAAGTTGGCTCAAAAGCTGATATGAAAATAATAGGTCGCTATTGGTGATCTAAATTTTTGGTTCACTATTGTGTAGGCAATAAAAAATTAATAATGTGTGTCAAATTTTAGATAAATTCAAATTGATTATTTTGGGTCAGCCAATTTCATTAATTTATTTATTTAAATAAATTGGGTTCAAGTCATGATTCAAACAACTGCCAAGTGCTTCAAGTACAAATTGGAGATCGAATCAGAGGACTTTTATTTGCTTACTTGTAACAAATACACAAAAATTGTGCCCACATTTTCTGAAATCAATACAAATTAAATTTGTTCATATTTCTCGTCCTATTTATTTTTAAACGCAAAATTTGTGTTTAGATATTGCACATGCTCTAAGAAACTATATTGAACCCATGATAATTAGGCCTATAAATCAATAAATGACAAAACAAGCAAAGGTGCAATGAATATAAGAACAATTAAAAAAAAAAGAACTTAGCTCATGTAAATGACACATCCATCCTAAATTTATTGTCAAATTTCATATAAGCTTTCTTGATATTGAAGAAATAATTCCTCATATATAATGTTGACATTGATATAGTTCACAATCGTCAATATAGAGGCATAGGTGACAAATAAAAATTAAAATTATTATTACTTTTTGATGCAATTATTATATTTTAGGGAAAAGCAATAAAAACCACCCAATTTTTCTTCAAAGTTTTAAAAAATAATCAAACTTTAGAGAGCTTTTAAAAGATAACTAAACTTCAATATTGAGTGCAAATGATCACTCAACTTTGTATATATGTTACACTTCATACTTTATTAATTAAAGAAACTCTTAATTATATTTATTTAAAAAGTGAAAATAAATCCTACCGTAAAAAAAAGCACAATTTAGAGAAACTTAAGAAATTGCTCATCATGTGAACATAATATAATCTAGGCTTTATTTGGTATGTTTAGCTTTTGGGCTCAAGTTTTCATATTTCCTCAAGCTGTCATTTCAAAGGTTACACAGTTGTGCAGAAATTTCCTTTGGGGAGGTGAAGCTGAATATAAGAAGGCTCCCCTGATTGCTTGGGATATTGCCTGTACCCCCAAAAAGCATGGAGGGTTGGGGGTAAAGAACCTCAACCTATGGAACAATGCCTGTATAGCAAAACTGGTTTGGGCTGTTGCAAAAAAGAAGGACCATTTATGGATACAGTGGGTCCATGGAAGATATCTCAGGGGTAGGGATTGGTGGGTTTATACACCTAAAGGTGATGCTAGCTGGTATTGGAAGAAAATCCACAGAATCAAGCAACTTTTCTGTAGTTATCCAAAAGAAGAATATAAGGTTAATGAGGGCTATAGATGGCTGTTGAACTCAGACAGCAGACCTTTATGGACAAAAATAGTGTGGTCAAGGATATGTGTCCCAAGACACTCACTCACAGTCTGGTTTTTCATGCATCAAAGGCTTCCTGTTCTCAGCAGATTAGGGCAGCACATGGACATACCTGTGATCTGCTCTTTCTGTCAGCATCACACTGAAACGCAGGACCACCTTTTTTTTGAATGCCCCTTTGCAAAGGAGCTATGGGGAAAATTCACTGCTGAATGGAGTTTGAATCTGGATATAAGGGGGAGAGAGGCCCTCATTCTTTCCCTGAAAAGGCTGAAGCTGACCAGAAAAATGAGAAGCCTGGTTCATGCCATGTCAAATGCTGTGATATATCACATTTGGCAGGCCATAAACATGCTTTTGTTCAAGAAAGAGACATATTAGGTGCCAAGTATTTTGAGAGACATTAAGACTCAGATCATCCAAAGAGTTCTACAGATTCATCAGTACAATCACAGCTATAACATCTGTATAGACTTTCTTTTGCATAGACAGTAGGTGCTGATTTGAATTAGCAGCATATTTTGGGATGTACAGAATGTCTTTTTGGTATTACATATTTCATCATTTGTGCAAAACAAAAATAAAATATAATCTAGGCTTATATGTAAGAGGAAAGAAGTTCCTAGCTAGCAAGTGTCTTCACTAAGAACAAAAAAATTAATGTCCTGAACCAATTAGGTCGATGAATATAATTGAACCACTTTGAATCCATGCCCACAAATTAAAATGAAAAAGAAAAAAGATTTTTAAGAACAGGAAAAACAATCATTGCATACATCTTATGAACTTAAATCAATTGATCTCTATTGGAAGATGGTAGATACCCGTACTACTTGTGGTGAAAGTTTGGACATGGATTCAAGTCCGTTAATTTGGATTTACAATTTCCGATCACATTTGGAACGTTTATTTGAGATGTGTTTAACACTTTATACATGCAGTACATGTATGCTCAGTATTTTCATATTTGGACTTCCAAACATCTACGTAGCCGCTCACCATATACACATCACAGATCTATAAGCATAAAATTATTGATATAGATATAATATGATTTATTGAAATTAGGAACATCAAATTAAAAAAAACAATTGAAAAAGTAATTAAAAAAACCTGTAACGAATTGTCATCTGAGAAAAAGGAAAAGGGGGGAAAAAAAAACAAAACAAGTAAACTAAACAAAATAACAGAACCCTGCCGGGCCCCTTGACTTGCCCACCAATCTTACGCCCACATGACGCGTTAATTAACAATACAAGACCCCTCGGCCTGACATCAGCTTTGTTCTAGCACGCGTGTTATTCTCTTTCCCCAAATAGGATTTGTTGGAATTGTTGCCCTACCGAAGCTTTCTATAAATACAACGTTAACCGCCGCTATTAACTTGATCCGTCGAAAACTGCGGCACTTACTTAGTCGTCTACTACTACTGGTACTACTCTGTGTGTCTTGTCTGAAGCTGAATCCAATGGAAGGCGATTTGTTGGGGAAGAAGAAGACGAAGAGAGGTGGAAGGAGGACGAAATTACCCATGGAGTTGATTAGGGATTCAAACAAGCGCTGTGTTGCCTTCTCAAAGAGGAAGAAAGGCCTCTTTACTAAATGTGCCGCCCTTTCTTCCAAGCTCTCCGGCCGGGTTGAGATTGCCGCCGTCGTCTTCTCCCAATGCGGCAGGATGTTCTCCTTCGGCCACCCCTCTACCGACGCCGTCCTCCGCCGCTACCTGGGTGACAGCCACCCCCAAACCACCACCGCCATCACTGACGGCAAGGCCGGGTCTTGGTGGGACAATGTCAGTGTTGACGAGATGAATATGGAGGAGCTCCGACAGTTGAAGTCCTCCCTGGAACAACTCAGAAGTAGGGCTTTGGGTAAGATTATTAATCTAGGGTTTCAGGGTTCTGAGGGTGCTAGTACTACTGATAATGACTCGGTGGGTTTTGATGATCTGGTGAATCTGGAAGAACTAGGGTTTGGGAATGTCGTCGTCGATGATCAGCTTCAGCATTGTCCTTGTGAACGTTTCGGTGATGGTGGGTTAATGGACATCGTCTACGAAGCTCAACGGCGGCGTTAAACTTAAACATGAATTCCACGTCTTAAGGATCGAGGGCTTCTGTTTCAAAATAGGTTTAGTTTAGTTACTACTGATAAGATTTAAATTGTCAATAGAGTTTAACACATTGGTACTTCACTAGTTCTCGGACATAATCTCTTTTGATTCAATGATCCGACAATTGTACACGAGATTTGTTGTTGTCTATGTAAATGCAATTAGTTCTTCCCTTGACATAATCAATTCTTTTTGAAGTGCGTGTTGCTACAATTTGGCATCTTCTTCAAGTGGCTTTATACAAGTACTAGACATTTTTTATTTCTCAAGTACTGGGTTTATTTGTTAATTTGGCTTCTTTTTTTTTGGAGTGTCTAAAATACCCCAGAACCTGTTTACCTAAAATTTATCAGTAAGCATTGTAGTTACAATTACTCGATATTGAATGTCCCACAATCCCAAATAAAATCCACCACCCATATCTAATTTGGAGAAAAATTGCCGTTGTTGCTAATGGAGTACAGAATCTTACCTGTCCATGTTAGTTACGCAAGGAAAACAAACATACATTTGGTAAAATCTCTTTCCGAATTCATCAAATTAAAGGCAGGGACAAGTATGTTCAACTCATAATTCAGTTCGATTCTGATAGGCCCCATTTGTATGAGATTTTTCCAGTATCTTGCAAAACTAAAATTCTTTCATATATCAGATACTTCAACCACTTGCTGATGCCCTGGCACTGAATGCAGTATAAAATCTACATACTTTCCCTTCATATTCTCATCAAAAGAGAACTTTACCCCTTAAAAAGAGCCCAAAGCCCCAAACTAGTACTCCATTACACATTGGAGTCGAAAAAATGATAACCTTGCTGTTTCACAGACATTTTCAGGTATTCTTCTTCACTGTTGTATTATCCTTCAACATATTCACAAACACCAGCCTTGGAACCCAATACGCAGGAAGTGGGAGCATGGAATTCATCAGAAAATCATTGCAAAGCAACACCTTACCCCAACCTTTGCTGCAACTCCCTGTCAATCTATGCCAGTTCCATCCAGACAAACCCTTGGCTACTGGCGGACACTGCCCTTTCAGTTGCCCTGTCTGCTACCCAAAACACGTCTTCTTTCATAAGGAAGCTGTCCAGGAGCCCTCAGATCAGGCCCCGAGACGTAGGTCCCATGGAGGACTGTCTCAATGCCCTGGGTGATGCTGTACAAGATCTCAAAGATTCCATAGTCAAGATGGCTCATATTAAAGATGACAAGAATTTTCTTTTTCTGCTGAGTAACATCCAGACTCGGTTCAGTGCTGCATTCGCCAACGAGGACAGTTGCACCGATGGGTTTTCTGAAAACGCCATCATCAGCAAGGTGAAGATGGCGGTGACACGGAAGATAAAGAGCATTGTACAACTAACGAGCAATGCCTTGGCTTTGATCAATAACTATGCTTCTGATCATGTCCAAGGACGCAGAGTCTTATAATACCTGTGAATAAAGAGTAGTGCATAAGATTTTCTTTCTGTTTTATACAGCCCTTGGTGAACCACTGAGGGAAAGAAATGGTGTAGGCCTTTGGTGGGTGAGGCGTTGGGGATAGGGAAAGGGATCTGTTAGAATGCCTTGAATCCGTTTTTTGTAGCCTTCTTTGCATACCTAGCACAGTGGTCTCACTGACCGGTCAGCGAGTCGGGGTCCGTCGTGGTTTGGGGGTTTAGGGGCAACGCCCCCGAAACTGACAGCGTACGTGATGTATGGGCCAGGGTTAACCCTAAAACCTAAACCCTATATATGTAATGCGTATTTTCTGTATTCCTTCATCATCAATAAAACTATTCCTCTCTTCTACCTGTGGACATAGCTAACACATTATTAGTGAACCACGTTAAATCTGTGTGTAATTGTCAGTTTATTCATACTTTCTTGTATCCGTTATAACAAGATCCAACTAGGGCATACCCTACCCCATTAACCACCCATGACCCAATATTTCACAGCCAAGGGAGGAAACGTATGCCTACTAAGGTGGTGGTCCAGAATCTAGACAACAAATATAGAGGCAGAGCAATAGCTCCTTGCAAAGCCGGTCAGAAGCTGGAAGTGCGTCTTCAGTTTGCATATATAAAATACAGTCAGTGTAATAGCTCCTTGTAAAGGCAATCTTCAGCAATGGAAAAGCCAAAACTTATATAAGCAAATGCAAGTAGCTCACAAAATAAAAAAGGTCAAATCCAAATGCCTAAAAATATATTTCAATCTGCTGACGCCCAGTACGCAAATAAATTACACAGGAACCACAAAAGAGAAGATTTCGATCTTCAGATGGGTTTACAGCCATTGACAACATGTGGGAGACTTTTGGATCACAATTCACAAATTACGACACTGATACCTGTTAATCAAGGATCACTACCGTTTTGAAACATCAGGGAATGTTGGAAATTCGCACTTGCAGACTATTGATAATCAGCATCATTTGGTGGCAAGGGCTCAGGATGATCGTTTCGGGGGAGACATGTTATGAATGAGAGACAATGTGGTACTTGCAGCAAAAATCTGCACCAGCAATCCTGCAACATTTAAACATCAACAACTTCAATTTGTTTGCTTGGTGGGAATGAAGCAATGGTGGAGCCGGGCAAGGGGGTTCAATTGACCCCCCAGCTTTTGGAAAAAAAAAAATTAAATGTGGAATATTCTGGTGGGAATAAAAAATAGATATATATTTAGTTAGTTCTTAGATACTTGACAAAGCAGTGCATAGCAAACTGCTTAATTGCCTGTTGCTCCGTGTGGGAGGTTGTGGGTTCGACTTCTCATGCTGCCTTCTGTATTTTTATTTTTTTTTTGAATTTTTTTAAAAGTCTGTCGAGCAACAATATCATGTTTTACTTTCAAAACATGAAATCTCGTCGATGATAACTTTCTTGAACGTCTTAGCTACGCATTTCATTTTTAGAACAATTAAAGTTTATATTATGTGTATTATTAATCTCAGTCCTCTTGCTTTGAATCCTGACTCTGCCCCCTGGAATAAAGTAAAGAAAGCTAGAAAAGCAACAAGAACTACCAACAAAAATGCGAACACCCTCCATAATCTGTACTCTCTGTTTCTCTGTACTGCTTGCGAGCCCACTTCGAAAAGCCTGTTTATTGTACAAGTAAATAATCAAACTGGGGAAAAAGGAAAATTACGGCGTTTGCGAGCTAGGCCTGAAGAGAAGGAGCAGAGCAGTGATAAGATCCACAAGAATAATGCAAACACTTCGGACAAGGAGGATATTGCATCAGATACACATACAGAAGCGGATCACAACTAACCCACTCAAGCAGAACACCATAAAGGAATGAAGGCAGCGGACATGAAGCTCACAAACCTCGTTACTCAAGTAACTGTTAATGCACCTGAGAA
Source organism: Selenicereus undatus (assembly GCA_017589665.1). Taxonomy (NCBI): domain Eukaryota; kingdom Viridiplantae; phylum Streptophyta; class Magnoliopsida; order Caryophyllales; family Cactaceae; genus Selenicereus; species Selenicereus undatus. The sequence goes on from JACYFF010019584.1 coordinate 95,998,490, forward strand.
GATGCATGCTTTTCTTGGACAGCTTCAAAGATACACTTTCACCAGCTCACAAAAATCCTTCACTCTGAGAGTGTCATTGACTCATTGCTGATACTTAATAAAATGGAAGGAAATATAATCGCACGAAAAGTTATTAGCCAGAAGCAGTTTCTGAGATCACATACTAGGACCCCCCCCCCCCCCCTTCAAGTGCAACAGCAGGACATATCCCCCAGAAATCCTGCAGTAACGAGTTTTGCTTGGGTTATACATATGATAAGGAGTGATAGTCAAAACAATAAATTTATTTAACCAAATTGGTTAGACTAAAACTCCTTTTTTTATTAGGAAAAGAATGAATGTATTTCATTAACAAAATGATGGATGCAAAGTTAGCATCCTACAAAAGGCTATACACATCTCATATGCACACTATCCACAAAATCTAAGAGATCAAGAGAAGAGTAATAAAAGATCCCTTTGTCTCAAAAATAGAGAAACTTGATAAAATAATCTTTAAAACATTGAAGTGGCATCTGCACACCTTAAAGACTCTACTATTTCTTTCACGCCAAATGTTCCAAAAAAATTGTATGAGGAAATAATCCGGCATTCTTCTTTTTTAGCTTTCCTGCCCAAAAAACCCTCCCATGCATAGAGGTGATCCAAAATAGAATTGGACATAACCCAAGAAACTCCCAAGCAATTAAAGGCTAGATCCTAAAGAGCTCTTGCAAAAGGACAATGAAGTAATAAATGGTTCACCGATTCTGCTGCAGCTTTGCATAACAGGCACCGATTCACCAAGAACTTACCCATTTTTTGCAAATTATCGTAAGTCAAAATACTGTCATGGGCAGCTTCCCAAACAAAAAAAGACACTCTAAATGAAGCCAGATATTTCCAAATAATCTTCCATGGCAAACGCATTCCCAATATTCAATGCAAAGGTGAAGTAGGCGGAGAGGCAAGTTTCATATAACAAGACTTCACAGTGAAGCTCCCTTTAGGATTGAGATCCCATCCGACTGAATCAAGAGAGGATTGTCCGATAGGAATCCCATTCAACTTAATAAGTAAGCCTATAATGGAGGCGTCATCCCCTAAGACATCACGAATAAAAATAGGTGACCAAATGCACAATCCAGATACATGGCCACAATACGCAACTACAATAGCTTCTTTATTCTCCGCAAGAGCATAGAGAGAAGGGAAAAGGTCCTGCAAAGGAATACCTTCACACCGACGGTCATGCCAAAAAATGGTAAAGCCATTGCCTACCTCAAAAGAAAGATGAGAAAAAAATCTATCCCATCCTTTACAAATAAACCTCCAAAGACTTCATAAGGACCATTAGGTCTAGAAGGAAACTACCCAAGCCCCTCCTCACCATACTTAATACAAATCACCTTTCTCCAAAGGTTGGTCTTCTCATTCATGAATCTCCATAGCTACTTACCAAGCAAAGCCTCATTAAAGAGCTTCAGGTCTCTAACTTCCAACCCTCATCTTGACATGGAAAGCTTAGCAATATCCCATCTCACTAAATAATACTTGAAATCAGCACCGAAAGAGCACCAAAGGAATTACACCGGTATCGAAAAAAGAGATAGAAAGTAAATGGGAATGCTAGAAAGAACGCTTCGGATGAGAGTGGGGGTGTCACACTTAGAAAGGTAGTTAGCCCTTCATCCAAAGAGTTTTTTTTTCAAATTTTTCCACGATTGGCTCCTAGATGGATTTATCTTTGAATTTTACTCCAAAAGGGAAACCAAGATAATAGGCAGGAAAAGAATCAACGGTGCATCCTAACACCCCTGCTAGCAATTGGATATTATGCACCTGGCCCACCGGCAAAATAGAGCTTTTTGCCAACTTGACTCATACACTAGAAACCAAATAAGAATACAACGTAGGTTCACCATATGCTCACAGTTATTGTCAAAAAAATGATTGTATCATCAGCAAAGAGAAGATGGGATACACTAATGGTAGTTGAGTTCCTTCGAGTTCGACCCATTGAAAACCCAGATAGGAGACCTGCTGAAGTAGCTGCAAGCAACATCCTAGTGAAAACCTCCATGACCAACAAAAACAGAAGAGGAGAGATCGGATCCCCTCTAGCAAAGGCCTTTAGAAGCCGAAAAAAAATCTGTAGGAGAACCATTGACAAGTATTCCAAAAGGAATCAACCCATTACTAACTTTAAAAAGAAGCTCGTAAATACATCCGACTAGATTGATCGATCGGTAGTCTCTAATATTCTCCGCATTAGCTTTCTTAAGAATCAACCCAATAAAAGTAGAATTGAGACTTGCCACAAATTTCCCAGTGTGAAAAAACTCCGAAAACATCCTCAAAACATCACCCCTAAGAGTGTCCCAATTTGCCTGGAGGAAAGCCATAATCATACAATCTGGAGATTTATCGCCACAACAATCATGAAGTGCTTTAAAAATTTCCTCCATTGAGAAATCCAACTCAAGCCCCTCTACTAGAGACCGATAAAGAGCGCATCATCAAGTTGTCAACCTTTGATCTCCAAGCTTCAGACTCACTAAAAAGGGATTTGTAGGACCCATGGATGGAAGACTTCATCTCGCCCCAATTCTCAAAACGGTTCCCATCCACAATCACAAAAGACATGGAGTTGAATTTCCTACAAAAATTAGCTACTCTACGAAAAAATCTTGTATTTCGATCACCAACTCTAAGTCACAATGCCCTCGACTTTTGCCTCCAGGAGATCTCATGCATAAAAATGACTTTTGCTAGCTCATCTCTGTCAGCTTTTCTCCGCTCCAATTCCTCATTAGAAAGACCAGAAGTTTGCTCCTTCACGTCAAGTTGGTTAATAGAATCTATGAGGTTGTACTTCCGAATCTTGATATCCCCAAAGACCTCTCTATTCTATTTCTTGATTTCCGCTTTGATCACCTTCAATTTCTTTCCAACCACAAAACTAGCATATCCCTCAACACAAGCCTCTTCCCACCACCTTTTAATGAGATCACAAAACCCCTCAACTTCAAGCCACATATTCTCAAATTTAAAAGGAATTCTCCCCCCCTGGAACGTCCCATTCTCTAAGTAAATAGGGAAATGATCTGAAAGATGTCTAGGCAACCTCTTCTGAATTGCGTCTATAAAATGTTCCTCCCAATCCAAGGAGATAAGAAAATGGTCAAGTGTTGAACTAGCTAGAACCTTGCCTCATCTAGACCAAGTAAAATCACCCCATTGTAAAGGAAGATCAACCAGAGCACAACTATTGATAAAGTTATGAAATTCCTCCATAAAATTAGAGCGGCTTAAACCCTAGCTCCTTTTGTAAGGGTATAAGATCTCATTAAAATCCCCTCCTACACACCAAGGCCCGAACCACTTATCCTTAATAAGACGACGTTCTTTCCAAAATCTCAATTTATCAGTCCTAGATTGAGGGCTATACACACCTGTGAAAGCCCAAGCAAAACCACTCTCGACTGTTTCAAGAATGCAAGTGATCGAGAAGTCACCACAAAAAGAAGACACCATGCGATACACACTCTTGTCCCACATTACAAGGACACCCCCTGACGAGCCTGCTGCATTAAGGGCAGCAAAATCAACAGAGTGATAACCCCAAAAGGAGCGAATATAAGAAGGTGAGACAGCCTATAATTTTGTTTCTTGAAGACACAAATGGTCACATTTCCAATCTCTCAAAAA
>JACYFF010019584.1:96003069-96014234 GCA_017589665.1 Selenicereus undatus
ATGTGGTAGCCGTAGAACATCTTGACCCCATCAATTAATTTTTTGTTTTTTTAACACTGCACTGAGGTGAGACAAATGGAGCATAGAAGATTATGTAGAAAATTATGCTACTAATATCTAGGATTCAAGTACTAGATTAGGGACACCCAATGCCCTTGTGATATTTTTGCGCTCTAATAAATTTCGAGTATTAATTGGTTTTCCCAAACACACATTTTTGTTAAGCAAAACAATCACCTCGAGCTGCATGGAGTAGTTCCATTAGCCATTAATTTAAAAATTAGTTGCATTAACAATTAAAATCATTTCCCCAAGTCAAGAATGTACCTAGACTCTTCATTTTTACCTTAACTACCTGTTTCAGTTACTCAAACCAATATCTGCAAGAAAAACTTGGATCCTAAAGTTTATATGGCACAATTTCAGACAATAGCCAAGCTCGCAAAGGGACATGCATGCATGCGGAACACAAATAGCCAATTCCATGTAGTATTGCACCTCAACAGCAAGAATACTGTACAAAAAACTTATGCAAATGATGCAGCATCAACTTCAACCAGAGTACATTTGAGGTAGAAACTGATGCTATAGGCTTGAAGCAATAGCATCTTACGGATATAATAAAACATAAAAATCCTTCTGTATACTTCATATAATATTGCATTGTTCGAGCACATGACCTTACTCATAAATTGCTTCCGAACTGCTAATGATAAATCTAGAGTCAAGAACATAACACAGCCTTCTTTAGCAATTTAAGGAAAAGCTGTGACTACATCAAACTAATGGTTTCATTAAGCCAAAGCTAGTTACCTCTAACAGGAGATCACTTTTCACTGCACAGGCAGCTGAGAGAAGTAATGCAACAATTGACAAGATCAAATAAATCTTCAACAATGCAGCACGACTATGCCTGCGGCCTGCAAAATTACAGAATAAATAAGCTAGTATGCCTACAATTCACCCCTTGGGGTGCGGCCCTTCCCCAGACCTTGCGTGAACGCGGGATGCTTGTGCACCGGGCTACCCTTTTTAAGCAAGTATGCATACACAAATGAAATCCGGGGAACCAAATAGCATAGTAAGACATACACGCACAGTAAGGATATGGACACAAACCTGATTCACCAATAATAAGAGAAATAAAACTGACAGCAGCTGATGAAATGGCAAGCACATTTGGATCTTCTCCCTTTATTACTGGCAGTGATATTAGAAAAATGTCGGCTAGTACAATGAGCCCCTGCAAAACAAAGGGAGATTGTAGAACTAGTCAGAAAATCAAACCCAATTGATAACAAATGATATTGATTTCAAAATATGCTTCCGTAAACAACAGCAAAGCAGCTAATCACTCCCATAAAGCTGAAGTCACAAGTCAATGAACATAAGAAATGAAAAAAGGGGAAGATGTACCACCTGAATAAGGCATATTTGAGAAAGACGAGTCTTTCTTTTGGCCACTTTGGTATACCCTTTTGAATGAATTTCAAGTAACAAACAATTAGAGAGGAAATGAGAGAAATTACACAATCATCATGATTAATGGAAAATAGTCGGCTGTGAAAGAAAAGGTTGTCTAAAGAATGCACAGTAAGACAAGATGAAAGAAATGGAATATGGAGAACATACTGGAATCAACAACCATGCGATAAGAGTAGTCGGAGCCATCAGTTCCTGACGGCCTCCCCGAAGCTGATCTCCGTTGCTGCATCCTCTCACTCTTCTAGATAATCTCTGATTCTGTAGTTGATAAATTGCTGAGCTCAAGACTAACAATACCAACGCAGTTTTGATTTTTTTCTAAAAATGCCACTATTTTTAGGTCAGATAAGCCATAAATTTAACAATTTGAATCAAATATGCCACCATAGAACACAAATCTAATGTAACAGGTAGATAAAAAGCTTCAGCAGGTTAAATGTATTTCTTCAATCGTTTTTTGAAGTTAGATATTTATTTGATCTAAAATAAAGTACAAAATGCGGGAAAATGGAAAAAGGAGATTAGCTATATCGAAATTGGGGGGAGGGGAATGCAAAAGCCTTCGAACAATGCCCCTCCCATTTGCTCCGTTTTCAAACACACTAAACCTGAATTGGCATTGTAAAGGGCATTACGAAGTAACATTAAGTTGAAATTGGAAATCATAGCTTGACTTCGACCCTCAATTTGAGTCATATCAGTTCGAAACCACGCCCCGCAAAAAATCCCAAACCTAGATTGAAATTTGGGATAGTAATTGGCATCAACACACAAAATTGAGTTGAAATTTGAAGCGCTTACCTCAAATCGATCCTTCTAACCGCAAATTTCTGTTTCTGATTTATGAATGAACCTGTAAATGTCTTCCTCAACTGTCAAAAGACAAAATTCATGCAGGTTCCTGCTCGTACTTCTCGGATTCTGAGAAACATAGAAGTTTCAGATTAGGGTTCAAATATTTTCTCTGTTCAGAGGCTGAGGAAGGGCGGTCAGAGAGACAACACTACACTGACGGAGAAGACGAGCGGAGAGGAGGGACCCTCTTTCGGAAGGAGTTAAAAAAAAGTGAAAAACTCCAAATAGTTTATAAATTTATTTAACTAGTATAGACCTTGCTATGCATGGAACATATTAATCTTCAATTTTTTAAAATAATATTATACTTGTATTTTTTAATTGGGTTTGACGTAATAAATTATAACAATAACTTCTTGAAAGGATATTAGCATAGATAATGCATTTCATTGTTCAAGAAAATGTAAAAATAGCACATTAAATTAAAAAACTTTAAAGATATATATCAACAACGCTTACAAAGTAATCTTAAATTTAGTTAATTTTATGAATAACATACGTGGATAATAAAAGTAGAAAGTGGTTTTAAAAACTATTCATGAAAGCTAATGTACTCCCTCCAATATTAGTTCATAACCCAATCGATCAAATTATGTCATTTTACTTACAAAATTTTCTCTTCAAAAAAATAAATGGATAACAATTTCATATGCTATTGAGACTAATAATTTTCGAAAACCTAAAATATTAAAAAATAAGGTTTAGACACCAATAATACAGTCTACAATGACCTATGTAATGCTAAATATAAATAGTCCAAATGTTAGATTGTTAGAAGCTATTTTCAAAGCTCCAATTATTGGTGTCCAAACCCCTAAAGTTTGGATTATTCACGTCCAAACTGACCCTAAAAGATATAATCCAAATGTATCTTTTGATACAGGTAATGAATTAAAAAAACGTATGAATATATTGTCATCATGACAAATGCCATGAAGAGTGGCACGACAATTTCAATATACATAAATTTTGAGACAAATAAATTTTATGCAAGTCCTATACAAATTTCTTAAATAGAAGCGAGATTTGCATAACTAAAATTGAATAGTATTTTTATCTTTCAAAGTCAAAACTCAAGCATATTTTCTTGCTAAAAATGTCCATTAATATTGAATACAAAAGAATTGATAATTAAGCAAAAAGACCCTCTCGGAACTATTCCACTTTGCACGATATGGTCATACTAAGTGGTTTGGCATACAGAGTGTCCACCACTTTCAATATGAGACAAATTACAAATTTAAAGTCTATTAGTTAGAAACAAAAGATGATTAATATCCTCTAAAAATATTCCACAATTAGCATATCAATGCCATTTCCATATAGGAGAAAACATCCAGTCTTTTTCAAGATTAATCTCATCCAAGAGTTTACTTCACACTGGCTTCAACCTCATAAACATACTTATTTTTTTATAAATTGATTAATATCATGACGAAAAAGTGGAAGATATGCACAGTTATTTCCATATGAGTAAATTAGCATTCAATAACGAATTAACGGTGGTGATTTGTTGATTTCTACCAAGAAAAAAGAAAGACTTGTATACTATTAATAAACAAAATCATACACAATGATTGTCCTAGAATAGAATGATCTATGTTGATTTGAGAACACATGACACTATAAACAGTAAAGAGTGTTATTTGCTATAGGGGATATTGAGTACACCTCTGCTTCTTGCAAGCATTAGTCACTTGGATAGTGATGATTTCTTCCTCATTTCTCATGTTGATTCAACATAAATAAACCTAAAAACAATCAACTAAGTGAAATGAAGGCATTTAACAAAACTATACTTAAAATAATAAAAATTGGGAGAAATGTTGAAATTTACATGAGAAGGGCGGTGAGCGGATTTCATTCTAGTTGGGATAAAATCATTTAGAATGACTAAATTTGAGACTCCATCATTGGAGCACAAAAACACTTAAATTTTTTCAAACATATTCAAACCTTCACATACAAAATTGAATATATATGAGGGAGACAAATAGCATCAAATTAGCTTTTGAACCACCATGTTAAGAGACTTCACATATATTAATGGCATCCACTTATGCAACTAAATCAAGTGTAATTATCAAACTTAACCTCTCATTCACAAATCATATGGCATTAAGCCAAAGAAATAGACGAATAATATATCAAAAGATTACGCCATTAACGGCGGGTGGAGAAACCAATTCCAGTGAGATTTAAATATAAGGAGGCTATAATCATAAGAAAGATTAGAGTTTGTTGAATTAAGTGATTTCCTTTTTTTTAAAAAAAGCCAGCAAGAGAGGGTGGTGTTCACAAAAAGAAAAGAATAAATTCCTCCTATGCATATAGAAGTCATCAAATGCATTTAGTTTAGCACCATGCAGAGTGCATACTATCTCTTTAATTTCCACATCTGCACCCCATTTTCCTAGGTCTTCTTAATGCTCAGAGAAACCCATACCCTATGACTACCCCCCCCCCCAAGTCCTCTCTCCACCTGCCTCCACTCAGTGCCCATATTACCTAAAAATCATACACTAATTATCCACTCAACCAAAAATCTATAATTAATTAAAAACCAAATTTTCAACCAATTATCAATAACGTAAGGTAAGGACTCCACATCCAAATTCAAAATTAGTAAAAGTAAAAAATGGTCATTCAATTATCAAGAAAAATTAATTAATGTCTAAGTAAAAACATAAAATAAATAAAACAAATAAAAAATAACAGAAATTGTTCACCATTTATTGTACGCCAAACTCCAAACCTACAAACTAAATCTAAACCTAGTCTAGATTAAAAAATAAATAAAAATTCCTTATCAAAAAAATAAAAATAAAAATTCAATATCATAAATCGATTATTACAGACAACAAAGAATCCAGAATCATGAATCAGTAACGAACCTAAAATGAGTACACCAAAATCATGAACCAATTGTCGAATTATCATCAAATTAAAAACACAGTAATGGAAGGAGAAAGAGACACTTCACGTGTACCCAGATTTCATTTTGAACCATGATAGCCAAAATTCCTCATGGGCAAACAAATCTAAAGTCAAAATAACCCTAATCGACAAAAAGATTGAAACTAAAACACAAATCCTTTATTCTTCTTTGGCAAAATCTTATTTGTGCCTAGCCTAACCTCCATTGAATTCCTTCTGTACTGAAGCACAAAGGGTTTCCAACTCAAAGACAACCATTTCCATTATCACCATACTTGTGCTTCAAACTGAATAGTAGAACATATTGAAACCACCGAAGAGAACACCAAATTGAAATCCCAAACAATTCAAGGGGAAAAAAAAATCAACAACAGAGTTCTTGATAGATAATTGCAAAAATTAGAAGGAAAGAAAAATTAAAAACTGAAAAAACAAACCAAAGGTCATCAATGTCGAAAGAACCAGAATTCGACATAGAGACGATGCATACCTTTGCTTAAGTTGAAAGGCATCAATGGAGGAGGGCTTCTAGATCCAAAAAGAGCATATGGGGTTTGATGATTTTCTAAAAGGCCAAGAAGACAAGTATTGCAGTTGAGATTAGTGCAAAAAGAATTTAGTGGCTGAATTCTAGATATCAATTCTATAATTCAATTGTTGAATGACAAATTGATGAAGGTGGAAGAAGAATCAATTATTTGGTGGGGCGTGGGCGGCGGGTAGAGAGAATTAAAAGTCCTCTAGGTATGGAGATTACAAAAAGAGAAGGCAATAAGATAGAGGGGAGAGAATTAAGAGTCCTCTAGCTATGGCTAACCCCACACAATTATCGATTCGAACCGAACATAAAATTAGGTGGGTTTGGATAAAGATTTTCAATCCGTTTAATTAAAAGGAGGGTTTGGATAAAGATTTTCAATCCGCTTAATTAAACAGATTGACACGGTTAACCCGTTTAATTAAACGGTTTAAATTCAGGTCAAGATTTTTTAAAAAATATCTATCTAATCCGCTTAATTAATTAGGTTAGTCGGTCAACCCGATTACCGATTGTCGTATATTCGTTTAAGTCGTTTAACCATTTTAATATATATATGTATTATATATATTTTTTGTTTTGGGGGGGGGGGGGGGATTTATTAAGGTTTCAAAATTTCAGATTTTATTTTGAGGGTTGAATTTTATTTAGGCGCCATAAGAGACCCAAAACAGGTATTGGGCTCCCCTTTTTTTAACCTAACCCACTAAAAGTCTAAACCCCTCCCTGTGTCTAGAATCACTTCAGCTCCCTCACTGCCTCTGCCTCACAGTCACAGAACACATTCATTCATCAGCCAGCCTTTTCCTCTATAATCATCCCTCTCGCTCAGCCTCCCAAAGGCACAACGTCAAGCCTTCTGCCTAGGTGGGCCGCCGCTCCTATTGTCGGTCCTCCTCCGCTGCCATCGCCACCTCCTACCCGTTGCTTGTCATCCCGAGCAATTAGCAAGGAGCCATTCACTTTCACTCAGCTCTCTTGCTCTGCTTCACCCCCCCTGTTCGACGAGACCCACTGCCCCACGCTGCAACCACCGGCCCTCTTCCGGAACGCCGTCTGGAGCTAGCCAAAGCACCGTCGACCGCCCCTGCCTTTCCCTTATCCGCTTGCTAAATAGTTTCTTTGGTGGGTAAAGGCCAAAGGGTAATTCTGGATACAATTTATTTATTTATTTCTTTTTGATTTTTGATTAGTGGATGGAGATGTTGATGAATTCATATTTTCTGAATTTTTTGCATATTGGCGGTTTTCCAGAAGGGTATATGGAAGAATGAGAGTGCAGCTTGGCCAGTGGCCTGTGATTACCTGTGCTTCTGTTTTCAGTTTCTGAGGCTGGATTTCCCGGTAATTTTGCGACTGATCCTTTTCTTTTTATCCAAGTTTCACTGTATAATCAAATTTCTTCAATTTTCATAGCTTTTTTTTACTGAGTAATTTGATAGACTAAAGTCTTAGCCTGTTCTATATGCTACTGCACCATTTCCCTTTAACAAGGGCATTGACCTTTTGGGTGGGGGGGGGGGTTGTTTGTGTTTCTGGGTTTCCCAGACCGTGCAACCTCTATTCCATTGTTAAAGAGAAGTTGTTTACATTAGATTCTTAATTAAAGAGACATTAACTAATGGTTGGTTATGAACTAAAGAAGACAATGCACGATTTGGCTACTGCACCATTGCATGTATTGTTTACAAAGTGTTCAGCTGCCGTCTCAGGCTCACACACATGTTTATTTAAAGTTTGAAAATTAAATGGGTTAAGCAGGTTAAATAGGTAAGTGGTACCTGATTCTAACCCATTTAACTTAAACGGGTTAAATAGGTCAGAATCAGGTTGACCCATTAAATGTTAAAACGGTTTCATGTTGGATTTTTCGCCCGTTTATTAAACAGGTTAGGTTTAGGTCGGGGGGTTTTCAACCCGTTCAACTTCGACCCGAATACGAACCCGACCTGACCTATTTGACAGCCCTAATATTTAGAAATGAATTTAACTCTGCCAAATATTGTAAACTTTCCTTGGCGACCCTTTCTCCTTTCGCCTCCAAGGTCAAGAAAAGCCAGCAAAACCTTTGCAACGCCGCCCTAAAACTATGGCCTTGAACGGGGCTAAAGACACATAAAAAATGCTCTCAAAGATCTCGAAATAGATATCAAAAGTTAGCTGCCATTAAAGCTTGTGTGTAAAAGTTTGATTTAGTTGTCAATGAGATTAAGGAAACTTTGGATTAGATCAATTGAGATCACTTTGAACGGAACTAACATAGATTGTTTTCTCACCGGTGGGATAGCATTTTAGTTTGATTTTTGGCCTGATTCTCTATCTTGCTCTCTCGCCGTTGAGTTACGTCGCCGCCGCATGCCACCGGTGAGCAAACCATCGAGCGTTCATCCTCGTAATCATCTTCAGCCCTTATTTAGTTGTTTTTTGTTAATTTTTTTGGCGTCGTATTTGTAGATCTGATGTGGGGCAAAAAGTTTCTTACCCTCTGATTCTCAGATTCTCAGTCTTCCTCCCTCTTCCCGTTTGCTCTTTTCATTTTAATTTTCTGCCTAATCTGATTTGGGGTAAAAATTTCTGCCCATCTGTTTGTTGCCCATCTGATGAGAATGATGTTTTGGTAACCACAAATTTGTTGCTGTAGAGTTCAGATCCTCCACATTTAAAGTGGTTTCTTTGATATATTTTGGTGTTTTTCTATATTTGGGGTGAAACATTTGTGTTTACTAGTTTTGAAGTTATTATTATGCAGCAAATATGGTGAGTTCTTTTTTATTTCACCGTAAAGTAAAACAACGAGATGTAGATAATATGTTGTCAGTTGTCAACTCCTCCATTCGTAGTTTAATTAGAGTCGATCTATTAGTGGCATGATCAAAATTGAAATTTCTCTCTGTTCAAGAATTTGACATATGAATACCTAAGCATCATATGTTCAAAGCTCGACCCTCAAACTTCGGCAAGCAATGTTGTATCCTTGAATGTGCATTCCTCAAGCATGCTTGACGAGGGCTTGGATTCCTCATGCCATAATTGGTGTAACAAGCTGAGCTTGAGACTTATTCCCCACACCCAAAAATTCGTGGTTGGTTGCTGATGTTTCTCATTTGTCACAAAATTTATGATGCAAGGAGCTGAATTCTGTTGCACTTGAGTCCCACAGACTACTTTGACTGTTTGAATTGTGGGGTCATCCATCTACATTTTTAGGCAGAACAAAGAAGCTACAAAGGAAAGATAATTTTTTAGGCAAGATAAAGAACCTGGTGATGTTATCTTCATATTTGAAGTATTTTGGATGCTTTCTCTTCTATCAATTGATTTGTTTGAAGGAGAAATTATTAAGCAAGGTAACAGGGAATTATGTAATGATGCTTTAGGGTTTTTTTTTTGTGTTTGAAGTTAAAAGTGTGTACCTAGTCTAAATCTTAAAGCTCCATCTTCTTCAAAGGTCCCGTGTTCGATTCTGCTGTAGCCTTCATTTTTTTATTCTTCCATGTTTGGATACCAACAGACATCCCTTACCTCCCAGACCTAGCCTTCCCACCGTCACCTATAACGGCCCGAACCTAAAATTATTGGTAATTACTTCAAACTACCATAATCGCAAATTAAGTAAGTTGGACGCTGCATTTCAAATTATCATTTTGTGTGTGTGTGTATGTGTGTGTGTGTGTGTATTTGCGTTGCAAGTTGAAACGACGACGTGGCCTCGACATGAACCTTGTAACGCTCCTTAAATAATTCCTTCAAGATTCTAATAAATATTTGAATGCCCGCATAATAAAAAAAATAAATAAAATAAAAAATAAGTAAATAAATGAAATAAAATAGTCTAATTATCAAAGGGTTAATTTGTACAATAATGATAATAACGATACTAAGAGAACAAATATAGTAGTAGTAGTAGTAGTAGTAGTAGTAGTAGTAGTAGTAGTAATAATAATAACAATAATAATAATAATAAAAAGGAAATGAGAATATCTTCTCCCAAAATTATATCTAAAGGATGTAAAATTTAAATTTATTAACTCTAGCTAAAATCACTACTTCAATCATATATACGCACAATTATATCTAAAGATGTATATATGTATATAATGAATCAAACAATAAATAAATAAAATAAAATAAAATAAAGGAGGTTGGATATTCATCCAAGAAAAATCTAGAAAAGGGGGGGGGGGTATGTGTCCACAAACAAAACGTAGAAGGAAAAAAGAAAGAAAAGGAAAAAGAGTTTCTTTTACTACCTAAATTAAACAAACAAAACTAAACAAATAAAAACAATAAAATCCCAAACATTCCCCCCTCTAATTTCTCTGCCCCCTGACACGAGGTCCCCTTTCCCCTGCCTTCCCCTGTGCGCCAGCCCTGCCTCGGCCCAACGCCACACGTCGGCCGCCCACCGTCTCCGGAAACTGCCGCCATCCGTTCCCTGGCAGCCGTCCGTCCCGGTGCCACCATTTTCAACCGGTTCTTGCTCCCCTTTGAGTATATTCAAGTGGTTGAGAGGTGAAACCCTAACTAGCCTTTAATTCAAATTTTGATCTTTTATACATGTATTTTGTTAGTTAATGGTGTAATTAACATTGATGATTGTGTATTTGTAAATTTCTTGAATCATTGTGGTGGTTTGATTTGAATTGTGCACTTGAAGTATGATGAGGAGTGTGGTGAGTGAGCGGTTTGGAAATTATGTTGGATATTGGTTGTTCATGGTGATGTTGAGCCTGATTTAAATGCATATTTGAATGAAATTAACAAGGAAATATGTTGGATGAGTGGGTTGTGGCCATGAACTTGAGAAATTATGGGTTAAGGCTTGTATGATATTCAAGTTAATTATATGGGTTGTTAATGCTCAAATGAGTTGAGTGCTGCTTAAATAGAGGAAAATATGTATATGTGTATGAGGTTAGTATGGGTGTCATGTTTTGGTAATATGAGTGTTATGCTTTGATTTCAACTAAGTAATTAAGGGTTGTGATTTAACTAAGGATATAAGGTTAATTTCGGTTTATTTAGTGTCAAAGTAAAATATAATGAACAATTGAATAAAAGTAATGAGAATTTGATGAGTAAAGTTTGGGGGTGTGTGTTGCCTTAAGTTGGTAAGTAAGGTTGAGGGTTGTGGTTTGGATAAGGAGTTAAGCTTATTTATGTTGCTTTAAGTGTGTTAGATTAATATTTGAATAAGATTAATCAGAGAAATCCAACTCAAGCCCCTCTAGCAGAGACCGATAAAGAGCGCATCATCAAGTTGTCAACCTTTGGTCTCCAAGCTTCAGACTCAGCAAAAAGGAATTTGTAGGACCCATGGATGGAAGACTTCATCTCGTCCCAATTCTCA
>JACYFF010019584.1:96028398-96039542 GCA_017589665.1 Selenicereus undatus
GTGGTGGAATTGAGGTGGTCGGCGTCAAAACGGACGACGACAGTGGCAGGCTACAAGGCGGCGGCAGAAACGACGACCTTCACGGCGGCGATCTTCTCCCCTTCTCTCTCCCTAAGTCGAGTGCTCCTTCTCTCTCTAATTCGCGTTCCGAAATGAAGAAGAAGTCAGGGGGTGTTTAAATCTCTATACGACGGAATATTCTATAGAACAATAGCGTCCGACGGAATATTCCGTCGTACAGAGTCTTTTTTTAAAAAGTTTATTATTTTCGGCCCAGATCTGGTTAATGTTGACCAGCGTTTCGACGGGCTTTCTGTCGGAATTCCGTCGGATTTGCAACGCCTTGGTCGGATTTCATCGGAAATTCTGATGGAAAGATATTCCGTCGGAACTTCCGCCGCCTTGGTTTACTTTTCCGGTCTTTTCGTCACCATGTCCGCCGGCCTGTGCAACGGTCTCTTTTTCGGTCGGCATTTTTCGTTGGAAAAAGCAAAATTTTTAGTAGTGATCTATTATAAGTTGGTATTATAAGTTCTAACCTTACACTAGGCTTGTTTTTGGGCGTACCACACTGAATTTGGCTTTATGAGAGTTTACAGCGAACTGGATCCCTATTTTGCTTCTGTATGTTTACTTCACAGATAAATATTAGCCCTTGACATACCTCAGCCAATTATTTTTCTTCCTTTTTTAAGGGGGATTATGTAGAAAAAAGCTTTTGCTAAACGAGCACTAACAACCAAGGATAAGGGAAAAAGAAATGAATTATCAGCCCACGAAGCAGCTGATATGATCCAACTGACCTATAGAGATTATGTGGCACGTAGATCTCAAACCCCTGGTGAACTCAGAGAGCTTGCAGTTGTAAGATCCAAGTTGAAGGAGCTGAGGATTTTGTTTCATAACTTCTCCTATCGTAGCCAAATCGCCCATGATGTTGAAGAACGTCAAAAATTCTCAGAGAAGATCATTGTTCTGCTCCTAACTGTAGATGCCATTAAGGTCAAAGCTCATTTCACTATTATCCTGAAATTGATTATTGGATTACTAAGCATATTTAACTTAACGTAACCCCTTGTTCTATTCTAACTTGATTCCTGATTATTGCTTGGTTGCCAGGGTGTTGATCACATGGTGAAAGCTACAAAGAGATCAATGGTGCATGAGTTAGAGGCAATGGTCGATTGGGTGGACCCACAACGATCTCTCCACAAGATGCGGACCTTTGATATGCGTACTGGAGGAATCCAAAGGGGCCTAGCTGAAAGTGTCGCAAAGTTGGCTGAATTGGTTTACCAATAAAAGGGGGCCTTTGAGGCATCATAATTTAAGAAGTGCTTTGATCATAAGACGAGGGCCGAGGGGTTTGCACTTGATGTCAACTGTGAATAAAGAGATTGGGTACCTAAGTTTTTCGGTGTGGCAAGTTTAATTGCGCCGATCTAGATCTATATGTGATGCTTCTAAATTAATTATGATTAATTTGATCAGCTTGTTGAACTTAAACCTCATTATTCAGACTATTAATTTCACCTCAAATACTTATACCAAAAAAAAAATAAAAAATTGAGACTCTAATACGCATATGGACAATTCACATTTCATTTAATTAAGGCTCCAAAATTTTCATTAGATCTATTCGTGTTTTACGTTTGTAGCTATATATGAGGTGTTGAATCCTTCGGTTCCTTTGTCGATTGTGTATGTCTATGTTGTTTTCATTTGTATTGTTGTTGACTGAGTGCCTCTTTTGGGTTGTTTATTGTTTTAACCATGCGATACTGATCTAAAGTTTCTAAATATTGGTGAAAAAGAAGTTGTTGGAGAAAAAAATGAACAAGATTAGAGCGCCCTATGTTTTCATCCTGAATGAGGACTAAAGTAGTAGACCCTACATGCCACGCTATTGGGCACAATTATCATCATAGCTTGTTGGCTTGCACCAGCTAGGAATCAAACTCGTGTTTGTACCATGACAGGGTACTATTCTAGCACTAGACCACTAGTGCTGATGTTGATCACATTGTTGCTACGTTTAGTTCTCACTTTGTTTTAGTATACATATTTTTTTATATATATATTTTGCCTATTTGCCTATATTTTTGCCTATCGGTTCTCAACCTACTTCTGTATGCTCGATGATAGTATCTCCACAGCTGATTTTGGTGGGCTTCCTTCATTGCCTCCCTCTATTTGATCGTGAATGTTACTACATATGTCACCACTACTCTTACATTAGTTGATGATTACCTGTCACGACGTACTCAATTTACCTCTTTCGTGATCCTTCATCAACTTGATGGGATGTTAGATGGTTTTGTTCCATAGCCGTCGTCCCATATTCTTATTGAGCGGCCTCGTGAGCCAACCCAGTGCATGCCTATTTGTTACGAGTGGACCAGCTTGTTCACGCTTGGTTATTCACCACCATCTTTAAAGATACTTTGAGTGATGTACGTACTATTCCACATTCTTTCCACGTTTTGCAGCACTTGCAATCTTGGCTTAACACTGCAAGTTTGGCATGTGCACTTGACTTAAAGTAGATGCTCACTTATATGTGTAACGCTACTGATCAATCTATGGATGAGTGTCTTCGTCAGATCAAGACTATTGCAGACCCTTTGGTAGTTACTCAATCTCCTATCTCAGATCTTGAATTACTTTAGTATGCTACATCTGGCTTATCGTCTTATTATCACGAATACACCACCGCTTATTCTTTATTGCTAGGACCTCATTCTTTTGATGACTTGCGCACCAAGTTAATCTTTTATGGACAACGTGCAAAATTTCAACAAGATAGTGAGCTACCTGTTAATCACACTCCCGTGGCCATTGTCACTACTGGGGTCTTTGATCAAAGAGGTAGTCAAAACAATCATAATAATTAGACATTCAACAACAGAGGTAAAGGAGGTGGCCACAATCGTAATTGCAGCGAGCGTGGCAAAAAAATGGCGCAATAATAAAGGTGGTAACAATCATAACAACTAATAGTCTAGTCAGAATCAGAATCAGACATCAACCCCAAAAAGTATGCCTATTGGCATTGTTTTATGTGACTATGTTATTTCATCGTTTGATACTTATTGTGCTTCTACTTCCTGTACTAACTCTTTACTTATAGGCACTAACCATTCAGAAAGGATCTTAGGCCCTCATCTCGATACTGTCTGTCAAATTTGTTATGCTCCAGGTTATTCTACTAATGTCTGTCCTTGCAGGTATTAGAAGCATCAGCAACCAGTGCTCTCTGCATATGCTACCTTTAATCTCGTTGATGTTAGTGACCAAATCTGGTATCGTGACTTGGCTGCAACATCCCATATAACACTTGAAGATGGTAAGCTTCTTTCAAAATTTGTTTACTCGATAATAAGCCATTGCACCTTAAACATGTCCTCCATCTTCCCCTTCTTCATCATAATCTACTTCCATTAATCAGCTTTGTCATGACAACAACTGCACATAGTTTTAACTTTGCTTCTATTTGTATAAAGGACAAAACCATAGCTGAAGTCCTTTTGCAGGCATTTACTGCCGACAGTGTTTATCCTCTTCGCCTTCCTGTTGTCCATCCCATTCTAGCTTGTGCTACTCTGAGCTCCTCTCAAGATCAATGGCATCATCGATTAGGTCATTGTAGTGCTCGTGTTTTAGATGTTCTTAAGAAACAAAAAAAAAATTACACTTTAATTCCTCTTTTCATGATAATTGTATGACTTATCATGTGGCAAAGTCTCATAGACTTCCTTTTGATTTAGTGAAACATCGTGCAAACGCTCCCCTTCAGTTACTTTATTCTGATGCTTGTCAATTGCCTTTGCTATCTTATAAGGGTTACAAGTACTATGTTTCTTTTATTGATGACTTCTCTCATTACACATTGATCTATCCCATGAAAAAGAAATCAGAAGTACATCATATTTTTTGTAATTTCAAAGTTTTAGTTGAAAATCTTTTAAACTAAAAAATGAAAATGTTTCAAAGTGATGGAGGAAGGGAGTTTGACAACTCCTCCATGCATGACTACTTTCTACAACATGGTATTTATTTTCATAAGTCTTACCTCGATACCTAACAACAAAATGGAGTCGCTGAATGAAAGCATAGACACTTGTTGACACGGCCAAGTCATTTTTGATACAAGCTTCCATGCCTGTGCTTTTTTTGTTAGATGTAGCATATGACTCTACCTACACCTTGAATCGCCTACCCTCACCTACACTTAACGATAAATCTCCTTTTGAAATTTTGTTCGACAAAGTGCCTAATTACTAGTTCCTCAAAACTTTTGGTTGCTCGTGTTTTTTAAATTTCATGGCCAGTTCTTCAAAAAAATTATCCATGATTTGTTCATTGTGTTTTTCTAGGCTATGCTAACCAATACAATGGGTATCAATGTTTAGATCCTCTCACCAACCATGTGTATCTTAGTCATCATATACGTTTTCATGAAAATTCTTTTTTGTTTCAAGAACTCTCACAATGTGCACCTTCTCATCTTAAACCACCTTCCTTTAACATTAATGAATTCTTGGCCCTTACCACTACTCAACCAGGGCTCCAGATCTTCTATTTAGCATCATTTGGTTTAGTTTTCTAGCCCACCACATCTAGCACATTATTCCCACCTCATTCGATGTCTCCCAGTCCACTCGGGCAGGCCTAGTCTATTTTGCATGTGTATACGTTATGGGTCGTGCTCGCCCACTCTTATGTTGTGCTCCACTGCATCTCTTGAGGCCTCCCCGGCCTACTCTCCGAGTTTGCCCTTAGCCCAGTGCCCCTTTCACTATCTCGCTTTTACCGTAACCCAACCAACTAGTGTGTCTTCTCCAACCCAACCTCTCTCCATCCTGTCAGTGTGTCAGTTGTTGCCCATGTTTCCTCCGTGGCCCCAAATCTTCACCTTATTGAGACTCGGAGCAAGTCAGGGGTATACAAGCCCAAATCTATTTTCTCTTTGTCTATGTGTCCTGAGCCCACTTCCTTCTCTCAAGCGTCTAAACATGTTAAGTGGAAACATGCCATGACTGAAGAGTATAATGCTTTAATGACTAATGATACTTAGGAATTGGCTCCATCTCATCCTTCGTAGAACTTGGTTGGTTATAAATGGATTTACAAAGTTAAATACCAATCTGATGGCACTGTGGAGAGACATAAAGTCAGGTTGGTAGCCCAGGGTTTTCATTAGCAAGCAGATATTGACTACCATGAAACATTCAACCCTATCATTAAACTTGCCACCATTCGTCTCATTCTCTTGTTAGCCCTCACTTCTAAATGGCCTATTCGATAGTTACACATCAAAAATGCATGTCTTCATGGGCATCTCATTGAGGTTGTTTACATGACACAACCTCCTGGTTTTGTTCATCTAGATTACCCTCACCATGTTTGCAGACTTAAAAAGGCGCTTTACGGGCTTAAATAAGTTTCTCAAGCTTGGTTTCATCTTTTTAACAGTTTTTCTCTGTCTCATAGTTTTACATGTAGCAACATTGATCCGTCCATGTTTGTCCTTCGCACTGGTGGTCATACCTTAATTATCCTTTTGTATGTTGATGATATTATTCTAATAGGCAGTTCCTTACCTATGGTCACCTCATTCATGACTCTTTTATGTCGTATCTTTGCCATGAAAGATTTGGGGGATTTGCATTACTTTCTTAGCATCTTGGTTTGGAATTCTTCCGAGATTTTTCTTTTGCAACCAAAATATGTTGATGATTTACTTCTTAAATTTCAGCTTCATACTTGCAAACCTGTTAGAACTCCTCCTATTGCTCGAACCACTTTATCCCATACAGATAGTGAACTGCTTGTAGATCCTAACTAGGGGTGGCAATGGGGCGGGTACGGGGCGGGTTTAGCCGTACCCTCACCCATACCAACTTTTAAAATTAATACCCTTATCCATACCCGTACCCATCGGGTATTGTAAAGTTATACCCATACCCATATCCACTGGGTATAGCGGGTATGCGGGTTTTATTCGGGTACATATAGACAAAAAAGAATTAAACCCATTTTGTACCCATATTCGATATCAAATACTCAATATGTCACATTAACACTAAGCTTCCGACGACATATCATATCACATCAAATACAACTAAAAATTTGTCAATCAAAACAATAAATTAGCGCTTGACAATTACAGTTTGAAAGAAAATATTCTGCCGAGGTTTGGAATATCATACAACTCAAAGCAACTAGTAAAATATTCAATTACAAGTAACAAATTAGAACTTTAAACAAACGAGTATGGGTTTTATACGGGGCGGGTATGAGACGGGTACGAGGCGGATATTAATAAAACAGGTATGGGGCGGGTACGAGCTATACCCATACCCATACCCATTTTAGCAATACCCACCCCATACCCATTTTTTTTCAATTTTCGCCACCCATACCCATACCCATTGGGGCAGATTTTGCGGGTTTTAGGCAGATACAGGTTTTTTTGCCAGCCCTAATCCTAACAAGTACATGAGTATGGTAGATGCTTCACAGTATTTCACTATGACACGACCTGACATTGCACATGTAGTCCATGTAGTTTTCCTGTTTATGCATGCTCCCCGCACTACTCACCTTCATGTTGTGAAGCGTATTTTCAACTACTTACAGGGCATCCTAGATCATGGTCTTCAACTTCAACCATTTGTAGCATCTAATCTAGTCGTTGCATATTCTGATGTTGACTGGGCAAGTTGTAAGGATACTTGTCACTTCGCTACCAGCTACGCTATCTTCTTTGGTCCCTATCTCATCTCCTGGAGGTCCAAGAAGCAACCCACTGTCTGCAAGTCCTCTGCTCAAGTAGAGTATTGTGCCATTGGGTACACTGTAGCTGAGACAATCTAGATTCGCAAATTATTGTATGATATAGGTGTTACCATTGCTACTTCGGTTCACCTACATTGTGACAATGTTAGTGCTATGTATATGACTGCTAATCCAGTTCTGCATGATTGCAGTAAGCACATTGCCGTTAACCACCACTTTGCTCGGGAGAGGGTTGCTACTAGTGATTTAGCAGTACGTTATATCCCTACCAAATTACAGATTGCTGACAACTTCACTAAGGCTTTGTCTTCTCAACTATTTTTATTTCTTATGTCCTATCTGCCCATGTGTACCCCTAATTAGATTCAAAGGATGTGATAGGGTATTAGGGATATTTACATATTTTTACATTGTACAACTCTTAATATAAATATACCGTAAGGTTCCCATTATTAGATGAGTCATTATTTCATTGATACCACACAATTTTTACTACTATTTTACCAAATATTATTTCATCTACATCCCTCATGTGAAAATGAATGAAACGATTTTGTTGCCACATATCAAATATTTGAATATTTCAAAAAAAAAAGGTATTGAGATCTTATAATAATAATTCTATAATCCACATTATTTTTTATCTAGATGTGAAATTTTACCGGCACACATATAAGAAAAACAAAGAATAATTAAAGCTTAATCTTCTATTGGAAACTACTTAAGTATTTAGCCTCAAGAGAGTACAGTGCAATATTTAACTATTAACGTTTGGAAAATTTTTCCTCAAAAATTAATTTCTGTATTTATTTATTTTTTTTGGTTTGGTTGGAGTTAAACAGCTTCAAGCCTTTGGCAATTACCATAGGTCCAGAAACCATGCCGCCATATTTGATAGGGCTGGCAAAAAATTATCCGACCCGGATACTCTGATTTGTCCGACTCTGAAAAAATCGGGTATGGACACTTTTTTTATGTCCGAATTTGAAATCCGGATATTCGGACATGTCCGGATTCAAACTGGGTCTGGTCCGGGTTTAATGAACTGGGCCCGGGTTGTCCGAATTTAGGTACAAATCCGAGTCCGAACAAATTAGGACAACCGGACTGTCATTTTTTCATGGGCTTGGGCTAAGGCGGGCCTTTTAATTTTTGCCAAATTCGTTTTTCAATTGAAAACCCTAGATTATCGAATGAAAGTTGAAAACCCTTGACTCCTCTCTCCTCTAATCTATTCGCTGCTCCTGCTCGGTTACTGGCTGCTGTGGTGCTCTCGAAATTTTCTCTCTCATCCTCGCTCACCGGCGGCTCACTTCCTCTGTCTCCCAGTCTCCCATAACGCGTCTCTGTTTGAATCCTAATTCGTTGCAAGCATCATCATCAATTCAAGGTAAATTTCCTTCATCTCTATCAAACGACTCAAACCTTCGAGCCCCTTCTTCAAATTCCCCTGATTCGTTGCCTTTGCTGCCCATAACCATGGATGTTGGTGATTTTTCTTTTGTTTGAACTTTGAAGCATGCTCATGTCATTGGAGGTGCCCGGTTGCTGCTTTGTGTTTCGACTTATTTAATATATTCCATATTCTGTTTATTTAATATATTCCATATTCTTTGTGATCCGTGGTCGTGGGTTTGCACTTGCCGTTTGCTCCTTCTTTGAATCTTTGTGCTTCTTTCGTTTAATATTCTGTTTATGTTCATGTCATCATGTGGTTTTAACTTATTTAATATTCTTTGTACAACTAATATTCATTGCCTTTGCTATTGAGAATGTGCTATACATTGTTGGGGAACTTTGGATTTAAAATCGAACATCCGGATATCCGGTCCGAACATCGGACAACCAGGTCCGGGTATGGTCTGGCTGTCGGATTTTAAATCCAAACAGGGTCTGGGTAGGACTCTTTTGTCCGATTGTCCAATTCGTCCGTACCCGAAATGACCCGGAACCAGATTTTTGTCAGCCCTAATATTTGATAAGCATGACCCAATCAAAAAAAAAGAAAAGAAAAAAAATGGCTATGTGTTGAATACTTGAACGTCATAAAAAATTTTACAATTAGATCGTTGAAGTAACTGATTACTTTTAGAGTATATGCAATGCTTAGTTTGTTTTTTTGGCTTATTAGTGGAGATCTATATCCTTCACATCAGCTTTTAAGTCACAGCTTTTTGGCTTACAAATCTCCATTTTTTCAATACAAGACTCATTACTTTTACTCATCAAATAAAATAATACCTATAAACCCCACACCTAAACATACTTAATTAGTTTAGTTGTATATTTTGCGTTGTTATTCGACTTTATTATTTTTGTGAAAAATTATTTGCACATAATAATTTAGTACACAACTAATTAAAGGCTCTTAATTTTTTTTTTTAAAAAAACAATACAAGAGGTTGATTTTTTAAAAAACTTTCTTCACTTTTTTGATGAAACAGCTCACAAATATTGCTCAGAATTTTGTTAGAGAGAGACTATTTTAGCTAATATGGTGAGAAATGAGTCATATTTATAGACAATATAAATTAAATCAACCAAAAATAAAATATTTTGGGCTGCAAAATAGTTAGACCTGTAAAAAATTGACCCGACCCGAACGCGCCCGAAAATTTTGGATTTTGAACACGATTTTCTCGACCCGAACCGAAAATAAACCGAACCCGAAAAACCCGCAAATTAGCGGGTCAAACCCAACCCGAACCAGAACCGGAACCCACCCACTTGACCCGAACATTATATCCTTAGTTTCTTATTTTTCTCTAATTTATCTCGTTTAACAATAATGGTTAGTCATTTTTATTAAGTATTTTGAAAAGATATTATATAACTATTGCTGCTATTTACAAATTAAGCAGGAATAACCTTATTTTTTCTTCTCCATTCTCTGAAATAAAACCGTACATAACTTTTAAATGAAAAAACATTTAAAATAGGTATAAAACTGCATGGAATAACTATCTAATCTTTTTTAAAAAGTTAATTTAAAAAAACACAAGCATTAAAGATGCGAAAGCTATACAATTATATAGTTAGTTAAACAAATCTGTCTAATTTTTTTAAAATTAATTAATTTATAATAATTTAAAATTTTGATGTTATAATTGCAAGATAGTGTCTTGTACTTCTTTTATTAAGTCTTGAATTATGATACTAATGGTAAAAAAACGAATAGCCGTATTCATATTGGGGTCGGTCCGTTAATAAAGTTTTACTTGATTGGAAATTGGTATGTTAGTTAATAAAAATATTAAATTATTAAATAGATTATTAGCAGTTAAACTGCTACGACCCAATAAAATGCTCTATACGGACTGCCCAATAAATGGTCGACCCACTATTAACCTGTTTTCAATGTACAGGTTGATCTATCCAAAATCAAGTGGGGCTTAATTCTTTACCCGTCCATACAAGAAGTTCATATATTATAATAAAATATTTGAATATTTTAATATTCTTTTGAGAAATTACAATTATTATGCATTTTCATTAAATAATGACAATTTTGAGTAATAAATATGCAGAGCTTTTGATTTTAAAAAAAGAAAAATAACTCCCGGAAAAGGCGCTCTAAACCCGTTGGGTTGACTCGAAACCCGTAAAACCGAAATACACCCGATCCGTATTTTACCCGAACCCGAAATACACCCAACTCGTATTTTACCCTAATCCGAATACACCCGACCTGTATTTAACCCGCCCGCCCGAACTGACAGGTCTAAAAATAGTAGTTGCACTATGACTAACTCCTCCCAACGTCTCTTTGCCTCCTGCTAATGGTATAATTAAAAAAAAGAAAAGCGGCTCAACAGGTCAAATCGATGTCTTTTTGACCCGCTACTTGACAAAAAAAATGGGAAATTTACAGTTAGGTTGAACTTCAACAGGCCCACAACCATTGCATTTTTTTTACAACAAATAGGTGTTAGTTTTGTGGAGAAAATTCTAGGGTTGAAAATGGGAATTGAAGTGAAAAGACAAAAAAGTCCTTAATGAATAATCTACCTCACTCTCTCTCCACTTGTTGCCTGTTATGTTTTTCTCTCTCTAAAAAATCTTTCAAATAGAAGTGAGGGCTTGGGGGAACTTCATACCACGCTCAATCTCTCTCAAGGGCTCTCCATAGCCGAATTTACTCCTCCACATCTCTGTTACTGAGCAATTGTTGTTGAAAGTATCTTGAAAGTTAACCCCCATTTGAAAAAGGAAGAGGTGATTGTGGGAGAAGATGAGTGGGTGGAAGTGTGTTGGAGAAAGTGCAGGAGAATGGTAGAGTTGAGCTTGGAATGCTGGGCGGTGGTGTACAGCTGAGGATGAAGGTGAGACGTGAAGTTGGAGAA
>JACYFF010019584.1:96075140-96097064 GCA_017589665.1 Selenicereus undatus
TCATTTTGTTGGTCAATTTATATTCATAATCCAACTCTGAAATTAAATTATTCTTTATAATCGGAAAGGTAAATTTTAAAAATCGCTATTGTTTCTCGTGGGATCGACACCCTATACTCGCTAGTCTACAATTAACCTTGTGTACTTGCAAGTAAAAAGGGTTTTAAAACTACATATGAAATCCACATCAGTGTACGTGCTAGAAAGAATGATGTCAAGCACAACACAAAATACAGTATTAAACTTAAACTCCTAAGCAGCAAACATTAATTCGTTTACCAGACGTCGCCTATGCTCATGCATAGGGATCAGGCCACAGGTGTGGAGAGATGGGTTACCACTTTCTGGAGTCCCCAGTCGGTTCTTCTGGGCTGTTTCATGCAATTTTTTTGTAATGTTCATTCGCCCAATGCTATTGGAGTCCCTCCCATTGAGCATCACCAAGCCAAACAGGCATCTTATTATGCTTCCTTGCTTTACCAAAGAAGTCTCTCAAGCGTACATTGCCTCGATTGTCAAAATTTCTTCTTATACGGTCCTCATGGATTGGATCCCAAGTAAACCACTTCTGCAATCATGAAAACAAAAAACACATCAAATAATTCAATACTAATATATCACGTTCACAGAAACTGTTAATACGAAGTCACTGTAGTTAATTTGAACTCTCCAAACCACAAATCTTGTACTGGTTTGGGCACTTTGCTCCAAGTAGGCCAAGCTCCATCAAATTTGCTTTGAAATATGAGCGAAATCCTACTAACGGCACCATTATTGCGGAGAAACCCAATTGAACATAACACATAAAATTCATTACTTGTTATGCAAAATTCATGTAGTACTTCATAAGATATAACAAATGAAAACTTACCCGTTACCATCTGGCTCAATCCAAGTCTTAGCTCGAGTGCTCCCACGACTGGATTGTGTGTCACTTTCACCACTTCCAATGTTCTCTTGGGACTGGTTTGTGTTAGGGTGCGTGGGTTGCACAGTGTGAACAACATGGGGGTTTGGAGGAATGTTGTAGGCAAATTGGCCGTACATGGTGCTTTGGTTGGGAATGTATGAGGTCTGATGATGGAAAGCCCCAAATCGGGGAGACAGTGGTCCTGAAATACCTGGTATGTAAGCAGCCATTGTCGCTCCTGGCTGAACTAGTGTAAGAGATACCTGGGGGGAAGATTGATCAATGTCCATTGCGATTAGATCAACAGCAGAGCTCCGACGCCCTCGTCCTCTACCTCGAGGGGAGGACTTTGCTCGACGAGAACTTGAATCCATACCTGAAATAGGTGACAACAACGCCAAGTGCAAATATATAATGATTGCACATATAAACCGTTTTCCTCATACATCATAATAGGTACATAAGTTATACATATTTTGCAAAGCTCATTCATACAATATAAGTAAAGTCACAACCAATTGTTTGACATGCAAAGTACTCATATACATAAGAATTTGTAACCACTCAATCATCTGCATCCTCATCCTCATCACTGTCATCGTCATCGTCATCATCATCATACAAATGCAAATTTTCTTCAGCTTCATCTGTTTCATTACCGTCATCCCACTCCCTCTCTTCATCATCCTCATCATTCTCTACCTCGTCTATCTCGTCATTACCTTGAATGAACGAAAACCCTATTTCATCATTAACCTCTTCCGGTGGTGCACTTTCATCCACTAATGATGCAGGGATGGCGTCATTCGCAGGTTCGACGATAGTTGTCATGCCCGTTTGTTGGTACGCAGTAGGTAGAGTGTACTGCTGATCCACTCTTGCCCTTGGTTTGGTTGGTGTGACAACAAACCAATTGGCCCTATCCCTTGAGGGATCTGCATGTGGCATGAAATATACTTGTGATGCGGTGTTTGGAAAGATAAATGGGTCGTACTTTCGGTATCTCCTTGTACAGTGGACCTCAATAAGGTTACTTAGTTTATGAGATCGTGTCCCACGATTGAATGTGGGGTCGAACCACTCACAACTGAAGAGTAGATATCGTTTAAGTGGTTCGCCTACGTACTCAATTTGGACAATGTCCTCCAGTACACCATAATAATCATTCTCAATATCACCTTCCCCAGTGCCACCAACACCAACACCACAATTATATGTTCTCTTCCGGACGCTTCGAGCGTCTGTGTGAAATTTGAATTCATTTACTCTATATGCCGTCCACGTCGATACACACTGCTTTGGCTTCACAGCCAATTGGCTCAAGTAGCAATGTTTGTCGGTCTTGAACAGTTGAATATAATGCACCTAAGGTGACATAACATGTGGTTTTAATTAATACAATGCACCTAATTAACTGTTATGTTCAAATTATGAATAAATGAGTTCTAATACTTACATTCTGACTAAACCAATCTGCAAAATGAGTTTCGATGATGGTGTCGACATCTGCGTTGCTGACATTGGGACGTGCAGCTCTCACTTGTTCCGTGAAAATTCTATCACATTTTACGAAGCCTATTAATATACTTGCGCTATGAATGATAAACTGAATTAAAAGTGAAAATACCACTCACCCTATATAAGATTTAACTTCGTCACAATTTAACAGCACGTGAAGATGGGCAGCAACATATTCGGCATCTGTGAGATACCTTGATCTTTCCCTACCAATAGCGGTCCCTTGCGGTGCAAATACGGACAGAGTTGGAAAATGATTAATATGTTCATCCTCATACTCATTTCTCCTGCAGCTAGTGTGCATGGAGGGCACATTGGAGCCGAAGTAATAGGAGGCGAAGAATGTCCTTTCTTCCTCTAGGTATGCTTCTATGATTGAACCTTCAGGACACGCTTGTTGCTTTATCTTTCTCTTCAAGCGGCAAAAGAACCTACCAAATTCATAATTGCAATAACTTTTAAGTGATTCCACATATAAGAATTCATACAAGGTTTCATCGATTATAGTATAATTTACCTCTCAACTGGATACATTCATCGGTATTGTACTGGACCACCTAGTTGAGCCTCTTCAGCCAAATGCACTGGTAGGTGCTCCATGACATTGAAAAAGCCAGGAGGAAAAATGGTCTCCAACTGACACAAAGTGATGATAATGGTGCGATGCAGTTCCTCAAGCATATCCTCCCTCAATGTTGTTGAGCATAAGTTCTTGAAGAACTAGCTTATCTCAATAAGAGGTTTCAACACATCATCTGGGAGCGCACCAAATGCAATTGGTAAAAGAGTCTCCATGAAGGCATGACAATCATGACTTTTCATGTTGTTGAACTTAGCCTTATTAGAGTCCACGATATTTCTCAAATTAGAGCAATATCCATTAGGCATTTGAAGCTCCTTTACCTATTAACACAACTCTCTTTGTTTATCCACAGGAAGTACGAACTTCGCTTTTGGTTTAACCGGCCTACCACTTGGGCCTGAATGTAAATATAATTTTGGTCTATCACATATTTCTGCAGCATCCATTCTTGATTTGGAATTGTCCTTTGTTTTCCCATGAACATCCATAACAGTGTTGATAATGTTCTCAAAGAAGTTCTTTTCAATGTGCATCACATCCAAATTATGGCGGAGCAGTTGGTGTTGCCAATAAGACAACTCCCAGAATATGCTCTTCTTTGTCCAGTTGTGCTCATTCTCCTTAAATCCTGGTATGACGAAATCACCATTTGTGCCATTGGGTAATCTTCCACCTCGGCATAAAGTTCTTCCCTGATCAATCGGCGAGGAGGACCCCCTGTAACAGTTATGCCTTTCCTAAATGCGGTTCTATTTCTTCTGAACGCATGATTCCTTGGCAAAAAACACCGATGACAGTCAAATCATGAGAATTTACCTTCATTTCGCAATCTCAAAGCCTTTTACTGTTTCATACATACGGGACATGCCAATTGGCCATTAGTACTCCACCCAGATAACATTCCATATGCAGGAAAATCATTGATCGTCCACATAAGTGCAACCTTCATCTGAAATGTACGCCCCGTAGAAATATTATAAGTCTCAACTCCAACATCCCACAACTCTATCAACTCATCAACAAGAGGTTGTAAATATACATCTATCTTGTTCTTGGGATTTTTGGGCCCAGGGATTAAACAAGTCAAGAACATAAATGGCGTGGTCATACACATTTCAGGGGGGAGTTTATAAGGTGTAACGACCACTGGCCAAATGGAATATGATCTTGAAGACAATGTGTAAGGATTAAATCCATCAACACATAAGCCAAGCCTCACATTCCGAGGCTCTGCAGCAAATTCAGGGTACTTGGTATCGAAATGTTTCCATACTGCCTGATGGGAACCTAGCCACTGAAGATCTTGTCCATGATGATACAACTCCCACACATCCAAGAACAAGATCCCAAGTGAAGAAGATGGCTCAGTTATTGCAAGACAGTGAAGCAAGCACAAACGGGTTCACTAGCTTCAAAGTGCCCGGTTTTGTGTATCTGATTTCCTAAGCTACATTGTAGCTTAGCCCTAACGTTTTTCCATTTTTGGAATCCTTTTGATGTTTTTTTGCAGGTCCAAGAACGAGTTTCAAGTTATTCCCTCAAAAGGATTAAAGATCAAGGTCATTTTTCAAGTTACTCCATTTTGCCCCGGTTTTGCGCGGTTTGAAGTATTCAGTTGATTAACCCTCAAAACCATTTTGTAACCTTGATTTTATTTAGGGGGGGGGGGATTCTACACATCCTAAAGTTACCCCCCCACCTTTAAAATCCAAGCCATGCACGTTTTTGCAAGCCAAACAAAACCCACCAAAGACCGGCTTGAACCGGCTCCCCCTTGAACCCGATGCACTTGAACCCGATTCACTTGAACCGATTTTCCTCACTTCAAATGGCCGGCCACCTTGCTTAGAAAAGCTGATTTTTACTCTTCCCAAGCTTGGCACACACCCCAAGGTCACCTAGGAAAGGTTGAAGCATTGGAAAGAGCAACCAATGGGAGAGCATAGCAAGATATCTTGTTCCTCACTTGTGATTGGCTAGCCGTAAAGTGGTTGTGGATTTCGGCTGCCCCATGTGCAAGTTTATTCAGTTTTCAGCTTGTATTAATGTTAAACATGAGCTTAAGTATTGTATAATCAAGCTAGGCAAGGGTTAGATGCATAGTTTGATGTATTAGTATTAGTTTAAGCATGATGTAATCTTGTTTAGCCAAACCGTTTGTATTACTAGCTAATCATGCATTTAGATTAATCCTAACACTTTTCCTCACTAGGAAGGAAAGTGATGTGGACATTTCCTAGCCTAGTATTGTTTTTCCCTCTAGTATGTAAGGCCATTTTGGCCAAGGAAGAATCACAAATCAGAATTTTCAGCCTGAACATTTGAGAAGCTTAGCTTTTCTCTCTCACAAATCCTTGCTTGCTTATCCTTAATTAGGCCAATTAAGGTGGTGTCCAAGTGAGTCTTAACCTTGATTAAGTGGTGATTCTGTATCTTAATCAAGATTAAGGGCCCTAAACTTGAAGGTTGGTGGTGATTCTGTATCCAATCTCAGGTTTAGTTCTATCCTATTCTAGTTTCATCTCTATGATTTGCTTAGTGAAGTGGTTAGCATGGATTAGTGCTTAATTACTTCTACTTAGCTAATCTTCCACTTCCATTCACATCCTCACTTCAAATACCATCTTACACATCCATTTTCATCATTTCCCATTCACCAAAAAGAGCCAAAACCGAAGTAGCATTCAAGGGCACTCAACCGTGCTCAATTCCCTTCCCCACGGTTTTGTGGGCAGCATAGTGGCACGGTGTGGCCGTGCTTCAAGGCACGACCGTGCCACCTTGGCCGTGGCAAAATTCTTCATTTTCCCTTCCCTTTTGATGTGTATTGGCTTGGGTCCTCTATTCCCTTGACATATACATCACTGCCCCATCTGATGGATGACATAAAACACCGTCTTCACGTCGATGTTCATAATGCCATCTCATGTGCTCTGCACTACTTCTTGATGCGTACAACCTCTGCAGTCGAGGTTTTAACGGCAAGTAATGCATCCTTGAGTATGGCAATGGATTCTGATTCCTTTGTTGTGACCTTTGCCTCTTCCATCTTGAATGCCCACAAAACTTGCACGCATCCAAGTTTGCGTCATCCTTATAAAATAGCATGCAACCTTTTCGGCAACAATCAATTTGGACCACATCGTTGTCGAGATCTTTAACAACCTTCTTCGTTTGCCGTAGTTGTTAGGCACGCGGTTGTTAGGGGGACACATCTCTTTCATTAATTGAACAACTTCATTGAAACAATTTTGATGCATATTATAATCAGATTTAATACTCAACAGTCTCACTGCCGCAAATAGGTCACTGTGGGTGGAGCAACTATCATATAAGGGTTGTTGAGCAGCTTGAACCATATTATAAAATGGTTCTCTGCAAGTGCTTGACCCCTCTTCCCTTACATTTTGATTTGCTGTTATAGCATCATCAACCATGTCCTCAATCTGATCTATGTAGCATTCAGAGTAGTCATTATTAACATGACTTGAACCTCCAACTTCGGACATTTTACTGTTTAAATACCTAGAAGCATATTCCTGAGGTTCTATTTCCCCATGACTTATCCAAAACCAACACCCTGGCACAAAACTCTTATATATAAGGTGCATCTTGACCTTATCAGGTGTCAAGTACACCATATTTCTCCATTTTGCACAAGGACATCTATACTTTCCCCCATTCAGAAACTCTGTCTGTGTATGTGCAAATTGATTGAATTGATTGACTCTATCTAGAAATTCTTGCGTATAACCACTATGATTAAGCAGTAATCTATTATACATTCACCTATGATGTGGAGTACCATTCATATTCTGCTCAAATAACAATAACCACATAAGGTATTTGGTAAGAATTATTTTTTATCAAAATTATAATAATTACATAAGTTACGCAATTATATATTATATATGACAACTTCAAAATTTCCACATGCACCTAAAAAAAAACTTATAAATTTCGACAAAAATACTTATATTCCCACGAATATCACAAAACTAATAATTCCTACATAACTAGTTCACCACTTTATTTCACCAACATATCAAATTTGAACTTAAAATTAGCAAATCTAAGTGTACATTGCATTGGGCGAAATCTTTAAACAAACATGAGCTATAACTTCATACGAACTAACATTTGAACAAAATTATAAACTAAAACATCTCAATCCACCAACATATCAACTTTTAAGTTTACATCACCAAACCTAATCTCCAAATTGCATTTAGCAAAGTCTCAAACCAAATTAGATCAATAACCTCACACGAATACCACATTTTAACAACATTGTCAATTGAAATATTTCATTCCATCAACATATGAAATTGCAACTTCAAATTACCAAACCTCAACCCTAAATTGCATTTACCAAATTCTTATAACGAATTAGGGCAATAACCTCACACAAATATCACATTTCAACAACATTATCAATTAAACCATTTCATTCCACCACTATATCAAACATTAACTTCAAACTACCAAACCTAAACCCTAAATCGCATTTACCCCAATCTTGAACCAAATAAAACCAATAACCTCACACAAGCACCACATTTCAACATAAATATGAACTAACTATGCAATTCTAACAATGTAATACAAAAATTTGTACAAATTACATGTAGTTTAGTTGAAAAAACTAACCTCAAGGTGACCCAAATAACCGGCGGTGGAAGGGCGGCGGCAGGAGGGCGGGGGACAGCCTGCGGTGGCCTGGCTGGGCGGCAGGGGGGCGGGGAACGACCTTGGTTTCTCCATTCGCCTCTCACTCTCCCTCTCTCTCTTCGCGAATGGTGTGAATGAAACCAGAAAATCTAGTTTCATTTAACCGGGCTGGTGACGAAATGGCGATGAAATTTCCGTCGCCAGCCCAGTTTTTTTTTAAAAAGTTTTTTTTTTGGGCGACGGAAAAAAAAAAAAATTCCGTCGCCACCTATCAATTATGGCAACGAATTTTTAATCCGTCGCCATATCTGTCGCACAATCTGACTTTTTTTCTAAAATTGTTCTTCAGTTGCCATTTCCGTCGCCAAATCTGTCGTTAATTTAATCCGTCGCTGAATTCCGTCGTTATTTGAAACATTTTTAGTAGTGGATTAATTCTATGTTTTGTAGGAATCGACAGTTGTTTGTTTTCATTGTTTGAAACAAAATATTTGGACTCATGGAATTTCGGAGTGGGGACAAACCGGTTAAGTGCTAACCCTATTTAGGGAAAAAAATAAACAGTATTGGATTTTAAACTTTGAGAAGACGTTTTGCAATTTTATTCCTAACAAAAAACATGTTAGGTGTAAGATAAACTATATTAATTACGTTAATTTTCACAATAGCTAAACACGATAAGTTAAGATTTATAACGTCTCACAATAGTATAAAACTACAAATGGTAGAAGATAAAATTAGTTTAAACAATTCATAGGTATGAAGTTCACAAAAAATAAAACACGGTAGATATCTTATTGTACATTTGGTACAAACTCATACCTAAAATCTATAATACATAAAAATTGATCACCACCAAAATGAATGACAGGGAGGATCCTGATAGGTGTCATCATTATTCTGATCAACACCATATGACTGTTATTGTGGATAGAAAATTGATGACACTGTTGAATCCATCTAAGATTGCTCACTTGAAGTTGAATTACCGCTATAACAGGTAGGCTGATGATAATGATGATCCCCGTAATTAATAGTGCCCTGGTTGATGATCGAAGGTTTATCTCGATGTCGTCTACTTGAATCAAACCCAATAGATTGTGGCTCATGTGAAGGATAAGGCGGTGGAGGGTAATTAGTATTTGTTGAACTACATCCATAATTATTTAAGACATTGCCATATGTGTCATAGCCACCCGAATGAGCAAACAAACCGGGCCCTGTAAAATTTGATGACACTTCTTGGAAACTTGCGTATCCATACATGGCGTTAGTTGGATAACCATGTGGTTGAATGGGTTCCTTACCTTTTCTTACGCGACGATAAGTTTGTGTCGGTTCTCTTGGTTACTCGTCTGGAAAACGTCGACTTCTTCTGTCATCTTCAACCGGGACACCACGACCATGATCAGTAAAATAATCTGTTGATTGTCTACAAGAATAGGAAGCACCCATCTCATTTGCACCTCCGTTTCCTCCATCTCCTCCACCTCCGCTTCCACCATGACCACTTGAAGGCGACAAGTGTCCCTCTGACTCATAGTCACTGCCTTGCATATCTTGTGCTTGTTGGCTAGCACTGTAGCGAAATGGACCGGTCGCATCAGGTTGGGAATCATCATCATCCTCAGTATCAATGGCGGCATTCACCTCATTTTCATCAAGATTCAGCCAATTCAAGTCATCTCCTTCAAAAATTGGTTGCTCCTTTTCAGACAACCAAAGGTTTAATGGATCATCATCGTCAAATATGTAATCCAAGTTGATAGGATTGAAAGACTCAATCAGTTCTTCCTCAGTCCTTAGTCTTGCACATCTCAATTTCAATTTTTGATTGTAGCAGAGGAAAACAATGAGATCAAGCTTCTTATACGTCAATCTGTTCCTTGCCTTTGTGTGAACATGCTCCAATTTCTTTCACAATTAGAGGCAGAAGTCGTTTAACTTAACACTCCAACTGCAATGCATTGAAGTTCAGGTGCATATCCACCATGAAGTATCCACCATTCAGCTGCATGAAATACATTTCCTTAGAATCTTAGATAATGAAAATTCAAACTTTAAAATTTAACATATGTAATTATATATGTGTGTGCGTATGAATAAATTGTGGTCACCGGACATTAATGATGTAATTGCCCTTTGAGCTATAGATGGTCCAAAGGAGTTCATCCTATCTTTATAAAAAAATATTTGCATATTTATGGCAATGTTAAAATTCATGAAATATAATGTAGAAGATAAATTAATAAATTAATAATTGGACATATGCTGTTTCACGCAACCTGTCGCATTGCTTTGATTTGCTTATCAACATCTGGTTCCAAACTCATTATTACATTTTGGACTCCAGTTCTCATCTCTCTGTCTCCCCAATCTTAACTTTGTCGATACATGTGTTGGGGATTAAAGAAATATCCTTGTAAAAAAATAAAGCAGACTATTCATTAAGGAAACATGATATACAATCTATAAATTATGTTATAAAAAATATAAACGCGGTAATAGAAATTAAAAAATTAATTCAATACTTGCAGCATGCAAATCAT
The DNA here is from genome assembly GCA_017589665.1 of Selenicereus undatus. NCBI lineage: Eukaryota > Viridiplantae > Streptophyta > Magnoliopsida > Caryophyllales > Cactaceae > Selenicereus > Selenicereus undatus. The sequence goes on from JACYFF010019584.1 coordinate 96,085,372, forward strand.
TATGCATGAAGTTTCATCTTTTCTCAAAGTTTGCCTCGTACCTCTTGCTATTCCTAACCGCTTTGTCAATAGCCAACTTTGTTCGTTTCATTGCCTTATATATGAAGCCCATGGTTGGCTTGTCGTCACCATCAACTAATCTCAATACCTGGACAAGAGATTTAAATAGCTACAGAACTTCATCAGCCTTTTTCCAAAATGACAAGGCTTCTTTAGTTGACGATAGAACAAGTTGACGAACTTCTTTTGCTCTTGCATCTTTTGACTTCCCCAATCTAGAGTTCAACCACTCAGGTGACTCCCAAATGTCTCTTAAGGTAGTTTTGTACCGCACCAAACTTTCAAGAGAGATAAAATTTGTTGCAAACCTAGTGATACCAGGTCTTATGATGTCTCAATTATTTATAAACTTTTTCATATAGTTTACAGCCCAATCATACTTACAGACGTAATTTGAGATCATCCTAGCTATCTTTATAACATCCTCAACGCGTTTCAGCTTAGCAAAGTCCTCCAAAATAAGATCCAGACAATGGGCCGCACATGGTGTCCAGTATAAGTTTGGAAGCTCTTCCATCAATGATCGCCCTGCAGCTTTCATTGGAGCTGCATTATCAGTCACTATCTGGACTACTTTCTCTAGACCGACCTCTTCTACTACCCGTCTTATGAGCTAAATGCTGCGTGAGACGTGTTATACCACCTCTTATCACTTTGCTACAAAATTTGCATTGGATCTGTTTTCTACTTCCATCAATTGCTATACCAAAGCGCCACCCAATATCTTCGTTAGATCGGCTATTGTGTCCTGACATTTTTTCCCCCCTTTAAACCTGTACAAAAATAAATAAACTTCAGAGTAGTACATATAACTGATTTAACAAATAACTTTTAAAGCTAACATTGTATTTTTATGGGTTTGTACTATTGTAATATAAAATTCATCAATGAAAATAAAAGCTATCAATATTCAAAATTTATAATAAAGTTAAATGTTTAATATTACCTGATATTTAGTTTCGAATCTCATAACAAACTAATTTTTAATTATTGTTATTTGAATGACGACTAATATAAGACATAACCTTTACAATTAATACTATATCAATATGTAGTTCCTGTATGCCTTTTCACTATTGTAATTTAAAATAAGAAATTGATCAATGAAAATAGGAGCTATCAATCTTTATAATCTATTACAAAATTAATTATTTAGGATTACCTCATCTTAAATTGAAAATGTCATAGTAAACTTAAATTTAATTATTATTATTTCAATCACGCCTACAATGTCACAAAAAATTGAATAACAGAAAAAGGTTGTATGGTATAATGGAAAATGAAAACTCAAATCCCCGTAAGGAGATGTATATTAATATTACTTTAGAATGAACAATTTCCATTAATTCTCCTTATTTTTCCCTCTAATTTTATCTTCTTAAATTTTATAAGCTGTATAATTTGTATCAAATAACTTATTTCGGACTCGTCTATTCATTATTTAATTTGGTATGTCTTCAACAATATGAGTTGCAATTAATTAAAATATAAACATATATTTATATTTCACATGTATGACATAGTCATTTGCATTTAAAAAAATATTAGTTTTATATCAGTTTATCGTTGTGGCCCAAAACTAGAAGCTAAGACTTTCAATTCAAATTCGTATGATATCATAATAAATTAATAAGATATTGTGAGATTGTAAATCTTACTAAATATAAAGTCAAAAATTAGGTTATACATGCAATATTTTATAATAAAATTCTTACAAAATGGTCTCATTCAAGATCCTATATAAGTAATATCTTTCTAAAAATTATGTTATTATGATATCTTTCTAAGAATTAATATAAGTAGTTGATTAAGAAGATATAATTTAATTAATTAAACTATACAAATAATTTATTGTGAAAAAAATTAAAAAAAATTAATACAATCTGAAGTTCACAACTTCATACCTTACCAGACTGACCCTGTCTAAAAAAAAAAAGAAGAGAAGCTTCATATGAGAACATAGAAAAAAGAGGTTATACAATCTTAACTTAAAATCTTAACTTAAATTTACTCAAAATGAGAATCTACAAATAGAAAAAAAAAAATCTAAACTAAAGCACTCACAAGCAGGCTTCCTCTGGAAGCCAAGAATTTGTCTAACGTCTCACGGGAACGAGACCCTTGATTTCCCGAGTTTCCTACTTTCCTCTTCAATTCTCAGCTTCTCGCTTTACTCTCTAGCACTCTCGTCTCTTCCTTCTCTGCCTCTCTTCATTCTCTGCAGTCCTCGATCTGTTCCTCTCTCTGTATCTCTCTCTCGGTCAGCCCTTCTTCCTCCTCTGCCTCTTTTGCTTCTGTACGTCGGCTCCAACGGTGGCTGAATGGCAGATCTCGACTCTGGGCAAATAGAGCAAGCGAGTTTTGTCCGGGCAATGAAGCAACCGACACAACAATGGTGTCCGTGCACGTGCTCGTGCTCGACCTCGATTCTGGGCAGTAAAGCAACCGACTCTGCTTCAACGAACGAAGGTATGTCCCAATTCCCACTTCTCATATCTAAGTTTCTCTCATACTACAAAAACGGCGCCAAACTTCGACGAAAAAAGCGACGCGAGACCCAATCGTCGGAAAATATCATAAGGCCCAACGGAAAAGCAGATGGGGCCCAACGGATGTCAGAATTTAAAAATTCCGACAGAAATTTTGACGGAATTCCGTCGGAACCCATTGGCCACCGTCGAAAATTCTGTCAGTGGTTTCTGGCACGGATCTCGATGCACGCGGGGTTGTTGGGTTTGAAATTTCAGGTGTTTTAAATTTTGGGGAGGGGGGTTTTCGTCGGGCATTTGAAAAATTTAGAGAGAGAAGGAGCTTTGAAGAGAAAGAGAGGGAGGAGAAGGAAGAGAGAGAAAGAGAGGTTAGAAGGTTTTGGTGGTCGGAAAGTAAACGGTAAGTGATTATTTTTATTAATTTGTTGTTTAAAGTTGAAATAATTAAGTTAATTGATGTTTTGTATAGTTTTAATTTTTCAAGTTTGACTACCGCCGCCGTGCAGCCGTCGCCAACGTGCCTCCACCTCCGATAATACCCTTGATTTTTCGAATTTTAAAGGTTAGTAGAATTGTTGCGCTTTAAAACTGTGTTAATTTTAAACTTGAAGCATGTTTGTTTAGTTTGATGTAATTATTTTTTCTGCACAATTTTAATGTGAATTGCGTTTATTTTTTATTTAATTTGTAAAATATGTTTATTAGAATAAGTGGAGTAAAACATGTTAAGTGTGTACATCTAAAATGTTAATATGTTAGGCATGTATAATATGTTTTGTTGATGTGAATAATTTAAATAGAACAAGTTTGTTTATTATAAAATGTTAAATATGTTAAGCATGTATGTTTTTTGAAGTATGTTTAATTTTTGTATGATTTGTTTGATATGTTTAGAATTTTTTTTTTTGCAATATCTATGTATATTAAGTAAATATTAATTTAAGTTTGCTAAGTATGTTAATAGTATTTTTTTTATTTTTGTTTGGGTTTGTTTGATTAGATGAAGTGTTAAGTAAGTAGTTGAATTTGTGGTTGATGTTTAATGAGGCTCATGTGGAAAAATAACATTGTTATGTGAAATTTGTTATTTTTAGCATATATGTTTAATGACATTAATTGTTGTATTTTAGGTTTTGTGAGAATTTATTTTGATAGTGAAAAAGCATAATGTAATTATAATTTAATATGTAATGTATGTTCATTTGAATAATTGAAATAGTTGTGAGTACGTAAGCATGTGTAATATATTTTTAGTTTTGGTAAATGGTTTAAGAATGTTAAGAATTTTTTTTTTTCCGATTTGTTGTGTATATTAATTTTTGGTAAGTGTGTGAATAATATTCTTTTTTTCAAATATGGTTAATTTTTCGTATGATTTGGTTGGTTTAATATCAAAAAACTTTTCCCGTAAAATATGGATGTGAATTACGTTAAATTTTAATTTTATTTGTGAAGTGTATTTATTTGAATAAGTGGAGTAAAATATGATAAGTATGTACATTTGTAATAATTATGTAATTATTATGAAATGTTGAAGTATATTAGACATGTGTAATGTGTTTTGTTCTAGGGAATACTTTAAATTTCCTAAGTATGTTTGTATTTTGTTTGATTTGCGATATATATTAATGTTTTGTAAGTATGCGAAGTGTATGTGTTTTTAAGGCATGTTAAGTATATATTGAGGTGTGTTAAGTATATATTAATTGAAGTTTGCTCATTATGTTAATTGTGTTATATGTTATTAATTTGGTTTGGATTTATTTATTGGAATGAAGTACGAAGTAATAATTTTATTTGTGTCTGATGCTTGATTACATTTATTTTGACAAATAATGTAGTGATGTGAAATTTTGGTTGAATTGTTTATGTTAAGTATGTTTATTTTTTGTTTAAGTATGTTGAGTGTGAAATAAATTATGTAATTTATGTTTGACGCTTAACTAGGTGTGTTATGATATATTTAATAGTTGTATTAAATATATTTTGATGTAATTCATATATATATGTTCAACTGGTTAAATATATTTCTAAAAGATTTTAATTGCAATTGCTTGTAGTTTACATATCAATTAAGGAAATCATATTAGCAATATGGATGGGCCGTTGCATCGTCAATGGATGTATAGGAGAAGAAATCCTAATGGGCATGGACTTAGAAATGAGTGGTTGATGGGAGTTAATATGTTTGATGAATTTGCACGAAATCAGGAGGACTATAGAATTATAGAGTTTATAGATGTCCATGTGTGAAGTGCAAGAATATGAAATATTTTGCGCCTGACGTTGTAAACTCTCATTTGTATAGAAAGGGGTTTGTAAAGAATTATTTGTATTGGATAAGTCATGGGGAAGAAGATAATTTGGAAGTAGGGGATGCAAGTAGTTCACATTCTATGAATTTTGATTACGATCACAACGATCATAATCATATGTAGAACATGGTTCATGGTGCCTTCTAAGTTAATGAAATGAACATGAGTAGCCATCATGACGTAAATCCTGAGACATTTTACGCTATGCTTGAATCTGCCCAAAGACCGTTGTATGAGGGGTGCAATACAACTGACTTGAAACATCTGTAAGGCTACTTAGTATTAAATCGGGGCACAAGATGTCTCAATGTTGTTTCAATGAAGTTGTTGGCTTGATGAAAGATATGTGCCCTTTTGAAAGTGGCATTCCAAAAAATTATCATCAGCAGCTCAGAAAAGTGAGATATTTAGATTTGGATATTCAAGAAATTGATTGTTGCCCGAATAGTTGCATGCTTTATTATAAACCGGATGAGGGTTTGTCCGCATGCAAATTTTGTGGGCATGCAAGACAATTATCAAAGAAATCCAACCAATGAGGTCATAAGGATGTTTCATATGCTAAAATGCACTATTTGCCTTTAATCCCGATATTGCAACGACTGTATGCCTCAAAAAAGGTTGTCGTCCATATGAGATGGCATCATGAGCGCCGCCAAGAATCGGGTGTTCTCCGGCATCCGTCGGATGGATTAGCTTGGAAGCATTTCGACCGAAAGTATCCAAATTTTGCAACAGAGCCTCGGAATGTAAGGTTAGGTCTTTGTGCTGATGGTTTCACACTATTTTTCATATCTGGAAGATCGTATTCTTTGTGGCCAATTATTGTTACACCTTATAACTTGCCTCTAGATATGTGTATGACTACTCCATATATGTTTTTAAGTTGTATTATTCCGGGTCCAACAAATCCGAAGAACAGGATTGATGTGTACTTACAACCCTTAATTGATGAGTTGAAAATGCTATGGGATGTTGGGGTGGATACATTTGATGTTTCAAACGGCGAAACTTTTAGATTGCATGCCGCATTGATGTGGACTATTAATGATTTTCTCGCATATAGTATGTTATCTGGTTGGAGTACTCATGGGTTGTTAGCATGTCCGGTTTGTATGCATCAGAATTGTGCATTTCAGTTACAGCATGGCCGAAAGCCATCTTGGTTCGATTGCCATCGTCCGTTCTTGCCTCACAATCATTGTTTTAGAGCTAATAAAGTTGCTTTTCGTAAAGGGAAGAACATACACATTGACCCTCCCCGAAGGATGTCTGGTGAGATGTTGTCTGATACAATATCGACTTTGCCTAAAGTAACTACAGATATCCATTTTCAAATTCTAGGATTTGAGGAAAATGAACATAATTGGACAAAGCAAAGTATCTTTTGGGAGTTACCGTATTGGAAGCATCAACTTCTGAGGCATAACCTTGATGTTATGCATATTGAAAAAAACTTCATGAAAATATTCTAAACACAGTTCCGGGAAAAACAAAGGATGATATCAAAGCACGGATGGATATGTCTATTCTGTGTAGTAGGCAAGAGTTGAACTTGGCTACAAGAGGGTCAACTGATAGATTGTGTAAGCCAAAACCCAAGTTTGCGCTGTCGTTATCTCAAAAAAGGGTTGTCTGTCAATGGTTGCGGGAGGTTCATGTGCTCGATGGTTATTATTCTAATGTCGGAAATTGGGTGGATCCATCTAACACGAAGTTGCAAAATATAAAAAGTCATGATCATCATGTGTTTTTGGAGAATCTTCTTCCAGTAGCTTTTGCTGCTCTTCCGGAAGATGTGTTGGGACCCTTGGTCGAATTGAGTGAATTTTTCAGAAACCTATGCTCTAGTGGGTTACATTTTAGCATGCTAGAAGAGATGAACAAGAACATTGCTATAATTATTTGTAAATTGGAGACAGTGTTCCCTCCTGGTTTTTGGAATGTCATGGAACATTTGCCTGTTCATTTAGCCGAAGAAGCTTTATTGGATGGTCCTGTTCAATATTGCTGGATGTATCCTTTTGAGAGGTACTTTGGCTGGTTGAAGCCTACGGCAAAGAATAAAGCTCGTGTAGAGGCATCTATGGTTCACACATACTTGGCATTTGAGATAAAACATTTCGCTGAGTACTATTTTCAATCAAGCTTGAATAGCCCAAGTATTGGGCATAATGAGGGTATGCAACAACCTCAACCGCAAATGCCAACTCTATCAGTGTTCAACTGTAAGGGTATTCTATTTGAGAATCGAGGAAAAAGATATCTTACTGAGGTGGAGTACTGTGTCGCTTGCCTTCACATTTTACTGAATTGTGCTGAAGTGCAACCATATTTGGAGTAAGTATATCAGTTATTGAAAGTTTCATTTGAATACTTAATAATTGTCGAATAATAATTAATTAATTTCATTCGTTAAACATTACGGTTGGTTCAGACATCAATTTCGCAGTCATAATCCAAACGCGAGTGATGTGGAAGTTGACTTGTTTATCAAGGAAAATTTTGCACAATGGTTTGAGTGTAATGTAAGTAATTTTTCTTAAGTAATGGTCAACTCCTAAAACACATTTCTGTAACTCTTAAGAGAATTACCTTCTTTTTCTCTTCATAGGTCAATTCTTATCGGGTGTTTAATGATAAGAGACAAGATTTTTTGGTAAACTTATCTCATGGACCGACTATGGTGGTGGAATGTTTTTCTGGGTATAAAGTTAATGGTTACCGGTTTCATACCAAGGCTAGAAATGAAGGTAAAACAACATATAATTGTGGCGTGTGTGTCAAAGGAGTTGGTGAAGGTGATGAAGTATCAGGGGATTATTATGGCATACTTCACGAAATTATTCGCGTTGAATTTACGGGTGAGCCAATTAAAAAATATTACTTTTTAATTGTTAGTGTTTTAACCCAGATGTTCCTCAGGGGCTACGTTATTCTAAATTTACCCATATCCCGAGGTTAATCATACCAGACGTTGCAAAAAGTTTGACCCATTCATATTTGTTGATACTGCAACCCAAGTGGTATATGTTAAGTACCCTGAGGGGATATCAGAAAAAGTGAATTGGTGGGTAGCTATACCAAACAAACCTCGCAATGCTCCTAAAGATAAGGATAACCTAGAACTTGTCTATCAACAGTTAGGAATGACAACCATGAATGTGGATAATGTAATAGCCACAACATTAGTCAATGAAATTGCACAAGCTGATGATGTTGATGCACATGATTGGGGTGATAATCATGATGGGAATGGTGAACATGATGATGGTGATGAAGAGGATGAAGAAGGTGAATGGGATGATGAAGCTGAAGACACTGATGATGATGATGATGAAAATATGACATTGCAAAGTGGTGATGATGACGATGACGATGCGTCCCACAATGATTGATTTAATCTTTTCGTTGTATGGATATTTATGCATGTGTTTTTCGTTTTTCTTAATTGCAAACCTAGAAAAACAATTGTATATATGTACTGTAATGTTTTCACTGACAATAATATGAATATTTGCGCGGTTGTATTTTTTTATTTTGTTCTTATTTGTTAGATGTCTGGACTCAATGGTGGACGTGGTAGTGGTCGAGCGGTTAGGAATGATGCGGGTAGAGGAGTACCACAACCGACCCCGCAGTTTGATCGTGCTGATCAAAACTATAAAACAAACACCTTTAGTGGAATGTTTGGAGGTTTTCTTGATCCAACTCAACTGTTCGAAAATTATTTTAGTAGTATGAATGAGCAACCCCATATGCAACTACCTTTTTTGGTGCGGGTATGCAGTCACCAATCCAACCCAATGTTCCGTACGTCGGTGGTACTTCAGCTACTCCATTTCTATATCAACAGTTTGATACTGTTAGTCCACATTACAATAGTAATCAGATTATGGGTCAACCTAGAATGCCAAGCCACTCAGTCCACAACGAAGGGGTCCAAAATGAAGGGGTAGGAATAGATAGACAAAGTCCTGCACCTGATAGTGAAACTGCAAGCACAAATAATAAGATATATTTACAACCTGATGGTGATACGTAAGTATCTTGCAAATTTTCTAGTTTCTTCAGTAATCATATTCTTTGAATGCCTACAATAATTACTTTTGACAAATTCTTTTTTTGTTCTTAGTTTTGTTCCATACCAGGGCGTGGTTTAAAAAATTGTTAAAAGCTTTGCAGGTAAGTACCCACGTCCTTGGACCAGGTGGGGGGAAGTTCCACAGTCTCAGAGAGACATATGGTTTAATAAGTTCGAGGTTAATTTTCTGTACAACGAATTTAAAAGTTGTCATTGGATTGTTTGAGATGTTTACTAATATACTTCAACTTTGTCACAGAAACACTACTACTAGCATCCAGAAAATGAAACTCATATACGACGTAACTTTGAGTACAGAGGTGCAACTCGACTTGGGGACATTCTTGGATATGCCAGGAAGTACAACAAAAAGCTAAAGTGGTTACCACCTAATGTTTGGAATGAGATGGTCAAACATTGGAGTGAGAATGACAACTTCAAGAAATTGCGTCAACAAAATAAAAAGAATAGATTAAGTGCTGCAGAAGGTTTTGGTCCTTCATTGGACACATGTGGCTCAATTCCGATTAGTGAAAGGAAAATGTGACTGGTAAGTTATGTGATTATTAATAAGCGTATTTTTCATTTATAATGTACGGTATGGATTGCAGTTTAATTTGATCCTTGTTTACATTGAATTACTCATTATATAGTTTTTTAGGCCAAAACATTAGGTAGGGAACCAACATGTGAGGAACTGTTTAAGAACACTCACTGCAAGGTTAAAGACAAAACTTTCGTTGATAAAAAATCTGTAAAAAAATTTGTAAGTTTATCTCATTTTTTTCAAAGATTATTCATAAGTTATAATATTAATTGTTTATTTAGTGTGAAATTAATAGTTTTATTTTTGATAATTTTCAGGAGGATTATCACAACAAATGGGAGGAGTACACTCAATCTGCAAGTCAAGGTAGCTCCCAACAGCCCCTAATGACCCCAGAAGAGTTTTGGGTTAAAGAAAATATGGACAAAAAAGGTCGTGTATACGATTTCGGCACGGAGGGGGTTAAGTTGAAGAAATCAACTACAATTGCAGCTGCACGTCACTCATCAGATGAGCATTTTGATCCAAGAGAGCAAGCGCAACTCCTCAATCAGAGCATTACCAAACAAGCAGAGGCTATAAGTCAAATAGTCAAGAAACAGGGGAAGACAGAGCGGATTATGAAAAAAGTTTTAAGATTTCTTAAATGACAAAGTGCATGTTCTTCAAGCCAAATCAACCTGAACCCTGATGATGAAGAGGACTCCGAAGATGACAATGACAATAATCCTACAAATTTATCTGATTCTAATTAATGTATATGACCTGCGTGTAGATACTGGACAATTGTGTTTGATGAATATTGTGGTGAATGTTTGTAGCACATTTTTAATTTCATATTTGAAACTATATATTTGGTAATTATTTATATTTGGTAATTATTAATTTTATTTTATGTGCTGGTTTAAATTTTTGGGATGACTTAAGATTTTTTTTTACGCAACTAAAATTATTCAAAAAAAAAAGTTTTTTTTGGGGGGGGGGGGAGTTCTGTCCTCTGCAATTTTCCCCTGCACCCCAAACAATGTTCCAATGGTCTTCCCGACGGGTGTTTTCCATCGGATTCCGTCGGACCAGTTTTTTGCGACGACCCGAATCCCGACGGTCAACTTTCCATCGGAGATCCTTTTTTCCATCGGAAAACAGACCTTTTTGCGTCGGTATTTTCATCGCTGATTAGATTTATTTTTGTAGTGTTCACGGTCACTTATTTGTAGATTGTAGTGCTTTTTACATATGTGCTTTCTTGTCTGCTTTCTTTGTCGTGTTCCGTGTGTCAACTTCTTCAATCTGAATTCTGAAATCAAAAGGAATCGTATAAAATCAAAACGAATCATACAAAATCAAAACGAATCATACATCTAGTCACCAAATTGTCCTTTTCCAACTCGGTCTAATCGCCCGTTCCCCGTTCCATCACAGATGGAACGGCCATTCTGTTGTGGAACGGGGTTCGCTCTGAGTTTTCGGCAAAACTCGAATCGGTCAAGTTAAAATCCGTGCCGACTCGGCCGTTCCGGAATGGAACGACCGAGTTTTGAATCCCTGTTCCCAATGCATGCCTCCTAACATTTGCAAAGAGGATGGATATAGAGACCCAATGATTTGGGCTAAGGTTGAATCAGGGTTCTTGAAACCAAGATGGTTAATTAGCTTATGTTTGAGATTTATGAAAGATTGAAATGTTACGTTGGGGTTTTTTTTTTGGTTTGGAAGACATTTTTTCCCTTTGCTATTATTGAATTCTGTGGTGAATGACTTTGTTTTTTGGTAGCTTGGAAAGAAATATTTGTTTAGAGTTGTATATGATTGTTTTATTTTGTAAAAAGCTATATATATAGGCGGAGTTATTCATTTCACAAAAGGTATACCTAAGCTACTTTTCTTTTTTTTTTGTTAGATTTTCTTTGACCTCTTTTAATGCCAATGCTTGTTTTTCTTGTTTAGGTGTCAAACATAATTTGTAATCATGCTTTATTCTAGGCGCACTTACGATGAGTATTTGAACTCTGTACAAAATGAAGAAGCAGCCCCTAAGCGCTTGACTTTAGACGTAGAGAGTGATGAGGATATTGATGATGATGATTGTCAATAATGACAATAATGTGGCTCAAATGTATTTTGATCCAGGTCTCGTTGATATACCAGAAGGGTTAAAGAATGATGAAGAGGTGTTGGTCATAGGTTATTGTCCTTAG
>JACYFF010019584.1:96097074-96126329 GCA_017589665.1 Selenicereus undatus
GGAGATGAAAATAAAGTACCTGCAGTTGCAGAGTTGTAGGTGGTGTACTACAAAAACACAGCTGATCTGCGACAGAAATACCGACGGGAAAAGTTTGTTTTTCCGACGGGAAAAGTGCTTTCCGACGGAAACTCCGACGGGATTGGGCTCGTTGGGATTGGGCTCGTCGCAGAATTTATCCCGACGGAATCCGACGGGTGTCCGACGGCATTTCCGACGGAAATATCTCGTCGGACAGGCCTGCAGCATTGGAGGAAGCGAAGATCGAAAATGGGGGGAGGGAATTTCCGTCGGAATTCCCTTTTTTTTAAAACAATTTTGTTTAAAAAAGAAATTTTCGGATGAAATTGTTTTTTTTTTAAAGAATTGAGAATCCGATAGAGAAGCTAATTTGTAGGAAATTTTTCTTGAAAACCCAAAAAAAAAATTACGCAAAATTAATATGCGCGTAACAATATAATTACCATGATAACATTGTATAGATATTTCTGTCAAAATAAACATGCTGAATTAAATATGAAGTACGACATATATAGGAAATTGTTTAAAATGTACACAAATTACTAAACTATTCGGAGTCGGATAAATTTGTGGGATCATCATCGTTGTCATCTTCAGAGTCCTCTTCATCGTCGGGATTCAAGTTGATCTGGCTGGAGGAGCCTGCACTTTGACCTTTGAAAAATCTTAAAACTTTTTTCAGCATTCGCTCTGTCTTCCCCTGCTTCTTGGCTATTTGCGTTATAGCCTCTGCTTGCTTGGTTATGCTCTCATTGAAGAGTTGTGCTTGCTGTCTCGGATCAAAATGCTCAGCTGATGAGTGACATGCAGCTGCAATAGTAGCCGATTTTTTCAACTTGACCCCATCTGCGCCAAAACCGTATACACGGCCCTTCTTGTCGAGATTTTCTTTAATCCAGAACTCCTCTTGGGTCATAGGTGGCAGTTGAAAACCCCCTTGAGATGCAGTTTGGGAGTGCTCCTGCCATTTGTTCTGATGATCCTCCTGAAAATATACAACATAAAACTATTTTAAATCAAACCTGCAATTGTCACATATGAATTATCTGTAAATAGAATGTGTGAAACTTACATATTTTTTGGCAGATTTTTTGTCCACAAAAGCTTTGTCTTTCACATTGCAGTAAGTGTCCTTGAATAATTCCTCACACGTGGGCTCCCTACCTAATATTTGGATCTGAAAAACAAAAGTAAATCGCAATTAAATATAAGCGAGGATGATGAACGAGGACCTCAACCCATATCATGCTTTATATATAACAAATATATTTATTAATAATCAAATTTCTTACCAAACGCCTTTTCCTTTCACTAATCAGAATTGAGGCACATGTATGCAACGAAGGACCAAAACCTTCAACATCACTCAATCTATTCTTCTTGTTTTGTTCACTCAATTTCTTGAAATTGTCACTGTCACTCCAATGTTTGAGCATATCATTCCAAACACTAGGCGGTAACCACTTCGGTTTTTTGTTGTACTTTCTAGCGTATCCTAGAATGTCCCTGAGTCGAGTGGCACCTCTGTACTCAAAGTTACGCCGTATCTGACTTTCGTTGTCTGGATGCCAGTAGTAGTGTTTTTGCGGCAAAATTGAAGTATACATATTAGTAATCAAACATTCCAAATTAACAATCTAATCACGACTTTGAAATTTATTGCACAGATAATTATGAACCTTGAACTCATTGAACCAAATGTCTCTTTGAGATTGTGGAACATCCCCCCACGTGGTCCAAGGACGTGGGTACTTACCTGCAAAGCTTTCGACTATTTTCTGAACTACACCCTGATATGGAACAAAACTAAGAACACAAAAAGAATTGGTTAGTAATAAAGATTACACGTATGAAAAGAATATGAGACGTTAAGAAGTTGCAAACTTCATAATAAACTTACGTGTCACCATCAGGTTGTAAATATATCTTATTGTTGGTGGTCGATGTGTCACTTTCAGGTGTAGGACTGTGTCTATCTCTTCCTCCCCCTTCATTGCGGACCCCTTCGTTGTGTACTGACTGACTTGGCATTCTAGGTTGCCCCATAAAATGACTACTGTTGAAATGCGGACTAACAGTACCGAACTGTTGATAAACTAATGGAGTAGATGAACCACCACCCATGTAAGGAATATTTGGTTGAATTGGTGTTTGCATACCCGCACCAAAGAAAGGTGGTTGCAGGTGGGATTGCTCATTCATACTACCAAAATAATTTCCGAATGGTTGACTTGGATCAAGAAAACCTCCAAACATTCCACTAAAGGTGTTGGGCTCATAAGTTTGATCTGCAGGATCATACTGTGGAGTCGGTTGTGGTACTCCTCTACCGGCATCACTCCTGGCCGTTCGACCACAACCACGTCCACCATTGTTTCCAGACATCTAAAAAATAAGAACAAAAAAATAAAACCGCGCCATTTTTTATACTATTGTTAGTGAAAAGTTACAGTACATACATACAATTTTTTTTGAGTTTGCAATAAAAGAACGCTTTATATACATATGCATAAATATCCATATATACAACAAAACAATTCAATCAATCATGGTTGGACGCATTGTCATCGTCATCGTCATCATCACCACTTTGCACTGCCGTATTTTCATCATGACCCTCATCAGTGTCTTCTTCTTCATCATCCTCCCATTCACCTTCTTCATCCTCTTCATCACCATCATCATGTTCACCATTCCCATCATCATCATCACCCCAATCATGTTCATCAACATCATCAGCCTCTGCAGTTTCATCGACTAATGTACTTACTATGACATTGTCCACGTTCATGTTTGTCATTCCAAACTGTTGATAGGCAAGTTCGAGGTTTTCTTTATCTTTAGGAGCACTGCGAGGTTTGTTTGGTATAGCTACCCACCAATTCGCTTTTCCTGATATCCCCTCAGGGTACTTAACATATACCACTTGGGTTGCAACATCAACAAATATGAATGGGTCATACTTTCTGTAACGTCTGGTATGATTCACCTCGGGATATGGGGTGAATTTAGGGTAACGTAACCCCCGAGGAACATCCGGGTCAAACCACTCACAATTGAAAAGAACACATTTTTTAATTGGCTCATCCGTGAATTCAACACGAACAATTTCGTGAAGTACACCATAATAATCCCCTGAGACTTCGTCACCTTCCCCAACTCCTTTGACACAGACGCCACAGTTATATGTTGCTTTACCTTAATTTCTGGCCTTCGTATGAAACCGATAACCATTAACTTTATATCCAGATAAACACTCCACCACCATAAGCGGCCCATGAGATAAGTTAACCAAAAAATCTTGCCTCTCATCATTAAACACCCGATAAGAATTGACCTACGGAGAGAAAAAGAAGGCAACCCTCTTCAGAATTACACAAATGTGTTTTGAAAGTTGAAGATTACTTATGACAAATTACTTACATTACACTCGAACCACTGTGCGAAATTTGCCTCGATGAACAAGTCCACTTCCGCATCACTCGCACTTGGATTATGACCGCGAAACTGATGTTTGAACCAACTGTAATGTTTAACAAATGAAACTATTTACTTATTATTCGACAATTATTAAGTATTTAAATGAAACTTTCAGTAACTGATGTACTTACTCCAGATATGGTTGCACTTCACCACAGTTCAGTAAAATGTGAAGACGAGCGACACAGTACTCTGCCTCAGTGAGATATCTTCGGCCTCGATTCCCAAATGGAGTACCCTTACGGTTGAACACCGATAGCGTTGGCATTTGTGATTCAGGCTGTTGCATACTCTCGTTACGCCCTATACTTGGGCTATCCAAGTTTGACTGAAAATAGTACTTAGCGAAATGTTTTATCTCAAACGCCAAGTATGCGTGAACCATAGATGCTTCAACACGGGCTTTATTCTTTGCCGTCGGTTTCAACCAACCAAAGTACCTCTCAAAAGGATACATCCATCGATATTGAACAGGGCCACCTAACAAAGCTTCTTCGGCTAAGTGAATAGGCAAATGTTCCATGACATTTCAAAAATCGGGAGGGAACACAGTCTCCAATTTACACAGAATTACAGCAATATTCTTGTGCATCTCTTCCAGCATGCTTACTTGCAGCTCACTAGAGCATAGGTTTCTGAAAAATTCACTCAATTCGACCAAGGGTCCCAACACATCATCCGGAAGAGCAGCAAAAGCTACCGGAAGAAGATTCTCCAAAAACACATGATGGTCATGGCTTTTCATATTTTGCAACTTTGTGTTAGATGGATCCACCCAGTTGCCCACATTTAACCAATAACCATCAGGTACATGAACCTCCCGCAACCATTGACATACAACCCTTTTTTGAGGTAGCGATAGTGCAAACTTGGCTTTTGGCTTACACAATCTATCACTTGACCCTCTTGTAGCCAAGTCCAACTCTTGCCTGCTACACAAAATGGACATATCCATCCTTGCTTTGATGTCATCCTTCGTTTTTCCCGGAATATCCATGACTGTGTTTATAATATTTTCACAGAAATTTTTCTCAATATGCATCACATGAAGGTTATGCTTCAGAAGTTGATGCTTCCAATACGGCAACTCCCAAAAGATACTTTGCTTTGTCCAATTATGTTCATTCTCCTCAAATCCCGAAATTTGGAAATTGATATCTGTAGTCACTTTAGGCAAAGTGGATACAGTATCAGACAACATCTCACCAGGAATCCTTCGGGGAGGGCCAGTGTGTATGCTCTTCCCTTTACGAAAAGCAACTTTGTTAGCTCTAAAACAATGATTCCGAGGCAAGAACCGACGATGGCAATCAAACCAAGATGGCTTTTGGCCATACTGTAACTGAAATGCACAATTCTGATGCATACAAACCGGACATGCTAGCAGCCCATGAGTACTCCATCCAGATAACATATCATATGCGGGAAAATCATTGATAGTCCACATCAATGCGGCATGCAATCTAAAAGTTGCACCGCTTGATACATCAAATGTTTCAACCCCAACATCCCACAGCAATTTCAACTCATCAATTAAGGGTTGTAAGTACACATCAATCCTGTTCTTCGGATTTGCTGGACCTGGAATAATGCAACTTAAAAACATGTATGGGGTAGTCATACACATTTCGGGAGGCAAGTTGTAAGGTGTTACCACAACCGGCCACACCGAATACGACCTTCCAGATATGGAAAATGGTGTGAAACCATCAGCACAAAGACCTAACGTCACATTCCGAGGTTCTGCAGCGAAGTTTGGATACTTTTGGTCGAAATGCTTCCAAGCTAAACCATCTGAGGGATGGCGGAGAACACCCGACTCTTGGCGGTGCTCATCATGCCATCTCATATGGACGGCAGTCTTTTTGGAGGCATACAATCGTTGCAGTCTTGGAATTAAAGACAGGTACTGCATTTTTGCATATGGTACATCCTTACGACCTCGTTGGTTGGAGTTCTTCGGTAAGTGTCTTGCATGTCCACAAAATTTGCATGCGGACAAACTCTCATCTTCTTTATAGTAAAGCATGCAACCAGTTGGACAACAATCAATTTCCTGAACATCCATACCCAAGTCTCTCACTTTTTTCATTTGCTAATGATAATTTTTGGGAATGTCACTTTCAGAATGGCACACATCTCTCATCAGGCCAACAACTTCATTGAAACAACGTTGAGACATATTGTGTCCCGATTTAATGCTCAGTAGCCTCACAGATGTTTCAAGTTCAGTTATAGCACACCCTTCATACAAAGGTCTCTGAGCAGATTCAAGCATAGTGTAAAAGGCCTCAGGATTTACGTCATGCGGACTACTCATGTTCATTTCATTAGCTTGGAAAGCAGCATGCACCATATTTTCCATATCATTATGATCGTTGTGATCATAATCAAAATTCATAGAATGTGAACTACTTGCACCCCCAACTTCCGAAGTATCTTCTTCTCCATGACTCGTCCAAAACCAATAACTTTTCACAAATCCCTTTCTATACAAATGGGACTTTACAACATCAGGTGCAAAATATTGCATATTCTTACACTTGACACATGGACATCTATAAACTCCATTAATTTGATACTCCTCCTGATTTCGTGCAAATTCATCAAACATATTAACTCCCTCCAACCACTCCTCTCTAAGTCCATGTCCATTAGGATTTCTTCTTCTATACATCCATTGACGATGCAACGGCCCATTCATATGTTCCTAATATGAATTCCTTAATTGTTACGTACACTACATTTAATTGTAATTAAATTCTTGCACAAATGAATTCAACCAGTTCAACATACGTGTACGAATTACATTAAAATATATTTCACAAAATTAAACATACTTAACATACTTAAACAATTCAACGAAAAATTAAAGACAGTACGTATTATTTGGAAAAATAAATGTTATCGAACATCAAACATGAAACACCAAACCAAAAAAATCACGCAGTTAACATTATTAAACCATTTATGAAAACGAAATACACATAATACACATACTGTTTAATTATTTAAAATAATACACGTCCCATATTCAATCAGAACACATTCAAAACAAAACTATTTAATATATTATAACACACCTAATTAAGCATAACACTTCATATACTTATATAATAAAAATTACACACAAATGCAATTATTACTTCGTACTTCATTGAAATAAATAAATCCCAACCAATTTAATTACATATATTACAATTCACATACTTACAAAACGTAAATATATATATCACAAACCAAAGAAAATATTCATGTACTTATGAAATTTAAAGTATTTCCTAAACCAAAACACATTACACATGTGTAACATACTTCAACATTTCGTAACAATTTAATTACATATGTGAGCAACAAATAAATTTTGTATTAAACCAAAAAAATGATTTTATGATGGAAAATCCGACGGAAAATGACTGTAGGAAAAAGTCCCCTAGACCCGCTGGTTTAGATGGAATCTCCCGTTCGTCGGACACATTCCGACAGAGAGAGACAGCCATCGGGAAGTGGGCCAACGGAGTAGGCGACGGAAGCCGACGGATATCTGGAACGAAACATTCAATGTAGCACCAAGAAACTCACCATCTTTTAATGGCAATTCAATGTTCTCTCCAATAACATTGGGTTCGGTTACTCATTTCAAAGATGATGATTTTCTTAGTGCTACACCAAATGCAGCGACCAGTTGAGGCAGTGAATGGGCTAATATCGAGGGAGGAGCGAAGGATGTCGGACGGCCGCAGAGCGCGGCGATAGTGGCTAGAAGAGGGCGGCACTGGCTAAGGTGTAGACAGAAAAAGGTTTGTGTGTGTGTGTGGAGTGTCCCATTGCTCGAGCAATCGGGTTTTTGAAGACAGTGGACCACTTCACCTTATTGGATGTTTTTTAAAAAAAAATCAGGAAAAAGTGTCATCTGACGGAAAATTTCGTCCGGTCACTTATTTATAAGAAAAACGCAAAAAAAAAATGAAGAAACCGACATTCCAAATAAGTTCAAAATTACACATTTTCAACGTCAATGCGTGTCTGTTGGAAAATCCGCCGTACAATTCCGTCGGAATATTCCTTCCAACAGGCATTTCCTAAAAAAAACCTATCACTTCTATCCGGCAAAGAGAAGTTTCAAAAATCAGGTGAGCCGACGGAATATTCCGCGAAAATCCGACGGAATATGACCAATCCGTCGGAGTTGTACACGGAAATTGGATCCATCGAACAGTCCGTCAGTGTAATTTTCCTTCGCCATTTTCCGTCGAACAAAGCAAATTTTTTAGCATGTGCACGACTCAAAAAACGCACATTATTCACATATTCACCAAAATTTAATGCACACGACAATTCAAACAAAACACGCACTTAACATTATTAAACCATTTACCACAACGAAACTTATATTAAATTAGGATTTTATTAAATTAGAATTATTCCACATGCTGTTTAATTATTCAGAACAATATACGCTAAATATGAAATCAGAAAAATATAGTACTTTTTTCTTATCATAAAAAAATCTCACAACACCTCAAACAAAACACTTAATGTAACTACACATGAATGCTATAAATAATTAATTTCACATAACAATATTATTTTTCTACATAAATTTTATTAAATAACAATAACCAATGACACCATCGATTACCCACCTCATCTAATTAAACAAACCAAACGAAATAATTACTATTCACATACTTACTAAACTTATATTAATATACAGTCAACATACATACATAAATTCAAAAGAGGAACAAAAAATGCAAACATACTTTAAAATTCATACATCTTTAACGTACTTAACTTTTTTGTGACATAACTTACATCCATATATATGTTACGAACAAATAAATTTTACACTAAACCAATCGCATCATTTTAAAAATTAACTAACATTCAAGAAAAAGCATATTATTCGCATAACCACCCAAAAATACATAAATTCACAAAAATAACAACAAAATCAAACGTACTTTAAAATTCATACACGTTTAACGCATTTAACCTTTGTGGTGACATGTACATATTTATTATATAATATTTCACTTATTCAAATAAATACACTTCAGAAATGAAATAGAAATTTAAGTAAAAAATTAACTACGTCTCAAAAAACACATAATATTCGCATATTCACCAAAACATACATACTTTCAGTAAAATAACAATAACATTAAACATACCTTAAAAAACATACCAACAACTACATTTCATATCAAACCAACCAAATCATGTAAAAAATTAATTACGTCTCAAAAAAGGCATAATATTCGCATATTCACTAAAACATACATACTTTCAGTAAAATAACAACAACATTAAACATACCTTAAAAAACATTCGAACAACTACATTTCATATTAAACCAACCAAATCATGTTAAAAATTAACTACATCTCAAAAAAGGCATAATATTCGCATATTCACTAAAACATACGTACTTTCAGTAAAATAACAACAACATTAAACATACCTTAAAAAACATTCGAACAACTAAATTTCATATTAAACCAACCAAATCATGTTAAAAATTAACTATATCTCAAAAAAGGCATAATATTCGCATATTCACTAAAACATACGTACTTTCAGTAAAATAACAACAACATTAAACATACCTTAAAAAACATTCGAAAAACTAAATTTCATATTAAACCAACCAAATCATGTTAAAAATTAACTACATCTCAAAAAAGGCATAATATTCGCATATTCACCAAAACATACATACTTTCAGTAAAATAACAACAACATTAAACATACCTTAAAAAACATACGAACAACTAAATTTCATATTAAACCAACCAAATCATGTAAAAAATTAACTACGTCTTAAAAAAGGAATAATATTCGCATATTCACCAAAACATACATACTTTCAGTAAAATAACAACAACATTAAACATATCTTAAAAAACATACATGGTTAACATATTTAACGTTTTATAATAACGGAACTCATTTTATTTAAATTATTTACAAAAACATATTAAACACGCTTGAAATACTTAATTTAAAATAACAAACATAAATATAACTTTAAAATTTTAAAACAAAACAATTTCGACTAACCTTCAAACACGGAATATCAAACGGATTACCGGCGTGAAAAGCCACGGGGCGGCGGCGGCGGCGGTGGGGCGCGGCGGCGACGGCAGTGGGGCGCGGCGGCGGGACGGAGGCGACGGCGCGGCGACAATGAACAGTAACGGCGGCAACCAGAAATCTGACACGGTCACAATTGACAAATTTAAAACATGCAAAATCAACCCATGCAGTTAGACCTTGAAGGGTTTGGTTGAGTAGGATGATGGTGTGGTCATAGAGCCTAACACAATCAACCCATGCAGCTCGCTCTTTGTGGCTATCGCACCTTTGTCCCCACCGCAATGCATGGCGTTGGGCAGCTAAGGCTCGATCTAGGGCGAGTTCCACTGCCATCCTCCTGAACTCGAATTCATTCTTTGGCTTGAACGATTTCTTAGCCATGGCATGTTTCAGAGTGAGGGACAGTATCACACCATTTATCAACATCGTCTGAGGTAGGACCCTCAGACGACTCCGATTGGGAGATCGCACTAAATATGGAGACGAATAGGATGAAGAAGAGTAGTAAAAACTCTGTTGATGCCATTATAGCATTGCTCTTTCCTTGTACTGAGGACATGGCACGACTTTCTTTGAGTTTTTGGGTCTTGAACCGGGGGACTGAGTCTAGGAGAGGTTAATTTATATAGTAGTAATTACGAAATGAATTCTTGAGTTGGATTGGAGGTGAACAAATTAAGTCAAAAGAACCACAATTGATTAATGTCTTTGCTTATTTTATGTGATGGATGATGCACTTGTTTACGTATATACTACTTGCTGATCTTGCAAAAAGTTATTGTGCTGCAACCTCTCTAAATTTTACTTATTAAATCTAAGTATGACAAATAATAAATCCAAGTATGACAAAAGGTTATTTTATGTCTTTGATTTTCTTGAACCTCTAATATTTAATAATATTAAGTAATATTATTATGCTGCAAACTCAAGGAAAATATCTCTAAAACCATTTTACTTATTAAATATAAGTATGACAAATAATACATACAGAATTGTGTAACGTAATTAAATATCTTAGCCTATACTATCAAATTATTTCAAAAATATTACAGACATATTTAATGAAAATTTTAGTTTATGAAACTTCGTAGCAATGTGGTAATGTCAATTATAGTTGATTCCTAAAAATGTAGGATTAAAAATTTGAGGAAAAAAAAAAGAATGACATGATCATATCAATGAATTTTTGTGTTCTTGCACATGAGTTTGCTTCGTATGTCAAATTGATTTGCATGTCAAATTACAACTAAAACTTATACGTGAAGAGTACTTCAATTTAAAGAATTAGAAATCGGAAAAAAGAGAAAAAAAATACCATGAACACAAAAGAGAGAAAAGGTCGAATTCCAATAATGTGAATGGCGGAAGTGGAACCGGCCAAACGTTCAGCGAATGATGAATGTTTGATTCCTGTCATAATCGTAACTTCAAATTCAAGCAAATGATTAAAAAAATGCCCATATTATCTTGCGATTATTAATCATTCAAGATCAAAGGCCAAACCAAGAGAAAAGCCCCCCTAAAGCAAGAGAAAGCGGAAAGCAAGAGAAAGGTTGCTTACAGTTGGATCTCCTCAGACTCCATAAAAACGGGACCCACACTGAGAGGTATTATTGTTGTTGTTGTTTGAAAGCAAGAGAAAGAGGAAAGATATTAAGAAGAGTAAAAGGAGTTGCATAAATACATCAATTCATGGGGTATACAAGACTTTGTGATTGATAATTAGCGAGGAAGAGCAGCAATTAGGTAAACAACTCAACTTATGTGGCGTTTGATTGAAAGTAAAGTAATCACTATGTAATGGAATTAATCATGCAATGCAATGGTTAGTGTAATGAAATGGGATAATAATTACATTATAATATTTGGGTACAAAGTTTTTACAATTGTAATGGGATGAATTCATTTACAAACAATACTTAATTTTACAAGTGGCGTGAAGTACTTGCAATTCAATTCGCATTTTATTTTGCCTATTTTAATTATTTATAATTTTGTTGATAATTATCATCCAATATCTTATCGTCATAATTATGATAATTCACATGAGACTTCACTCTATTTCCTCTAAATTACATGAATGTAATATTATTCAAGTTTAGTAAGTAGAGAGAGAAGATGATGATGATGTCTAGAACGTACAAAATTGAAGTTACAATCATACGATCATGGTTTGAGTTAAACTTTATCTATTATGGAGAGAAAAGAGAGGGGTGAGGGGGCTTCAAACCTTTAAAAACGTGATGGTGTAGGGAAGTAGAGGAGAGACATTGCAGAGAAGAAAGAGAAACTCCCCAAATATAATAACTTATGGTTGGGTAGGCTTTGATTCAAAGGTATGCAATCACAATAGTTTAGAAAAAGTTAAGTAATTATATTTGCATAGATTGCGGTAAATATGATTACAGTGCAATCTTGATTACATCTCTTACTGGCAACCAAATATGGTAATTGAATCATCATTACCATTTTGATTGCATTACCACTTTGATTACACATAACCAAACGAGCCATTAGTGTCTGTTCTTTATCGTAATAAGATATAACTATAAGTTGTAAGAAAATATAAATAGCTATAAGAAGTTGTAAGGAACTGTAAAAACTGTAAAGAAATAATAAAAAGGTGTAAGAAATTGTTAAAAGCTGGAAGGAATTACAGGAGTTGTAAGGAGCTGCAGAAATTGGAAGGAGCTATCAAGATAGATGGAAACAATTGTTGAATAATAAAAATTTGTGCAACCATAATTTGTAGATATGTATGCATAATTTTGTTGGTCTTTAATGTATGATTTGCAAAATAAATTATTTCATGAAAGTAAACTAAGTGTGATATGTGAGTGATATTCATGAAATTAATTTTACACCATTGCTAAATAAATTTTTTTAACATTTTACAAACAAATTTTATTTTTCTACAATTATCATTTTCGATGAGAAGAATTAATATAGAAATAACATAATTAATAAAAATAAACCCTTAACCAAACCAATTCAATAACAATAAAATAACTTCAAACCCATAAATTTATGAAACCAAATATGTTCTTCACTTGAGGTATTTTTTAACTAACATTAGTTTCACCTCCTTATAAATAAATTAAAAAAACAACAACTTTTATAAACAAAATTGAATAGAACCCTTAAAAAGTTTTTATTTAAATTAAACAATTTTAAACTAATAGTTTTAACATAATGCCTCAAATAAGACTGGAGCAATAGCTTGAGATAATCATTACTTGTTACACTCTCCATAATTTTATTATTCTGCATAAAAAGGCATGACAATCTTAGCAAGAGACCTAAATGTGGATGGGTCATTCAATATTTAATTATATGATGATCGCAACCAAATTGTTATGGATAATTTTAGGGATAAAATAGCTGAAATATTTTCATCACATATAGTTTGACTATTTTCATATATGACTTATGCTAAAACTAAAACATAAATGCAATTTTTGTATTATAATTTTAAAATCATGTTAACTTATTTTCTATATAATTAACGGTGCATATGAGTCACATCAAAAGTTAAATATAATTCACATCGTTAAATTTTTTTTATCTCTACAGAAATATTATGTTCATAAAAATATATGCAGATTTTTCATATTGGTAGTATATAAAAATTATGCATATTTCTATGAATATGAGAAAACAAATCACAATGAGTGTTATGAAAAATGAATGTTATAAAAATATATAAGGAGATGTAAAAAGATGTAAGAACCTGTAAAAATTTTGTTAAAGATGTAAGAAATTATAAAAAGTTGTAATTAGATGCAAACTATAACCTAAATGTTCACTATCACGAAAAAAAATGGGGCTTATCTGTTACATATGATGAGAAATAAGTGGCGGAAAATTAATATATGGTAAAAAGAATTATAAATTTTTTTTTACATGGGGTAAAAACATCATGCCCAACTTATTTTGAGTCTCTATTTTAGAGGTCACCAATGGGTCACAATAACCAAGGAAAGGGGGAGCTACCAAAGCCTAACTACCTAGCCAAGCGCACCATCTGCAGAACACACAAATCCTCATAAAGAGGCAACATGTGCTTCTCCCCAGATTTGAACCTAGGTTGAAGATATAGAAAGTGGAGTCCTTGCACATCATGCTAGGACATCTTTGTTAGAATTATAAATTTCGTTAACCCTGTAAAAGATTGAATTGAACTACAAAGCGAGGTTTTATAAATGATGAAAATAATATTGTTTATGAATTATTTATAATTTTGGATATTAACATATTATCTAACTCAATCCTTACATTGCAAGCTAAGGGGAATAGTTCTAGTATATACTAAGGTTTGCTTTAATTATTTATATTACCTTTTGATCCCCTCCCCCCCCCCCCCCAAAAAAAATCTATTACCAACTAGGTTTCTTTTTCTTTTTAATGACAATGTTCAAGTATTCTACGGATTATGAGCATCCCAGTTTCCAACTAACGATTAAGGAAATTATGCGTATACAGATATTATTATCTATGATTTCTAGTGCATTGCAAGTTAAAATTAAATTGTCAAAGAAGAGTTGGTTGGGTGGCCAACACTCCACAAGTCCTCCCCCCCACCCAGGTTCAAATCTAGTGGACACAATTCTACCTTTGTGCAATTGTGTATGGGAGGTTTGCGGGCTTGGGTTT
The DNA here is from genome assembly GCA_017589665.1 of Selenicereus undatus. Classification (NCBI taxonomy): domain Eukaryota; kingdom Viridiplantae; phylum Streptophyta; class Magnoliopsida; order Caryophyllales; family Cactaceae; genus Selenicereus; species Selenicereus undatus. The sequence goes on from JACYFF010019584.1 coordinate 96,111,331, forward strand.
TAGTTTGGGTTTTGACATCTCCCTTCTCCTGACCTATTCAGGTTCGCTGGGTATCCCTAACATAGGAGCCAGTGGGCTAGGCCAGCTTACCCTTGTAAAAAAAAGGTTAAAATTAAATTGTACAGACCGATGTAGTAAATAAAGTCGTCAAATATCAAACTACATGAAGTTATCCGAGTGTTAATTAACTAGCTAGAAACATGTATAGAATTTGCAAAGCAGTGGAGGGGATTGGGAGGGAGTGACAATTTATGGGGATATATTTTTTATACGTTATTTTATACTGGGAAACAATGGAAGCATTGGGGATGAATGCCATTCCCCCCCCCCCCTTCCTTCAAAGTGGTTGAAATGAGTGAAAATGATGAGAATTAACTGGCAAGAGTTGGAAAATATGCATGCAAGAAATAAATGAATAGACCCTTAACATCATCACGTTGGTCGCCTTTTAATTACCGCATCGGAGATCTAATAGGCCAAATCAATCAGGTAAAAACAGAGAGTATGTGATAATATGCTCAATGAGCTAGCAAATAGATCAATTCATGTCAGTTAATCACGTTGACTTCATGCACATTTGTCTAGGAAATAAGCCTACTTGAAGATTGTAAACATGCCTTTACCGTAAAGCCCACATTTGTCGATTTTACGTCGCAATAAATTGACTTTACATTTTAGTTAGATCTATATTTCAACAATTTTAGATCAGATTCATATCAAACTCAAACTTTTCCAAACTATAGAACCCATCCTTACTTTAATACCCCATTTTAATTTTGTTTCACCTATAAATACGTAGTGCGTACTCCATATAATACACCAAGTCACCAACTATTGCATTGATAAAATCATAGGGATAGTGCAAATCTCATGTCGAGATTAAGTTTATCTTTCCACAACGGTTAGCACGGTGACTAATAGTATAGGGAGGCTTTGATATTCTCAATGTACTGTGCGATCAAAGTTGGAACGTGCTGACATAACAAATGAAAAACAGGGTTGGAACAAAGCCAATTTGTTTATAATTGATAGGCAATTAGGCCCAGTGATCTTAGATTATCATTTGGAGATAAGCGCATTAATTGTATGACTCATATTTTTCACCAAAGCAATATATGGGTGCTCAGACAGATGACTTGATTCACGTGCTATGTTCGTGCTTGTTCACTTCTTGTCATAAGCAACACAGCGTTCCTTCCCTGTTCCATGCACGTTTAATTCGTAAGTGCGCCTTGACATGTAGGCAAATGGCCATGCAATTCAGAAATGAAAATCACAATGTTAGTGATCATATAATTTGAGTTTGAAGGGGAGCTTTGGAGCAACAGTAATGTTGTCTTCGTGTGACCAAAAAGTCACCGGTTCGAGCCGTGGAATCAGCCACTGACAAAGTCAGGTTAAGCTGCCTACAATTCACCTCTTGAGGCGCGGCCCTTCCCCGGACCCTGCGTGAACGCGGGATGCTTGCGCACCGGGTTGCCTTTTATACTCAAATAAAGGTGGTGTTTAGATGGGAGAAAATAATTTTTCTGAAAAATAAATTTTCAAGTTTCATAGTTTAGCAGGTTGATTTTAGCAGGAAGATCTACTACATGAGCAATATATTTCATAAGAAGACTCATAGAATTATATAGAATGCACATGGTGTTCATCAATCTTGAGAAAGTCAATGATAGAGGACCTAAGGAAGTACTGTGTAGGTGCTTGGAGAAAAAAGGCGTGCCATTAATTGCTTATATTTGAACCATTAGAGATATGTATGAGAGAGCGAGGGAGAGGGGAAAGATGATAGGAAGAGACATCGAGGACTTTCATATTGACATTGAGTTGCATCAAGGATTAGTTTTAAACCCTTTTCTTTTTATGATTGTTATAGATGAGCTGACAAAAGACATTTAGGATGAAGTATCGTAGTGTATGTTATTTGTTGATGACATTGTCTTAATAGATGATTTTAAGGATGTTGTGCAATAAGAGATCAACTAAGGCATAGTTTATCATATGGTTGTTAGACCGGCTTTATTGTGTAGCGCGGAGTGTTGACCAACCAAAAAGACTGAAGTTCAAAAGATGATAGTTGTTGAGATGACGATGATTCGATGGATGTGTGGATACATAGATTGGATAGGGTTAGAAATATAATAATTAGAGACAAAGTATGAGTGGCATCTATAGGGCATTAGATGATGCATGTTAGACTTAAATGGTTTGGTCATATAAGAGGAAGGAGTGTAGATACTCCAGTGAGGAGATGTGAAAGAATTATGCTTTTAATGTAGAAGGGCTCGAGGCAAACCTAAGAAGAGCTGGAATGCAGTAAACAGACACGATTTAAAGAAGTCGGGATTAATGGAGGCATGACTTATGACAGGAGCCTATAGAGGTCTCAAATTAAGGTTGCAGAACCTAGGAAGTTAGATGCTCATCCATCCCACAGATCCAGAGGATATAGGAAACGTTAATGTGTGGTTATGGCTCTTACTTAATTATCATGCATTCTTAGTATTTGTGTATGCTAGCAATATTTATAATCTTTTTTTATACTTGTCATTATATGTTGAACTTATGTCCATCATACATATTGTTACTGGTTGTTAGTTTTGCTTGTTTATGCTTCCTTTTGTGTCAAAAGATTTTCAACCGTATAACATTTTGGACAAATTTTTTTATGACTCTATTGGAATCAACCTCTATGTGGGTAGTACCCGCATGGGTAAGGACGTTTATATATAAAGTTCCCCATACCCTGGTGCAAGCAGGACCCATGTTGGGAGTTGTTGTTGTTTATTGTTTTCGTAGTATATAAGACTAAAACTTATTTTTCTCTGTTTGCATGAGTGCTTATGGGGATAAGGTTGCATACATCTAGATATCCCCAGATCCTATGAGAGTGAGACCTCCACTAGAAGGATGAGTTGTTGTTCTTGTCATTGTTTAGCATAATAAAGGACAAACTTATTTTTCAAGAAAAATAATTTTCATGTCAATAAAAGAAAATAACTTCCATTTTGAAAAGTAAGGAAGTGAATTTTCCTCTTTCTACTCTTTTGACGATGTAATCAACCGAAATTTCTGAGGAAAATTTAACTTCAACAGTTTGGGGATTGAAACTTAATTATTCGATGGACCATATTAAAATAAACTCAAATTCAGATTTTGAGCTCCATAATTTTTTGATTTGGGTAACATTTATCTTTGTCATGATAATTGAGCGGAAATTTCTAGCTACTTAAATAATTTAGTTGATATGTTCGCTACCAAAACAATTTGAATGGTTTGGATTAAAACTTGATTATCATATGGGAAAGATTAAAATTAGTCAAATCTAAAATTTAAGCTTAAAATTCCTTCATTTGATCAACATTTACCTCCACAAAAAAATTAGCATTTTTGGCCACTTAAATAATTCAATTGACATTTTCCGCCACTAAAATAACTTAAGCTATTTGAATCGAAACTTGATTATTATCCAACAGAAAACACTAAAAGAAATCTCAAATCTGAATTTTGAGCTTAAAATTCTTTCGTTTGATCAATATTTATTGCCTCAATGACAATTTAGCTGACATTGTATTTCCATTTGAGCAATATCATTGATATTTTCCTTTTTTCCCCTGGAAAATGATTTAATTATACACCAAATGATGGAAAATGTGATATAAAAATCATTTTTTTTTGAAAAACATATTCAATGGAAAATGTTTTTTGGAGAAAATGCAAATACACCTAAGTTTCAAAAATTTTATTTCAAATTATTTTATATTATTCTTATATTGCTAAGATTTTAATTTCACTACACCAATACGACATGAATCTAATAAATAGTTGTTTCATAGATAAACCAAATCAAATTGTCTAACTATTCATTGAATTCAATTTAAATGGGTTGGAAATGTTTACATTTATGCCTGTGCCTTTAAAATAATTAAATGACAGCAATCGTGCCAATTTTATTCAATCACTTTGCCTACTGGGCCTTTTTCTCTCCCTTTTTTGGGTATTTGATGCTCATTTTGATCGAAACTAAGCTATAACTAGTTCGTAACATAGAGATCTCTCCCAACGTAAATAATTCATTCACAAAACTTAGGCTCAAAACCTTACTTGAAGGAAACTATTGCCGAACCACTTAATCCACATGGGCTTATGTTGCCTAAAGAACTCTAAAATCTAAATAACATGGCATTAAGATACGCACAAAGACTCTACTTCCACTACAATGGTACACAAAAGTTGTCTCATTTCCGCATCCATTACACATGCAAAGTCAAAAAGAGTGCAACTAGTAGCCTAAGTAAACTATAACATGTCTAAGAAAGATTCATCACAAAAAAAGCTTGGCCAACGACTCCGATCTTCTGACTCTATGTGAGAGACTACAAAACCATCTTTCCTTGGGCTTGGTCCCTTCCAGGCGATTTGAGTGTAGAACCTCAGATCATGACCACCACACAGTAGGGCCTAAACCATCAGAGTCGATCGAACCCTGAAAGAACATGTAAGTTCCACAACCGCCTGACCAGGAATATACATGAAAAGTAATACAAAGAGCATGAAAAATTCTGTCGCTTGAACTAAATGTATCATTGCCTTAATCCTTATTTAGCTGCAGAATATAGAGAACTATATCCACCCTGACAGTGATAAGAGGACAGATAGAAACTCACAGTAACAACCATAGGAGCAAACGGCTTTGAACCTTCTTCTTGTTCTAATGGAATTGGAGGGTATCTAACACCTGCAACTTGAAACCTTATCTGCAGATCAACCGCGAGGAGACGGGGAGGGAAAATAAAAAAACCGTGATTGATGACAGTTAGTACATTGACAACAAGCATACTGAGCTCACACAAAACACACACACACACACATAAGAGACAGAAATGGGAAATAAAAGCTGCATTTCCTAACCTCGACATCATCATCTATGTAAAACTTCTCCTCATTGTACTTCCATACCCATCTGACTTTCTTGCTGCTTCATTCCCCATAGGAGCTCTTGTTAGTAAACCAAAAAATACTCTGATAGGCGTTCTTTTTTTTGTTTTTACTTTTTTTTACTTTCTAAGGTTTCTGTAAACAGCAATAAATTCTGAAAAGTGAAGATCGATGATCTTACAGTTTTCCTTTCTGAGATTCATTTGGATTGGAAGGTTTTTCTTTCCCATGCTCCTCTAGATCACCAGGTTTTTCTTTCCCAGCTTCTGCATCAAGAGGCTCAGCCTCCCTTGGGGTTGGCAGTGCATAGACAGGTACATATATGTCATCAAAGAACTCCAGAGACACTGTTCATCACAGTTTAAAATTAAGTCGCTACTTCACAAGAAAATGGGTGGACTTGCTATCAATTACTCTCTTTTGGAGATCTAGTGATTTAAAATATCCCAGTCTATGTTGAAAAATGAAAACTAGCAACTGCCACTGATACAGCAATGAATTCTATTAAGAATCACATAATGTTTTGAATGACAGCAGAATTTTCAACAACTGTTGAAAAGCCTTCCAGAGTTCTGGTCTTCATTTTTTTCCTTTTTCCTTTTTCCTTTTTTTTGGTGGGGGTGGGGGCTGGGGGGCTCAAACAGATCAGAAAAAGGAGAGTAAGGAAAACGAAGGATATCAAACAGTCGAAAACATAGTTTTCAGGATATACCAACAACATTCCTACTCCCAAATGACCAAAAAGGAGACCCTGAACGGGAACCATAGTCAATACCCTCTGCAAATGTCAAGGATATACAAACAATTATAGTCAGGAAGCATCAACAGGATCCTTCCAATAGTACAGTGACCAAGATCAAGCAAGTTTTAGTTATATAAAGGTTACAACTTTGTATTCATCCAGCATATAGAACTCTACAACTGATGTTACCACATGGTTAAAAGGTAACTCATTAGGATATGCAGCCTTAACCCAATTGGAAGACAACTAAAGCATCAGAAAAGAGGTACTAAAGGAGGCAAATGCTAGGTTCATTTGGTTTTGGGATCTCAATACCTCAGATTGAGTGATTATTTCATATTGATTCTAAATTATGTTTTCGGGAATCAAGCAACTTTTGACAGATTTCTTAACAATGGGTAGGAGCAATTGGCACAACAGGCCAGCAAGGATGGGGTCGTTTTGGGACTCGGGCCGTGTGGCCATACACCATAATGCACCCAAGAACACCCAGCCTTGGAGGGTTTGGTTGGCCAGATATTCATCCGAAATGTTCACCAAGGATTTCGATCCCTATGATATCCGTTCCTCATTGGGTTAGGTGAATTTCTAGATCGAGTTAACCATGAAATCATTTTCTTTTTATGTTTATCAGACAGATTTCAGTTTCCTTTTTTTAAACAACCCAGTATACCATTATCATACTGGTCTTAGGGCTTTTGAAAGCATGTATCAAAATCTACAATTACGGTGCCAATAAAGCTATTACGCTCTTCCCAATTGCTTAAGGTGATGCCTATACTGTCCTCAGAAGGTTCTGTGGTGCACCTTGCACCTCAATCCAATGAACCTTCCGTAACTTAGGCTATGAGATTTGAAGCGTTCACCTCAGTTGGGCTCAGAGCACCTAAGACGACTCTTGTTGAAAGCTATCGCAGATACATATTGTGAGGAGACTAGTCTTCGTGACTCCACTTAGTATTAAATAACTGCCTACTCGATTTAAGAGTTGGACGCTTACTGAAAATAAAACACTCGGGACCTTGCAAGATTCAATTCCTGGCTCCATAACTGACAACACAGCTTCATCTTCTTTCAATTTTGGCATACACTTGTGCTTAATGATGCAAACCCTTGATAGGGCAGTCCAATATGAAGGCCGATAACTGTTTTAAGGTAGAGCATGATGCCCGAAAATCTTAATAATCTAAACAGATACACCACACCCTTCCCCCCCCCCCCCCCCAAAAAAAAGAAAAAGAAAAAGATGTGGTTGGTGTGTCTATATAACATCACAAAAGCAACTCCTGAACAGCTCTAGAAATCAAATCCTACAATCAACCTGATGTAGGACGCCCTAAGAACAATTCCTACAAAAGGACATAATTGACGTAGGGCGCTCTACGAGCAATGATTGCATATCATCTATTATTGTTTTGGGAGAGGGGGTTATCCACTGAGCGTTGATTGCTCACTCCCATCTATTATTGTTCCCTTCCCAGGTTTCTGAAGTAACAGGTAAAAGTCTCTCCAAGTAAGCCGAGATGGAGTCATTGCTCTTCTAGGAGCAAAGTTACATGCTCCATATGTATGAGCTACAATTGTATTGTTATGTAATCTAAGACCCTGTGTGCATGTGTTACATATTATCTAGAGTCGCTCTGTACGGCCATACGAACCGATCATCTTTTAACCAAGGTTATTTATAGTAGGGATGTAGCCCCAGTACTCCGGACGTGTGATCCGCGAAGTTGTATTTTCATTTTCCAGTTGGTTTAGCATTGAACTGCTTTGGTTTTGGTGCTCCGGGCAGGTGGCCCATAGAGCTGTGAACTTCGGCGGGTAAACGTTGAGTTAGATGGCCCTTTATTGCTGTTTTTCAGTGCAGGAAAATTATTGTAAGGCTTTAAGCCTGAGAAATGGTCAGTTTTCAGAGGAAATTCTGTCCGTTTCGTCCTAGAATTTAAAGAAAAACCCTAACACTCATAGCCCTAAGGTTGGGGGCGTTACAGATGGTATCAGAGCAAGGTCCTGCAACCATAGGCCGCGACCTAAGTCTTGCATTGCATATAGTGGTCTAAGAATGCTTTATGTTGAGGTGCTATTTGATGCACCCTTCTGTGCAAATGTGCTTTGTTATGAAAGTCGTTGTGTTTAGCTGACTATGTGTGGCATGAGCTAGTTGAACGTTTGAAAGGATGAGTCGCTGCTAAAGCATCGATCGAATGGCTTGTGTTTTGCATGTGGGCTGGCTGTTAGCTCAATAATGATTATCTCGTATTTATGCTTTAGTGATTCAATGCAAAGATTTAAAGTACACTTGATTTGGACTCAAATGATTGGAAATGTTTGAGATCCAAGCTTATTTTTCCCTCTGAAGTACGGTTTGCTCCTCGAGCCCTATAACGGAGCGAGCAGACGTACTTAATGGTTGGTAAAGAAAGGGGCTAGAAGCAGCTAAATTATTTTTCTATCAAACTCTAGAGACATTGAAAGTCAAAGGTCTCCCTATTAAGTGAGTTAAAGGTTTTGTTTCGCATTGAAACACATTTCTCATTATACAGTCAAGCCTTACTATTGCGTCTCAAGACATGCATTGTATTGCAATGAGGTTTTCGATGCATACATGTTGCTTGCTGTGTTAATGACATGACAAGTTGTAAGTGATCAGTGATTACTTCCCTTGACTGGAAGTGTTTTTGGCCAATATCCTATTATGCTATGCGCACGTCAAGGGAATTAAGCAATCGCTCATATGCATGCATGTCAGCATAAGTGTTAGTAATGCTTAGATGTGCCTTTAATTTGGATGGATATGTGCGTTGGGAGGCATCCTCGCATCCCAACATGCGATTATTGTTATCCTTAAGTCAGCTCAGCATTATGCTCGTTAGGCATGCAACGTTATCCATATTATAGGCTTAATAATGTACTGGCCATATCAACCCTGATACACCTACAATGGTACTAAAGGAAAGAATCTGGCAGACTTTGGAATTGTCATGCCATAGGTGTCATCTCGCTGCTACCCGAGGCTAGGATTTATGCCTTTTCACATTGTTTAAGCACTAACACTAAGTGCAGCAGCTGGAATGTTTCTTAGAAGAGGATTGAACCTTCTCCTCGGTACTAAGGGTTTCTCGAAACCTCTACGGTTACCTTATGAGACAAATGCATCACAAAGCTTCAACGCATGTTTATAAGACCATTGATGTCATTGTTTCTACTTTGGTTAATTACTTGGTGGCTAAATTCTAATGCTTGTGGACAAGCCCCAAGACATGCTTGTGACCTTAGATTGCACCAGAGGGTTGTAATCAAGTATACTTGTATAGATGCCCTTTTGTGCGGCATTATTATGAACCTATGTGTTTTGAAGCACAACTATAGTACTATGAACAATGTAAGGATTCTAAAAGCTTGTATAGTTACATGGACTACTGTGCATGGTCACTTGTATATTTTATAAGCGAACGAGATAAGAAATAAACCATTTGGTGCTTGCTTCATTTGCATTTGACTGGTGTGTTATTGAGTTGAGCAAATGAGTGTTGCTTCATAAAGTCATCGTTCGTTAACCAGTACATAGCACGTAGTCCTTCTATTGGGACTGAATGTCTGGCGGTGCGCCTAATTCATAGCAAGATTGCCCAACTATGGCCATTAATGTTTAAATGCTTATCTCTGCATGCACCATTGAAGGGTATGCTGATTGCAATGGAGTTACACATCTTGTATCTAAACTCAGACCAATGTACTTGTGAATGACTGAGTGGCCAGTTGCTCATATGTTCAGTGGAAGCATATGGTGAACATAGGAATTTACAGTCGCACTCAGTTGCCTTACATATTTTATGCTTTGGCTATACCACATGCTAACGTACTTGTGACCCTATTTGAATGTGCATCTCTAAGAGCATGTGTATGAATATGTGGAAAATAACCTCTTACAAGGTTCAATTGAGTATCTGACCTAATGTGACTGAGCCATTTTGCATTATGTGTTGCATGATGAGCTTTATGTGATACATGGTAGATTTAATAGAAAACCACGGACAGTGCCCTACTGCCAATGCTATCTCACTATACCTCGGCCATTGGATTTGGATTTCTCTCCCATCCAGTTGTCTGGTGGTGAGACATGGCACTATTTTACATATTATCCCTACCATTTTTTGAGATACGCCTACATATATACGTGCTTGTTCATGAGCACTATATATAATGGTTGAACTCAGGTTCATGCAGTGTAACCCCTCATTGAGTTGTGAAGCATAGTTGTCAATGTTAGTAGTTGAAATAATAATTGCATATGCAATGTTTCTGTAAGTTGATACCAGACATACGTGCTGGACTGCTTTATCTTATATGACTTTTGGGCTGCAAGTATTGAGTTATTGATTCGATGAGATGTTATAATGTGGAAGTGGTCCTACGTAATGCTATGTGACGTAATGCTATGTGATACCCTCATCACTCTAGAGTATCAAGGGAATCACAAGAACAACCATTCTAAGCCTAAAAGTGCTCTAAATACATGTTTTCGAATATACTTGTGTATGACCCTTGGTGGTTGGGTCTGAAGTCATCCTCTTGTCACCAACCCATTTGCCTTTCTCCAATATACTTTACCCTCGGTGCCTGAATAGACGCTTGAAAGACTGGAAAATTTGAGAGTGACTTCTATAAGCACATCTCGGTTTTTAATTCGTTGTGCAGTAGATTTTTCTGCTTATGTTCAAAGTCATGTAGAGCGTACCATGTGCATGCGCATGTGTGTGGGGTTAACTATAGACCCTGGAATTTCGAAGACGAAGTTCTTTTAAGGGGGGAAGGATGTAACACCTGGGATTTATCCCTTTATTTCCGCTATTTTATATCGTTAGAAATTGAAATAATATCGACGTGCCTGCTTAGGTGCTGTTTTTATTGGAAAAAAAATATTCTTCCTATTTTATTGTTATGGAGGATTATATCAGGCATTACATTGCGTAGATTCCCGAATATAGCTGGACTGGCGAACCTTGAGACTAGTTCTGCTATTTATTGAATCAAACATTGGGTATTAATTACGAGGTGACAAGTGGATAAGCTCATATTAATTACGATGTGACAAGTGGATAAACTCATATTAATTACGATGTATCATGTGGATAAGCTCGTATTAATTATGATGTCACGAGGTAATTATCCAAAACAAAAGAAAAAGAAAAAAGAAAAAAAATGAAATCAAAAGGGGCAAGCCCCCTGTTTTTCTGCGGCAGAAAATGGCAAGCGAAGGGGGGGCTCCCGACCCCCAACCCCTCCTCACACCACACTGGAAAGAGAGAGGGGGGCGGCGCTGTTACGCCGGCAACTGGCCGGCCGTCGTCGGGTCGCGCGGGAGCCGCCAGCCATGCCCCGGGCAGAAAGAGAGAGAGAGTCGTCGAGCAAGGAGGGGAGGGTGATGCGCTGGACGCCGGTGACGGGGGTGGACGAGGTTGTCGGCAAGCCTACCTTGACCGGCGACTCGAGTCCGGCGACCGGTGGCAGCCGTGTCATTCATGGGTTCAAGAGCTAGGGTTTCGGGCTTCGGGAGTTCGAATTCTACCACAAAATCAAACCGTAAAATGGGTCCTTTAGCTTGGATTCAAGGTGGGTTTCCTCTTCCTCCCATTTATTGGTAATTTCGATGAAAGTTTATTGATTATAGTTCGTTCAGGTTGAATTGGAACTGATTACTAGTGATCTGAAGAAACAATAGCGTAAACTGAACGATGCCTAGTATATATGTATATATATTGATCGAATTGGACAAACGTTTATCGATTACGTATGGTTTATCGATTATATGAAACTTATTCGATTATATATATATATATATATATATATATATATATATATATATATATATATATATATATAGTTTATCGATCATATGAAATTTATCGATTATATGAGGTTTATTCGATCATATAATGTTTATCGATTTATATGTCAAGTTTAATGATTATATATCGTTTATCGATCATAGAAAGTTTATTGAGTATCTAAAATTTATCGAAAGATATATTGGTTATCTAAAGTTTATTGATTTATCTATAGCTCATTGACGCTACATAGTTATCGATTATATAAAGTTATCGAATATATATATACCTATTGCTTAAAGTGAGTGCATAGAAATGATGATGTTATGGGTCTGGCAACCGTATATGAATTAACGATAAATGATAACGTTGTTCAGTGAGCCTTTATATGCAATTAAATGGTCGCATATGAATGTTTATAACTCAGAAAGTGTGGAGCAGAGGAAATTGTAAAGTAAATTGAATGATTGCATCGATTACTAGCAATTCGTAAATACATGTGGTGATTTGGTAAGCCATGACTATATTTAATCATGGCGTATAAATTAAGAATTGATCATCAAGGTTAGTTGAGCCTTTATACGAGTAACAGATAACGGCATCGATACCATCACTTTCGTTGCCTCCGAATTTTATGACTCTATATATGTATATATATCAGAGCAATGTTTGAAACTAACTGCAATTGCGTGCATTTTGCTATGCTTTTGCGAATCGATTGATAATATGATTTCATGATGTGCTCGTACGTGCTATATGAAACCTTTTCCCCTGAATTGATGAACGTGTGAAATGGCATTGAATTCAAGTTTTAGAAATCCTCCAAAGTTCGTAAATGCTCATTTAAACGATTTCAAAGCGTCTCTAAATGTTTACCAGGTGATTATTTTAATTGACAAGTCATTGGTAACAAAGTAATCCTAAGTCATCGGACTGCAGCCGAATGAGCCAGGTGACCAGTCAAGGGGCCTAGGAATCCTTTTAAGAAAGGACTTAAGTAATGAGCGTTCGATTATGTCATGTCAGCTGCTAGCTCAACTTAGGCAACCCAGTACCCTCCATCAAAGTTTACATGAAGTTTTCAAGTTCATTGTTCATTGCTCTGCCAGCATGCAGAGGCTTCAAAGTTCAATGTTTCATTGTTCTGCCAGTAGGCAGAAGCTTCAAGTTCAATGTTTCATTATTCTGCCAGCAGGCAGAGAATTCAAGCTCAATGTTCATTGTTTTGCCAGTGGGCAGAAGATTCAAGTTCAATGATTCATTGTTCTGCCAGCAGGCAGAGAATTCAAGTTCAATGTTCATTGTTCTGCCAGTGGACAGAGGATTCAAGTTCAATGATTCATTGTTCTGCTAGCAGGCAGAGAATTCAAGTTCAATGTTCATTGTTCTGCCAGTGGGCATAAGATTTAAGTTCAATGTTTCATTGTTCTGCCAGCGGGCAGAGAATTCAAGTTCAATGTTCATTGTTCTGCCAGTGGGCAGAAGATTGAAGTTCAATGTTTCCTTGTTCTACCAGTAGGCAGATGATTCAGAGTTCCATGTTTCATAAGTCTGTTAATAGACAGAAACTTCCAAGCCCATATGTCCTATAGTTCTGAAAAGAGGTAGTAGAGTCAAAGTCATATGTTATAAAGTCCCATCAACGGGTAGAGAAACATAGTCAAAGGAGACTCCCAGTTCACATGACGATTTATAAACCGTTATACTTTTAATAAACAAGCATGTGGTGTTCAAAGGTCGTATTGCTACATCATTAGTTTACTGATCATACGACATGGTTATATATTTCACTTTACAGTTATCGCTCCATGTTTTAACAAAGAGATACATGTTACTGTATGGTATAGTGAAATCATCAGTTTAGTAATTGTATCGCATTGAACATGATGGTTATTCTAGCGTAGATGCTAAATTTATATAGTCTGTCATCTAACAGCATCTTCAACGAAATTTCAATGTTTATATACGACATAAATTATATGAAATAAAGTAAGCCTTTCATAACAGAAATCCTAGCAAGTGGTGTTTAAGGGTTAACCTCTCTCTTTTGATTGAAATTATGAGTTTATATGAAGTTCTTATGGTAAGTTTATTGCGTATGGCTATTTTAGAATTTAAGTTGTTGGAGCCACTACTATTTCCCCTGCATTGCGGTTGGAATATATCGTAAGGTAGGTGAGTTCTTCAAAGGAAAGGAATTACGAACAACTTTTGTAAGTTAATGTTGCACTTTAAGTATTGTTTTGGGAGAGGGGGTTATCCACTGAGTGATGATTGCTCACTCTCATCTATTATTGTTCCCTTCCCGGGTTTCTGAAGTAATAGGTAAAAGTCTCTCCAAGTGAGCCGAGATGGAGTCATTGCTCTTCTAGGAGCAAAGTTGCATGCTCTATATGTGTGAGCTGCAATTGTATTGTTATGTAATCTAAGTCCCTATGTGCATGTATTACATATCATCTAGAGTCGCTCTGTACGGCCATGCGAGCCGATCATCTTTTAACCAAGGTTATTTATAGTATGGATGTAACCCCAATACTCCGGACGTGTGGTTCGAGAAGTTGTATTTTCATTGTCTAGTTGGTTTAGCATTGAACTGCTTTAGTTGTGGTGCTCCGAGCAGGTGGCCCGTAGAGCTGTGAACTTCGGCGGGTAGACGTTGAGTTAGATGACCCTTTATTGCTATTTTTCAGTGCAGAAAAATTATTGTAAGGCTTTAAGCTTGAGAAATGATCAGTTTTCAGGGAAAACTCAGTCCGTTTTGTCTCAAGATTTAAAGAAAAACCCTAACACTCCTAACCCTAGGGTTAGGGGCGGTACAGTATTATACATTAGTGATAACGTTAATAGATAGACACCTCTATTATAAACATCTAGATCCGCCACTGATTAAAACGTTCAATAATGCCAATAAATTAATCAAAGAATAATATGATCATGATATGACAACAATGTAAAATTGTGTTCATAATGTGCCTCGAAGAAATATGTATTTAATTATATCAAAGAATGGAAATCCAGGAAATGGAAGTGCACATACGTTTTCCTCAACAAAGCTATAGAAAATATGTATTTTTTATTTTTTAATTTTTTGTATTTTTTGTATTTATTTTTTAATTTTTTATCTTTTTAGTTTTATTCCAAACAAAAGCTATAGAAAATTCCAAAAAAATAAAAAATAAAAAATAAAAAATAAAAAATTTAAAATTTAAAATTTAAAGCTAAAAAAAATAAACAATAAGAAATAAAAAATTTAAAAATTAAAAATTTAAAAATTTAAAAACAAAAAATAAAAAATAAAAAATACAAAAATAGAAAAATACAAAAAATAAATACAAAAAATTAAATATTAAAAATTTAAAATTTAAAAATTTAAAAATAAAAAACTAAAAAAATACAAAAATACAAAAATACAAAAATACAAAAATAAAACAATTCCAAAGTACGATAATTTACAAAAAAGTAGTATAGTGAACTTTTTGGTGCAAAAATGA
>JACYFF010019584.1:96128427-96138966 GCA_017589665.1 Selenicereus undatus
TCAAACTCTCTAATTAGATCATCGTACATGCAATATGACTTAGTAAAGCATGCCATTTTATCTTTGTTAGATGGCGGAAACTTAGCCATTGTTAAGTGTTTTAACAAATCTTTGTCATTCAGAAGATACTGAATCTTGCGATACCACATGTCATAGTTGGTGTTATCTAGCTTCCAATTGGTGGATAATTCACCAGTCATTGCATTGTTTGTTACCATATCTGTAAGTATACAATAAAAGATGGACAAAAGGTACATTGTCTTAAGCATTTAAATTATTAAAATTCCATCATTCATGTCATATGATCGAAAATTCACTAAACTCATAATTATCTCTTACAATCACGAACTAGAAATTTAAATAATTCAATTAGAACATTCCCATAAAAACAATTCTTGTGGCCCAGTAACATACATTCAAATATCACATAGATATTTATTAAATTCATATAAAACTAATTTACATAATAATTATGCAGAACTAATATTATATATGAAACAAATTCATATACCTACAATCAAATTGATTTATAACTACATAATAATTTCATGCGGTTTCATATAAAAACAAATTGATATGACCAATTTGCATGTAATATTCTATATTTTCACAATAAAAAAATTATTGTATTCATTACAACTTCTTGCATTATATTTTACATCCGATGAACTTGTACACGTTCAAACCCATAATTCAAAAGAATGATATACATTCCTCAAGTATGCGTATAATAACCCAAAAAATAAGATTAGTAAACATTCTTTTAACTTTAAAAAAAATAAAATATACCAAAAAATAGGCAACCCTGATAGACCCCCAGACCCCCCCCCCCCTTTTTGTTTTATCTCTCAGGTTTTGCCTCTCAAAATCCTTTCTTCTCAAACCCTCAAGACTCTTTCTTTAGGTCTGTAAGTTAGACCTTTTGGCCTCTGTCACTGCAGAGTGCTTTCTGAGATGGCTTCGCACCACCTTACTCCCTATCGCTGCCACCCCTCTCGACCCCACTTCGCTTCGGTGTCCCATAGACACCAAACACGACGATAGTTTCCTCGAAAATCCTGTTAACACCACCCACATGATGACCCGCCACCTTAACAAAGCCCACGACTTCAACTACATGCCAATCCAGCCAAACAACCACACAAATGAGTAGATCGGTCATCAAATGAGTTGACTAACACCGCTCACTCGCTCAACACGCCACTCGTGAGGGCGGCACGTGACTTCACGCACGACCAATTTCTGATTTTTTTGCATGGTTTCTCGAGCAAGGAGGCATAGATCGGCGATGCTGAGGGATTTTGGAGGAAAAAAACAACCAAGGTTGTCTTTGTCGGAGGCATGTGATGCATACGCACCAACCCTCCTGGCAGTTGTGATGGGTAAGTTTGCTATAGTACTTCAATCTCCTTTTTTTATATGTGGGCTGGCATTCTATCAAGGGCCATTTGGGGAGCATTTTAGCAGTCAAGAGTTGAACCCAGGAGTCCAGATCTAAAGGGGGGTCCTGATCAAAGTTTGGGGAAGGTACGTGCATGAGTCTCAGTTCCAGATCTAGGTCACAAAGATTAGAGTCGTGGGATTCACATGCCTTAAGGGGGGAATGGGGTGGTCTTAGCCAGAAACTTGCTGAAATTGTCTCGGTTTTGGTATATTAATATTGGCATAAAAAAAAACCTTAGCTTTTTCTCACAGAGGGAGGGTATGTGGTGGTGTTGCATGCATTTTTCATGAAGGCTGTGTATTCCGAGTCGGGTTAGGGCTTGGGTTTGGCTTGGGTTGGGGTTGGGGTTTTGGAGAAGGTGAGCAAAATGGAAGGGGTCGGGCTTCGGGTTGGGTTTGGTTGGGTTTAGGAGGGGGTGAGAATAATGGAGGAGTAGAGAGTGAGGAGGAGACTAGGAGAAAGAAAGTCGGGAGTATGTGAAGAATGGACTGAGTTGTTGTCATTTTTCTTTTCTTCCTGTTTTTTTTGGGGGCGGTGGGAGGGAGCATGTATTTAATTCTTTTAGTTTGTTCTTTGTTTGGAATTATGCTTGATGGTGAGGAGAATTTATAGGAGAACTATGGGAGCACCTGGATTTTTAATATTTATTTTTTAAGTTTTTGGATCACCTGGATTATTAGAATTACAATAATGAGATCACGCTAGATATCACATGGGTTGTGTTTTCCTTTTTCTTTTTTAATACAAAATACACATGAATTATGTTGCCACTTGTCATAGGGCTTGAATACTTGGTAGAGGCCCGGAGTCAAATGACAGTTATTTTTAAATAACAAAAATTCTTGATTCAATCTAAGTTTATATTCCCTCTGTCTGGATAAAGTTATCAAAAATTTCTTTCATGAGTATTTCATAAACATTGTCAAATTTTGATTACCTAGTATATAAAATGACTTTTCATTTGTAATACTAGTTTGAGCCCGTGCTTTGTACGGAGTATATTTAAATAGATATTCTGTAGATATGTTATCGAAATAATAAACAAATAGTTATAGTAGACATGATTAATGTTATAATTTAGAGGAGATAATGGAAAAACTCAATGAAACAGTTACGTATACAACAACTTCGGGCATAACCAATGAGATTAACAATTAAAAACTATTTGATTGTGAAAAAAGTCTATATAAGTATAATAGAGACAGTAGATAGTGAATTTGTCACAAAACACGCTAAATTGGGTGATGATAAGTCAATAGATGACGCTAATGACGAAAAATTCACCTTTTCCTCTTGTTGTTGAGCAAAAATTTATGAAGTCATTAATTGTCGAGTGAATTT
The DNA here is from genome assembly GCA_017589665.1 of Selenicereus undatus. Taxonomy (NCBI): domain Eukaryota; kingdom Viridiplantae; phylum Streptophyta; class Magnoliopsida; order Caryophyllales; family Cactaceae; genus Selenicereus; species Selenicereus undatus. The sequence goes on from JACYFF010019584.1 coordinate 96,131,213, forward strand.
AGGTAGAAACTATTTTGAAGTCGGTTTAGTTTGAGTTTCACATATAACATAAATAAAATTTGTCTTTCAACGAAAATAATTTGAACATTATATTTATGCTAATACATAACTTTTTTGGCTATTTAAAGCGGCCTATTAGGGGGCGCTAATATAATTATGTTTTCATAGTTTGTACATTTGGTTTTCATGTCAACTCAATAGTTTCATGGGTTTTGACATAAGCTTCCCATGCCCTTATGTTGTCTTGCAAGAGATGGGTTGAGTTCAGATTTGTGGGTTGAGATATTTCTTAGTTTGAAGTATTACGGCAATTTGGGGTATTTTATTTTAAACGGTAAAAGATTAATTATAATTTTAGGTATTTTATGAAGAGAATTTGATTATTGGATTTGTATGGTTTAAAAGAAAATAAAATTATTTAATTTTTTCTTTTGCGTTAAATAGATTAGATTTTGGTCAATTTATTTGAAACGTTAAAAAATTAATTATACTTTTAAGATTTACATGAATAAAATTTAATTATAAGATATGTATGCTTTGAAACAAAAAGAAAAATAGTTCGTTTATTTCCTTCTATTAAATAGATTATATTAAATGTGAAAGAAATTCAGCTTCACGGGCCTAATATGTGATCGTGTTTTATTTTTAATTCTTTTTTATATTTCACATTCAACCTTTGCAATATGTTATATTATGCTTACAATATGTAATTTTTCAGCACAACCCTTACATCTATATGATCATAATTAATATTGACTATGTTATCAAATTTAGAGAGAAAGATAACAACGACGATAACTACAATGATAACAACATCAACAATAGTAAGAATGAAAATAATCATGGAAATCATATTTATATTTATATTATCTCTAATAATACATGCTCAAATGTATATTTGTATTGAAAAATACAAAATAACAATAATAATCATGGAAATCAAAAATCTTTATTATTTCTATATAAATGTCTATATTAGATTATGTGCTAATAATAAGGTGTCACATATGGTTTTACGGCTTGTTCAGTAATTAAAATTCGGTTTTCTTAAGTTAAAACTTGCAAAACATGAACTTATTCTATAATAATAAAATAATAAAAACTTTTATATCCATTATAATCCCTTAATCTCTCTTTGATAATTAGATGATCATAATTAATATTGACCATGTTATCAAATTCAAAGAGAAAGATAACATCACGGACAATGACAATGACGACAATAGCAACAATAGTACTAATAGAAATAATAATGGAAATCATATTTATTTTTCTATTATCTCTAATAATACATGCTCAAATTTATATTTGTATCAAAAAATACAAAATATTAATAATAATGATGAAAATCAAAGATATTTATTATTTCTTTAAAATTGTGTATATTATATTATGTGTTAATAATAAGGTATCACATAAGGTTTTATATCTTGTTCAGTAATTATAATTTGATTTTCTTAAGTTAAAACCTCTAAAATATGAACGTGTTTTATAATAATAAACTAATAAAATTTTTTATATCCATTATAATCTCTTAATCTCTCTTTGATAATTTGCTTATCATTATTAATTTTGACTATGTTATCAAATTCAAATGGAAAGATAACAACGACGATAACGATAATGACAACAACAACAACAATAGTAATAATAGAAATAATCATGAAAATCGTATTTATTATTCTATTATCTCTAATAATACATGCTCAAGTTTATATTTGTATTGAAAATATAAAATATTAATAATAATGATGGAAATTAAAAGCGTTTTGGTCCGTATGAGCCAAAATGGGCAATACAATATATTGAGGGGGGGAGGAATCGAACCTGAGACCTAAATTGCTTAGGAAAGAGTACAATACGATGAGGGAGGGGGAAATCGAACCTGAGACCTAATGTGCCCAATAAAGAGATAGAGATTATTGTATATGCTATCTATTGATACGGTTATCGAGATAAATTCAAGGGTCAAGATTGTTTAAGATTTTGATCCAACGGTTGTGAAACAACATATACTCGAAATTTACTCCTATGCTAGCATTTTTCATTTCCTCAACACTCAACCCATTACACATTTTAGCATTTGTAATATAAAGATTAGAGTAATAAATAATGTTCTTTTTTTTTTCAATTTTTCAATTTTTGACAACTTTTAGGCTCCGTTTGGTCCTTACAAAATTTGGTGGAAAGAAAAGTTGAAGGAGAAACATATGAAGGAAAAAAAGTAGGGAGAACTGAATTTTTTTGTGTTGTTTGGACTGAGGAAAAAATATTAGAATTTCGCTGAGAAATTTAAATGTTGATGAAGTACTTGATTCATATTAATATCATTTAAGCAGTGCGGGGTTAGAAGAGGTCGAAAACTCTTTTGAAAACTTCTCCCAAACTTTCCTCACAATTTTATGAGAAAATTTTTATCACTTGTTTCTAACAATTTTCCACCTAATTCCTCCATTTTTTTTCTTTGTGATTTTATTTAAGCTAAACACAAGAAAAAAAGTTAATTTCCTAAATTTTTTTCTTTCCAACCAAATTTTCCAAGGTCCAAACAGAGCAAGAATGGAGAGAATAAGAGTTTAAAGATTATATCGTTGGCAGATTGCAATTGAATTTATTAATTGTTGAGTTCGACCTTCTATCAATTATGTATAGAAAATACCTTATTGCTAATAAATTAACCTTAAAAGAATATGCTTTTACTTTTAATTTCTAAAACTTGTCCAGCATACAAAAATTTGCAATCTTAAATGATTACATTTAGTAATTTTTCATTGGCTTATACAAATATTTTATTTTTGAAAACAAATTAACACGAAAAAAATATCCGAGTTCAAAATTTTATCAATTTTCAAATTATTAAACCATCACAACAAGCTCACTATATGAAATCACACACACACACACACACACACACACACACACACACACACACATCACAATTTGAACATATTTTAATATTTTCTATATGATGATCAAGTTTTGCCCTAAACTGTTGAAATTGTTACAGTGGCAAGTGGAATTTTGAGTTTATTTTAATCTCCCATCCGATAGTCAAGTTTCGATACAAACTATTGAAATGGATTTTTGCACCTAAATTTCAGCTAGCCATATCATCAAAGAGTTGAAAGAAGAAAATCAATTTTCTATCTTCTCAAAAAGGAAATCATTTTCTTCCATTGGGGGAAAATCATTTTCCTCCATTGGACAAAAAATCATTTTCCTTCGAAAATGGTTTTCCATCCTTTTTCGTGCCAAACAACGGAAAAGTGGAAAATTATTTTCTAGGAAAATCATTTTTTCCCAACCAAACACTACCTTAGAGAAGGTACTTGTGGCTAAATAATGGATTAAATATGTATGGATAAAGACAATATTAAGCTCTTGTTTGGTTAAAGGTTTTTTGAGTTCAGATTTGGGACAATATCACATATTTCCATACTTTATGTTGAATTAGGGCATTTGTAAGTTCGGAATTGTATTTTGGATGCAATGATGAACCCCCAATATTTGGGGTTTATTAAACCTGTCGCACCCCTTCGTTATATAGAAAATCATAACTTTAGGCATCATTTTTATTCCTAAATTGAACTAAACTAGTGGAATCAAGAGTAAAAACCCATTCTCCTATTTCCTTAAATCATTCTCCATTCCATTTTATTCCAGCAAAATTGAATCGAATGCCCCCTAAAATTTCCCCTACTGATACAATTTTATAACCACATCTTACTGGAATATCAACTACGTAGAATAGTAAAACTTTAAAGTGTCGGTGGAAACTTGATTTTATACATTGTTTATATTGATTTTTATACAATAAAGATTTTAATATGCATCTAATTGTTAATGACGCATGTGATACATGAGACTTATAACACGCGTACAACAACAATCCTCAGTGTAAGTTCTGCTTCCATGGGATATGGAGACATTTAAATATAGGTGGTCTTATCTTTGCAGGATTGCTAACCACAAAGAGACCCTTCTAAGAACCCTGCAAAAAGTTTATGAAAATATTTTAGAGTTGAGAAAGTTTTGGCATCCAAAATTGTGAGTTCTTTATTTTGTAGTTGAGAAATTTCATAATTCTCATTATGAAAAATACATTTATATTTGATAAAATATAACCATAAACACAACATCATATTTGTAAGCATCGTAGTAATTAATTCTTCATTAATAGCTGTAACTATTATTGAAAATATTAATGCCGTACAACTTGAAAATAGGGCCGTACATAGTTTGAGAAATCAAAATTTTTGTTATCAAAATCTTCATTAAGAACTTTGGAATTATCAATCGGAGCTAAGTTTTTGGTAATATTGAAAATTTAAATATTTTATTATCTATATTATTTTTTTAATTGAAAAGTCCAAAATTATAATATTAGAGGTGCCAAAAAAGGAATCAAAATGATATTTCAATACTTTTCCAATAATGGGGATGAAAAAAATCTAAACAATATGAAAGAGTGGTTTGTGGCAATTGAAGAAATGAGTTCGTTTTGTTTTTCCATATTTATATAAATATTTATTTGTTAATATTTTAGTAATTACTGAAAAAACACTTTTATTGATGGTCGGAGTTGAGACTATTATCTAAAAGGGAATCAACAATTTGATAACCCTTTTTCATAGCAACATTTAAAGTTTTGCAAGAATCTCATGTAATATTTGGTTGAATGTGATGTAATATAATCAACCTTGTAATGCAATCATGATTATACAATATGTGCTAATCATAATTACAAGATAGTTGTCATTTGTAATACTTTCTTTCAATCAAACAAGATAATGAAAGCACAATTACAAATTTATTTATGTTGTTTTATTTTAAGCGGACAATAACTTAAGTCTTGATATATAAAGAACCTCATATCAAAGACTTTGTTTCAATATTGCCACTCAATAGAAAAATATGATGATCAATGATCATGTTTAAAGTATATATAGCGAATCATTTGTGGGAATTAATATAGTTCCCATAACAAAAAAAGCGTAAAGGTGCTCCCTTCTCATTCTCCTTTTTTTTTTGGTTAATTTTTAATAATTAATTGGGCAAATTCCAGAATAGGGCTGTCAAAAGCTGACCCAACACGATTACTGATACGAACCGAACACGAAATTAAGTGAGTTTGGGTAAAGATTTTCAACTTGTTTAATTAAATGGGTCGACACTATTAATCTGTTTAATTAAACGGGTTAGATTCATATTGAAATTTTCGACACGAAAAAACATATATTTAACCCGTTTAAATAAACGGGTTAAACAGGTTAACTTGTTTACCTGTTTAACCCGATTTACCCCGTTTATGGGTATGTGATCATGTGTACTTTTTTGAATATTTTTGGGGGGCCATTGAATTTTTAATTTTCACAATTTTTAACTGGGGTTCGAGGAGTTCAAATTTGGCAATTGCATTTTGGAGAGTACCAACACTTTGCCAGCTCCTCAGCCCATAAAAGCCCACCCCATTAAATGTCAAAACCCTAGGTATAAAAGGCTTCATAGCCTTCGTTGAGTTCATTCATTCGACATTTCCAGATTCCAGTTCGACCGCCATTCCTCCTCAAACCACAGAGCTTGCTTCAGTCTCCCCTCTCATCTCCTCTCTACTGATCTGATTTTCCCATCTCTTCTCCACTCCCTCGCCCCATCTCCTTGCTACTAATGTCGAGGGCTTACTGATCTCCTCAGAAGCCGGTCGAAGCTAGTCATAGCCATCGCCACCTAGAAGCCAGTCAAAGCCATCTCTGGTAGCCACTCCCTCAGTCCTTTCTCTTTCCATCTCCTCTCTACTGATCTAATTTCCCCTCTCTCTCTTTCTGTCTTTTCGTCTCATTATGTGTGCAATATGATGTCGAGGGCTTTCTAGTAAGTCGCCACTCAAATGTTTTTTAAAGATTTTTGGATCAAAGAAAATGGGTTTCGGCCTGTTAATGCCTTAACATGAACAGTTATGTTATTTTTAACTTCTAACATGCATCTGCCTCTATAATTTGTTTTAGTTCCTGTGCCAACAATTTGTCAGCCTTCAATCTATAACCCAGCAAGACTTTTAACTTTCGATCATGCTTGCTGATTGTGTATTTTGTTGATGGTTGATGTTTGCTTGCTAATTGCAACAATTTTTTTAAAATGCAAACAGAATGGCGTCACATTATGAAGGTTCAATGCCCATTGATGTTGATTCAAATGGTGAGGATGTAGCTGAAGTTAACAGTAGGGAAGTGAATTTGGTCAAAACTCAGCATTGGTTAACTAGCCTTTTATGCTTTGTTGCTTTGGACTTATTAATTTCGTGATGTAAACCTTCTGCACATAGGCAACCTATGATAGGCTTGTTGGTTTGTGCTCATTTGATTTGGCTACACTAGGCTTGCTGGTTTGTAATAGCTTCTAAGCTTATTAATTTGGTGATGTCATAGCTTTTTAACAGGTTGCTTCCAGTGAGGCAGATGTGCTCATGTGTATTCAGTGTCCTTCATGGACGATGGTTGTTGATTTGTTGGCTAGACTAGGCTGGTTTGTTGAGTAGTTGGTTATTGATATATCAAGAATTCATGTATTGTTCCAAAGTGTCTTGCTGCAGTCCCAGACTTAAACACATGTCCTGTAATGTTTGAAACTTAAGTCGGTTAAGCAGGTTAAACAAGTCAGTGGGTACTTGATTCTGACCCGTTTAACTTAAACGGTTACTGGGTCATAATTAGGTTGACCCATTTAAAAGTTAAACGATTTCAAGTTGGATTTTTCAGCTCGCTTATTAAACAAGTCAGGTTCAGGTAATGGGGTTGAAAACCCATTTAACTTCAACCCGAATACGAACCCAACTCGACCTGACCTATTTGACAGTCCTATCCCAGAATAAAATGCCATAGGTAAAGAAAGTACAAAGAGCTGCTAATCAAATACCTAAATTATCCACCAGTAGAAAAGAAATAGCTTCGCTAATTTCTAACAAAATCGAGTAATGTCCATCTCCCAATTCTCAACCAACTCAAGTACCATACTTATTCCAACCCACTTGGAGGCGTCCAAATCATAAATGTAAATTGGAAGCTCACAAAACACATCTAGATCAAATTTGCTTCTTGCTTTTAAGTTGTTTTCTCAAATTTCTTATGAATTCTTCTAATGAATGGAATTTCACACCAATGACAAAAACACCAAGTCTCTTGCCTAGACCAGAGCTTCTTGAGTGATATCAGTTGGAGTAGGACAAATCTTATCTTATCTCATTTTGCATTCTATCTTGAGCATGAATATATAATTCCTTGTCACTACTCGACAAATTAATCCACCACTTTTCTAGATCTTTCGTTCTCTTTCCATTTTCAAGAATGCCTTCAATGTCCAACTCAGTAGAAGATCCATTTTCACTACACAGACTGCTTGCCTTTTGAGGAGAGAATTTTAAAAGATTGGATGGCCACAACATTTCCAATGGACTCAAAAATTGTTCAGCTACTATAAGAACAACCCTTTTTAGTTATTTTGAGCATTCAAAATCCGCCCTTTCTTGCATTAATTAACAAGAACTTATAATGATTTTAATCAGAAGCCATATAAATCATCATAAATGATAGGCCATATCTTTATATGTATTACAAATAGCAGAATGATAAGGTGTTATAAGCCTTCCCTTCATCAATACTAAAATTCTATGCAATCCTTCTGAAATTACTTCCTAATACTATCTATTTAAATTTCAAATTTTAAAAATATTTACATAATAAATCTAATTTTTTGTGCAA
>JACYFF010019584.1:96141966-96173839 GCA_017589665.1 Selenicereus undatus
GCGATTGATCAAGTGTGATTAATAATTAACCCGGCATATGCGTGCATACCCAGATTTCTGGGTTTAATTGATGCATCCATAATCTAATAAGTAATACATCATGCTTCATGAGATTCCACTTGTTTCGCTGACGTGATTTGCAAATTATATTACGAAATATATTTAGATAATATTTGTGATATATTTAGATAATATTGTATACTGTGATATTCTGTTGTAATTGTTTTGAGATTGTGGGGTATCCACCCGGTTGGGGGTCCCGTGGAAAAGGAAGGAGCCGAGTAAGAGGATCTCGTGGCGACCGAACTGGTGGAAACCGAGGCAGAGTGGGAGGCCGTGAAACTGCGTACTCAGCAGACGACTCTGTTACGGGGCAGCAGACGCAGGAAGCTAGTCACGAAGAGCAGAGCAATAACGTCTTCTGTGGCTTTACAAACGATCAAGTACAAAAGCTCCTTAGTTTGATAGAGCCTTCAAAGCCAGGTTATGGAAGATTAGCAGGTAAACCTCTTTGGATTATTGACTTAGGCACATCTCGTCATATGACAGGGAACTTGCAAGGCCTCGAACGTAAGACACCTGTACAACCCATTCCTGTGAATTTGTCAAATGGAGCGAGTGCAGTGGCAAACCTTGAAGGGAGTATGACTTTAAGTCCAAAAATTAGTTTGGATAAAGTTCTTTACATACCAAATTTCTCTTGCAATTTAATCTCTGTGGCTCAATTAATTAAAGAATTGAAATGCCTTGTGGTTTTTAATGAAGACTTATGTGTGATACAGGACCGCACCTCAAAGAGCCCGATTGGAGTGAGTAGATTGCGAGAAGGGGTGTACTGCTTTGACAAGCTCTCACCTTCAAGGGTTCAAGTCAACGCGGTAGGCTCTCACAACTTATGGCCTGGGTGTTTAATTAGGGCACCCTTCAGATCAAGTTTTATCTATGCTTTCCAAAGACTTTAATATTAGTGGTAGTGTTGAGAATAAAGTTCATGGACCTTGTGAAATTTATTTTCATGCCAAACAGACATGTACTCAATTTGCTGCTAGTGAAAGTCATGTTAAAGATTTATTTGACTTCATTCATTGCGATATTTGGTAGGGTACCTTCTTGTTGGTGTAAAATAGAAGCTGCAAGCGTACGGTATCAACTTATAGTACGATCCAGTGAATACGGGTCATTCCATGAAAACAGCAGTATCAAATTAAAATACTTAACTACTAACTATTACTAAAATAAACTACTAAGAATCATTAACTGAAAAAAAAGATTAACTAAACACTAACTAAATTAAGTTGAGTTAACAACAAAAATTAATTAAACCTACACTTGTTTGTCAAACTTGTCTAACTCAACCTGATTTTTAAATACAATAAAAAAAAGCCAGAGTAAACCACCAGGTAAAAAAAAAAGAAAAACTAAAAGTATATGAACAACTAAATGCGATTATATTTACCCGCTAAAGATAGAGACAGGTTAGAAGCACTAGATTGATAAAAGGAAACCAAAACGTAATAGAGGGTCCACTAAGAAATACAAGAAGAAGTAAAATCCAGGAAGTGTAATTGATAAACCAGAAAACAGAGTAGGCAATGGAGAACAAGGCAACCAAACGACTGGAAACTAAATTAAAATTCTGCAAATTAATTCATCTAATCAGTCAAATTCTCAGGAAGGACACAAAGTGGAGATCGAAGAGAATTATTATTCAAATAGCTCAAAGCTCCACAATGAGTTCTCAAGCTCTTGAATAAAAAATAAAGAAGAGCCCAACACCCACGAAAGTCTGAAACAGGGGAAGGCAGTATTGAAAGAACGCTGAGATTTTAGTTTGAACTCTGGCTGCTGCTGATCTTTTGCCTCCCTATCCCTTCCTATTTATACATGAAACTTCTAGCTCAAATTAGTCTCCAAAACCCATAAATTCGGATGTCTTCCTGACCCTTCGTTACCCACCTCAACGTTTAGCAGATTGGGTTGTTGCGGTTCTTGCTTACGGATGATAATGCGTATGGGATGAGATGTCGCAGGTGCAATCCCGAAAGGATGGGCGAAAATCACGAATGTGGGGAAGATGGAGAAGATGAAGGTGTTGATGCTGATGAATCGTTGATGAAGATGATCAGGAAAGGAGAGAGTCAATGGAGTGGAGAACGAGAGAGAAAATAAATTGGGGGGTGGGGACTAGGGTTTTATTCTCTTTTTTTTTTCAGCTGAAGAAATAAAGAGTTGGGCCATGGATTTTTTTGGGCTACATGTTCAACTTTCACTTCTCAACCCAATTTTCATTTTCCACCATTTTCTTCATTTTTGTTGATCTGCAAAATAAATAGATAAATAAATAAATAAATAAAATCAAAATAAAAATTCTAAAATAATAATGATTTTGAGCCAAAATCATAGGTTGAGGAACATAAAGTTGCATGATTTTTCAATTAAACTAATACCCCCATACTTAGATTTTGCTCGTCCTCGAGTAAAACAACTAAACTACCTAAAAAGAAACAAAAAAATGAGAAAAAGAAAACCCTAACTCACTTTCGTAGGAATCACAGTTGCATTTAACATATGCAACAAGCCCTTTAAACCACCATGTTCCTCCTAGTGGACGAATAAGGTCTTGTGAAGGTTTGCAGAAGATGTACCCACAAAATCTTTATCAGGAAAAAGAACATAATAGAAAGAAAAGAAAAAAAACAAAAAAAAAATAAACAAATATAAAAGGGGAGATAGTGTAAAATTTCAACAAGAGCTATCACCTTATTAACCAAGATATTAAGTTGTATATAAAGAAGGTGCATACTTCTAGACTTTAAGTCCTCATGGATGACATCTAACTCTAACTATTCACCCCGAAAACCAGCATAACCACATATCCATTCTAGCGCACTGTGGTTACGTGTACCATCACCCTAGGGATTAGGCTAAGCAAAGTTCGTCTCATTCCCACTTGACGAAACACAAACTACTTTATTGACTCATTGTCATAGGAAACAAGTTTTTTCAGTAGCTGTATTGCCTCAAAGAGTGGCATCCAGTAGCGCATACCTCAAAAGGTACTTGTCATTCCGAACTTATTACTCACTTTTTTTTGTCTTTCTTTTTTTTTTGAATGCAACTGAAAGCAAAACCAAAAATAACTATACACAGACAAGTGGGAGAGTAAACTATAGAGGCTAATCTCCTACGACAATGGTCATTTAAAAGTAAGCATTGGAGTCATAGTTATAATGGAGTAATAAGGTTAAAAGTGGGGTATAGAATGTCACACTTAGAATTAAGTTCTTTATCATGTACCTCCCACCTATATACAACATAATACCAATTTACAAGGATTAAATCTAGCCAAAATAGTAGGGGTGCTCAAAGTCGGTTAACCGAAAATCGGTTAACCGTTTTTTCGGTTCGGGAAAAATGCGAACCGTGAACCGAACCAAAATTACCGGTTAACCGGAAATCGGTTAACCGAAAAAACCGGTTCAACAAAAAGTCGAACTGTAAACCGAACCGAAATATCCGATTAACCGAAATTTCGGTTCGGTTTACGGTTAACCGAACCCCATACACCTAAATTTACATTTTTTTTGATGGTTTAGAAATTTAATTAATATTTAGTATTTACTATTTATTTGCTGCCATTTAAAAAAAAATCGGTTCGGATCGGTTAACCGCGGTTAACCAAAAAATCATCTCCCCTGAACCGAAACCGAACCGTGAACCGTGGAAAAAAAGCGGTTCGGTTAACCGAACCGAAAATTTCATAAAATTCGATCCAGTTAACCGGTTTTTCGGTTCGGTTTTTCCGGTTTCTCGGTTCGGTTTTCGGTTTCGGTTTTTTTTGCTCACCCCTACAAAATAGTATGCATTCCCCAAAATAAAATAAACCAAAAGAGACGAAAGAAAAAGAAAAGAAAAGAAAATCTTTTTGGTATTTTCAATTTTTTTTCCAGAAATTCAAAGGCTCACCCCACCCTTAAACAATGCAATGTCTTTATTGCATGTAAAAGTATTAGAATGAGAAGCACAAAATAAAAAAAACACAAAGAAAAGAAAATAAGAGAAAAATATATACAAAATAAGATTTATACGAAGGAACAATAGTAACAGGTTGAATGCTGGATGCATCCAAGCTAATCTCCACATCTCAATTTCTGTATTATAGTTCATAGAGCATCAGACACTATACTTTCCTCTCTTCTACGAGTAATTCTAGAAATGGTTTCAACCTTTGTCCATTTACCTTAAAATGCATACCTTTCGTGGGATCTTGTATCTCTATAGCACCATGTGAAAAAACATGAGAAATAATAAAAGGACCAGTCCAATGAGATCTCAACTTACCTAGAAAAAGGTGTAGTCTGGAGTCATAAAGCAAGACCTTCTGACCTGGGAAGAACTCTTTCCTGTGAATATGTTTGTCATGAAACAATTTCGCTCTCTCCTTGTGCATTCTAGAGTTCTCTCAGGCCTCAACTCTAATATCTTCCGGCTCACTCAACTGTAACTTCCTTTCTACCCCAGATGCCTCTATGTCAAGGTTCAAAGTCTTTATAGCCCACATAACCCAATGCTCAAGTTCTATAGGAATGTGACAAGGCTTACCAAAGACAACCCTCTTAAACGCTGTCCTATAAGCCCAAAGAGCATCAATGAATTTATATGCCCAATCCTTACGGTTTCTACTCACAGTCTTTTCCAGTATCTGCTTAATTTTCCTATTAGAAACCTCTGTCTGGCCACTGGTCTGGGGATGATAGGCAGTGGCTAAACGATGAATGATTGAGTACTTTTTTAACAATGCATCAAAAGAATGATTGTCGAAATGAGTACCCCGGTCACTAATAATAACCCCGGGCATGCCATACCTGGAGAAAATATTTTCCCGAAGCAACTTGACAACAACTCTAGCCTCAGTTGTCCTGGTCAGTAGAGCCTCCAACCACTTAGACACATAATCTACAGCAAGGAGAATATATTCATTCCCAAAAGATGATGGAAATGGTCCCATAAAATCAATTCCCCAAACATAAAAAATCTCAACAATAATTATCAGTTTAAGGGGCATCATATCTCTCCTATTGATTTTTCCAAACTGTTGACACCTAGGGCAGCTTTTACAGTACAAGTGGGCATCTTTGAAATAGGTAGGCCAATACAAACCACACTGAAGGACTTTAGCGGCTGCTTTCTTCCGACTAAAATGCCCCCCCACATGCTTGGTCGTGACAAAAAGAAAGGACACTTCTAATCTCATTATCAAGGATACACCTCCTAAAAATCTGGTCAGAACAATATTTAAACAAGTAGGGGTTATCCCAATAGAAAAATTTTACCAAAGAAATGTATCCTTATCATGCTTATTCCAACCTGGGGGTATCTCTCCAGTCGCTAAGTAGTTGACAATGTCAGCATACCATGGTTCAGATTGGATCATAAATAGCTGTTCATCAGGGAAGCACTCAGAAATGGGGATTTCTCCACAACGAGCTGGGATAAATGGTCAGCCACCAGGTTCTCAAAACCCTTTCTATCCCGAATCTCACAATCAAATTCCTGCAAGAGTAAAATCCACCTAAGCAATCTAGGTTTTACATCCATCTTAGAGAATAGATGCTTTAGAGCAGCATGATCAGTATGTACAATTACATGAGAGCCAATCAAGTAGGGTCAAAATTTTTCAAAACCAAACACAACTGTCAAAAACTCTTTTTCAATCACAGTGTAGTTCAACTGGGCCTCATTCAGGGCATGGCTTGCGTAGTATATGACATGAGGTTTTCTATCTATATGTTGTCCTAAGACAACCCCCACAGCATAATCAAAAGCATCACACATTAGTTCAAAAGGCTTTCCCCAGATATGAGGGTGTAGGATGGGGGCAGAAGTCAGGACTTCCTTTAGCCTATTAAATGCCTTTAAACACTCCCTAGAGAAATGAAAAGGCATATCTTTGGCTAAAAGGGTGGTCAAAGGTTTAGCAATTTTATTGAAATCCTGAATAAATCGTCTATAAAATCCTGCATGCCCTGAAAATGATCTAATGTCTTTCACACAAGTGGAAGGGGGAAGATTAGCAATGAAATCAGTATTTGCTTTATCAACCTCAATCCAATCATGTGAAATTACATGCCCCAAAACAATTCCCTTCTTTACCATAAAATGGCATTTTTCCCAATTTAGAGTCAATTTCTTCTCTCTGCATCTTTGCAAAACTCTTCTCAGATTAGTTAAACAGTCATCAAAAGAGGAACCAAATACAGAAAAATCATCCATAAACACCTCAATGCATCGCTTAATCATATTAGAAAATATACAAATCATACAACGCTGAAAAGTGACAAGAGCATTACAAAGACCAAACGGCATTCTCCTAAAGGCAAAAGTACCAAAGGGGCATGTGAAAGTGGTCTTATCCTGGTCCTCGGGTGCTATGGAGACTTGGGTATAGCCAGAATACCCATCCAAAAAGCAGTAGTAACTATATCTAGCTAACCTTTCAAGCATCTGGTCCATAAAAGGCAAAGGAAAGTGGTTTTTCCTAGTGGCTGCATTTAGTTTCCTATAGTCAATATATACACGCCACCCAGACTAGACTCTATCACTCACTATCAGAAATGAGGTAAATTATTCCATGATCTAACCACTTAATGACATCCTTTTGACGACTTCTTGTAGGGTATGATTCAGACGTCTTTGTTGGTCTCTATAAGGTTTAGCATTCTCTTCAAGACAAATTTTATGTTGCACAATGGAGGGGATAATACCTTTAATGTCACCTAAGGTCCACCCTATGGCCTCTTTGTGTTCCCTGAATACTTTCAACAATTTATTCTCTTGGTTCTCAATCAGGTCAGATGCAATAATCATAGGAAAAGTTTCATTAGGACCCAAAAAGACATACTTAAGGGAATCAGGCAAAGGTTTCAACTCTAATACGGGATCAGGAGTATGCACAAAAGAAGGGGAACAAGAAGAATCAGGGGAGAGGCAATCAATCTCATCACATATATCATTATCAATCAAATCGGCAACATATGAGTCATCACAAGCATACACATCAAGCTAGTTCACAGTATCAAACCCATCAAAGATAGCAGGTTGTCTTTGCAGATTAACGATATTCAACTCATCAGTCATGTTTCCAAAAGACAACTTTAGCATACCATTCCTACAATTGATCAAAACATTAGAAGTAGCTAGGAAAGGTCAACCAAGAATGATAGGTATTTGGGTTTCAGAGTTAGCAACAGACTCGATTTCCAACACAACAAAATCCACAGGATATATGAACTCACCCACTTTAATCAAAACATCCTCAAGTATTCCCTTAAGAGCTCTAATGGAGTTGTCGGCTAACTGGAGAATCATTCTAGTGCGTTTTAACTCTCCTAATTCCAGCCTCTCATACACCGAGTATGGAAGCAAATTAACATTGGCCCCTAAATCCAACAATGCTTTATGAATAGTCTGGTCCCTTATGACTATGGAAATGGTAGGGCAACTAGGGTCTTTATATTTGGCTAGGATTTGGCGTGAGATAATTAAGCTTACATTTGAGGCTAAGAAAGCCTTCTTAGGGACATTGGTCGTTCTTTTAGTAGTGCATAACTCTTTTAGGAACTTGGCATAAGGAGGCATCTGCTGGATAGCATCTACAAGGGGAATGTTGATTTTGACTTGAGAGAAGGTCTCTCTAATCTTATCAACATGTGTCTGGTCCTTCTTATTTCTTAGCATATTAGGAAAGGGTGCAGTGGGTTTATGAACCCTCTCAACAGTCGAAGGCTCAGATCTATCATCTCCCTTCTTGGATTCATCTTGCTTAGTCTCCTTGGGGTCAACTAAGTCAGTAGGTCGGGAAGGGTCAATTGGGGTGCCATTAGTAGCATCCCTAGAAGCATAATCATTATCAAGGGGAGATGGTGGAGATAGAGATGGAGAGAACTGAACAGGAACATCAACAAGGTCTTCTAAGTTATGATCAATTAAACGTCCTGACCTAAGTGAAGTTATTGCATTAACCCTTTTCATATTATCCTGGACTGGTGTGCGCATTGAGGAAGAACCTACATTCAGGTTGGGTTCTATCTAATTAGGAAATGTTCCCTTCTCCCTATTGACCGTGACTAGCTGAGACAATTGTTCTGCCAAGGTTCTCATTACCTTCTCTAAGTTATTTTGTGATCTCTCTAGATTGTTAAATCTTTTATCAATCTCATTATAACCAGGAGGTGATTAGGCGTGGGCAACAGGTGGATGAGGTAGCCTAGGTGCTTGATAGGGCTGGATAGAAGTGTTTTCAGGGAATATTCTGATTTGTGTGCTAGGACCTCCTAAGTTGTGGCCTTAGCTCCAAGAAAAATTTGGGTGATTTTGCCACCCTGGATTGTAGGTTGGTGCAATAGGGTCGTTTCTTGGCCTTTGGTAGGCCATGTTCACTTGCTCAGTTCCAGTTGATAATTGGTGAGTATAAAAGGGACAAGCACTCAAGGTATGGTCCGGCGATTTACAGTGGGAACATGTAATGGTAGCACTTTCAAAGACCTGGGATTGCTGAGTAGTCAACCCCTTTAACTGGTTCTCCAAAGCTGTAGATCTAGACTCTATATGGCTCAAGTCTGAAACTGGATGCATACCCCCCTTGGCACTAGTGATTCTAGAACTGAGGCTATCATCTCTATTAGTCTCCCATTGCATTGTCTTTTCGGCTAAGTCCTCTAAGAACTCCCAAGCTGCGGTAGCACTCTTGGATAAGAATCCATCTTGACAGATAGACTCTAGTATAGTCCTAGTTTTTTGGTCCAGACCCTCATATACAGTTTGGCATAAACGCCACTGTTCAAGGCCATGGTAGGGATACTGGACTAACAAGTTATTAAATCTTTCTATGTACCTTCAGAATGGTTCCATATCAAATTGAATAAACTGATTTATTTCATTCCTTAACTTAACATTTGCCATTAGAAAAATATTTTCACAATAAAACTTTAATGAAATCATTCCAATTCGAAATAGAGTTAGCAGGCAAACTATACATCCATATCTTGGCATTGGCATTATCTTTTAAAGAGAAAGGAACGAATCTCAGTTTAACCACATCAGTATTCACACTAAGAAAACGTATCATATTGCATACTTCTTCAAATTCACTTAAAAATAAATAAGCATCTTCATGTCCAGTGAATTTAGGAAGCATCTGAATGTAATCTGGTTTCAGTTTCAGGTTCACCTTAGTACCTAAGGCTGGCAGATTAAAACATGAAGGTAAGGTCGAACGTTGAGGGTAAAATATCTCATTCAAGGCCTTTTCAGTTCTTTCTTGTCCAGCCATTTTTTCAAGTTCAGGTTCTGATTCCGGTTCGATCCTAATCAGTTTTCTTCTTTTAGGCTCCCTAATCCAAACAATCATGCAAGTCCTACAATCATATTTTTGTTCTCCTTTTTTGACAATAAATAAAATAAATAAAAGTGATCTAAAAAAACTACTCAAATAAAGAGAATAAAAAAAATAAAAAGCTAATAATAAATAAAATAAAACACAGAAACTGATAAAAGACACAGATATCGACAAAAAAAGCAAAGTACTAAAAAGTGGTTGATTGAATACGTACCATCCCCGGCAACAGCGTCAAAAACTTGTTGATGTAAAATAGAACCCGCAAGCGCACGGTGTCAACTTGTAGTATGATCCAGCGAATACAGGTCATTCCCATGAAGACAGCAGTATCAAATTAAACCATTAACTACTAAATATTACTAAAATAAACTACTAAGAATCATTAACTAAAAAAAAATTAACTAAACACTAACTAAATTGAGTTGAGTTAACAACAAAAATTAATTAAACCTACACTTGTTGGTCAAACTTGTCTAACTCAACCTTATCTTCAAATACAATAAAAAAAAGCGAGAGCAAAATACTAGGTAAAAAAAAACTAAAAATATATAAACAACTAAATGCCATTATATTTACCCGCTAAAGATAGAGAAAAGTTAGAAGCAATACTTTGATAAAACGACACCAAAGCGTAATGGAGGAACCACTAGGAAATACAAGAAGAAGGAAAATCCAGGAAGTGTAATTGACAAACCAGAAAACAGAGTAGGCAACGGAGAACAAGGCAACCAAACGTCTTGAAACTAAATTAAAATTCTACAAATTAATTCAACTAATCAGTCAAATTCTCAAGAAAGACACAAAGTGGAGATCGAAGAGAATTATTATTCAAATAGCTCAAAGCTCCACAATGACTTCTCAAGCTCCTGAATAAAAAATGAAGAAGAGCCCAACACCCATGAAAGTATGAAACAGGGGAAGGCAATATTGAAAGAAAGCTGAGATTTTAGTTTGAACTTTGGCTGCTGATGATCTTCTGCCTCCCTATCCCTTCCTATTTATACATGAAACTTCCAACTTAAATTAGTCTCCAAAACTCATAAATTCGGATGTCTTCCAGATTGTTCGCTACCCACCTCAACGTTTAGCATATTGGGTTGTTGCGATTCTTGCTTACGGATGATAATACGCTTGGGATGAGATGCCGCAGGTGCAATCCCGAAAGGAGGGGTGAAAATCACGGATGTGGGGAAGATGGAGAAGATGAAAGTGTTGATGCTGATGAATTGTTGACGAAGATGACCGGGAAAGGAGGGAGTCAGTGGAGTGGAGAAGGGGAGAGAAAATAAATCGGGGAGTGGGGACTTGGGTTTTATTCTCCTTTTTTTTTAACTGAAGAAATAAAGAGTTGGGCCATGGATTTTTTTTGGCTGCATGTTCAACTTTCACTTCTCAACCCAAATTTCATTTTCCACTATTTTCTTTGTTTTTGTTGATCTACAAAATAAATAGATAAATAAATAAATAAAATCAAAATAAAAATTCTAAAATAATAATGATTTTGAGCCAAAATCATAGGTTTAGGAGCATAAAGTTGCATGATTTTTCAATTAAACATTTCTCTTTGTGGTGCTCAATATTTTTTTACGATTCTTGATGATGCAAGTCGTGCTATTTAGGTTTATTTAATGAAGGACAAAAGCGAAGCTTCGGTTTTGTTGCAAGATTTTGTTGTTATGGTTAAAACACAGTTTGGTAGGGACATGAAAATGATTAAAAGCGATAATGGACAAGAATTCTTATCTAGGCCCATGCAACAATTTTATAAGCAAAGAGGGATTTTACATCAAACAAGTTGCATCAACACTACTCAACAAAATGGGAGGGTTGAGAGAAAACATAGGAAAATTTTTAATTTTGCTAGAGCCCTCTGCTTTTAAGCACATCTACCACTTGATTTCTAGGGCGAATGTGCCCTTACCATGGCATATTTGATTAATAGAAACCCAAGTAAGATTTTAAATGGAAAAAATCCTTATGAGGTTCTTTTCAATATCAAGCCTTCATATGACAACCTTAAAATGTTTGGGTCCCTTTGCTTTGCTCATTGTAAGTCAAGGACTAATGAGTGGGATATCCGTATGCTAAGAAAGGATGGAAAGTTTATGACTTGGAAACCAATGAAATTATCATTAGTCGAGATGTGGTTTTCCATAACACAATATTTCCTTTTTCCAAGCATAACACTGGCTAGCAGGAAGAACAACGATTACTTGGAAATAATAGTGCCATTATAGGTGATGTCTGCTTGAGCGATTTGGGTTTTCATAAGGAAGACATCAATGTGCTTGGGTCCATTGGGTCTGCTGAAAGGGAGGAGTTTACAGTAGCAAAAGGAAATGATGAACAGTCTGCACCTGGGTCGCAACATGTCGCTGGGTTGCAAGATAACGCTGAGCCATTTGTCTATGTGGAAGCAGCGGAGTCTGGCCCGCAAATGCCTCATGGGTTGTTCGTGTCTACTGGAGCCGAGGACTTGCCTACTAGTTTGGGCCGCCTGATTCTACTGGACCGGGTGTGTTGACGAAAAGGGGGAGTGCTAAGGCCCCCGTTGTACAACCAATTATGAATGATCGCATCCGGTCTACTATAGAACGGCGAGCTCCTCCCCATTTGAATGATTATTTTTGCTACAATGCACAAGTAACAGAACCCCTTCTTGCGTCCTCACCACAAAAAGGCTCTTCAGGTAATCCTTATCCACTAGTAAATTATATCACATGTAATAATTTCTCTACTAGCCATATAGCTTTTCTTGCTGCCATTACGAAGATTGTTGAGCCCAGGTATTATCACGAAGCTGTCAAGGATCCTCGCTGGCGACAAGCCATGGCTAAAGAAATCAAAGCCTTGGAAGAAAATGGGACCTACACCATAGAAGAACTGCCACCTGGGAAAAAGCCAATCAATTGTAAGTGGGTCTATAAAGTGAAATACAAATCTGATGGAACAATTGAAAGGTTCAAAGCCCGTCTCGTGGTCAGAGGAGATCATCAGTTGGAAGGATTTGACTTTAATGAGACCTTCGCTACCATAGCGAAAATGTCCAGTGTGCGGACCTTCTTATCAGTTGCTGCTGCAAAAGGATGGGAGCTTCACCAAATGGACATCAACAATGTGTTTCTGCATGGTGATTTAGAAGAAGAAGTTTATATGCATCTGCCACCTGCTGGCTTCTCCTCTAATTCTTTTACCAAGGTTTGCAAACTACGTAAATCTCTTTATGGATTACGCAAGCACCTCGGCAGTGGTTTGCTAAGCTCTCTACTACACTTACTGCTTATAGGTTTTTGAGGTCATATGCCGACTATTCCCTATTCAGATATCGCAAGGGTAATGTGTTTTTAGCCCTTCTGGTATATGTTGATGACATTATTCTTGCTAGCAATAATTGTCAAGCATGTGCTGAGTTCAAAGTTTACTTGAACAGTTGTTTTCAGATAAAAGATCTCGGTCCACTTAAATACTTTCTTGGTATTGAAGTAGCTTGTGGTCCACGTGGGCTTTTTCTCTGTCAACGTAAATATGCTCTTGAGATATTGGAAGAAAGTGGGTTTTGGGGAAGTAAGCTAACAGATTTTCCTATGGAGAACCATAAGTTAGCACTTGCTAGTGGGAAAGCGTTGGATGATCCTAGCTGGTATAGACGCTTAGTGGGACATCTTATCTATCTTACAATTACTAGGCTAGAGTTATGCTATGCGGTTCATATATTATCACAATTTATGCAAGAGCCCAAGGAAGAACATATGGATGCCTCTCGCCGAGTTCTACTGTATCTCAAGGGAACTCCGGGTTATGGAATTCTACTGCGTTCCAATTGTGATCTACAAGTTATTGCATACTGTGATACAGATTGGGGAGCTTGCCCCCTCACGAGACGATCCCTTACTGGGTATCTTATAATGCTCGATGGATCGCCGGTTTCCTGGAAAACAAAGAAGCAAACAACAGCTTTCTGTTCTTCAGCTGAAGCTGAGTACCGATCTATGGCAGCAACCACCAGCAAGGTGATTTGGTTGAAGGCATTACTAGCGTCTCTTGAGGTGTTATATAATTCTGCTATGCACCTCTTTTGTGACAATCGGGTTGCACTCCACATTGCTAAGAATCCGGTCTTTCATGAACGTACCAAGCATATTGAGCTTGATTGTCATTTTGTGAGGGGAAAGTTAGAAGCTGGTGACCTTGCTTTTTCATACCTTACATCCAAACAACAACCAGCAGATATTTTTACAAAAGCTCTCGGGAAGAAGCAATTTACTCTCTTACCAGGCAAGTTGGGCATGCTTGACCCTCATGCTCCAACTTGAGGGAGAGTATTACGAAATATATTTAGCTAATATTTGTGATATATTTAGATAATAGTGTATACTGTGATATTCTATTGTAATCACTTCCTATTTTACCTCCTTATTTTATGGGATAGGTTATAAATAGGGATGTACATATTGATCTTATATCATCATAATAAAGCAAGGCAGTCAGGGGCATCAAAGGAGCCTCATGTTTGTTCTACACTACAGAAAAGCGCGGAGTTAGTGATGAAAAATATCCGTCTCTAAATTTTATTTTTTCGTCGCTAAATAATTTAGCGACGAAATAGAGACGAAAAATTATTTGTTTCAAAACCCACCGTCGCAGATGAAATTAGCCATGGCCTGTATTTTTCGTCTCTGTTAGCTACGAAAATGGTGACAATATAGTTTTCATCACTAATAGAGACGAAAATATTGCGGTAGCTGTTTCATATAAGTTCGTCTCTGTTAGAGACGAATTTTGATACGAAATAATTTTCATCTCTATTAGAGACGAAACTTTGTTGGTTGCCATTTCACAACTATTTGTCTCTGTAGAGATGAATATTGCTGTGATGTACTTTTCATCTCCATCTGAGACGAATAAAGTAGGTTGCCTTAAGAATTTATTCAAATAAAGCTGGCTAGCTTACCTCTCTTCCTGTTAGATTTGTTCAAATTAGGATATTTCTTATTTGTTAAGAGTTTCTACCAAGGTAAAGATTGATCTCCGAATATTGACGCCATTGAATGTAGGAGAAACTTAACTATCTCATCTAAGTTATGTGATCATTAATCTTCGAGGCACACTATTAACGCAATTTTACATTGTTGTCATGTCATGATCATATTATTCTTTGATTAATTTATTAGCATTATTGAACGTTTTAGTGTCATCTTTGATATAGTGTATTGTGAAGTGTAATATAATGTAATCAATGATAAAATACAATGAATCAATTTTCTTGTAATTCATGTGTTAATTACTTTTACACGTTCATATATAACTGTTAGTATGTCACTCTTCAAAAATGATAAGTTTCTATAGTTATAAATTGTGTCATATATATTTTTTTTAATTATCAGGCTTTGAGAGCCCTGTTAATGGAGGAATGGGGTAAAAGTCTTGTTCAGCTTGTCATAATCAGATAATTGCAATAAGGATTAACAGGAGATTTAGGGCCTGTTCTTTTCGTAGGTCAATTGCAATTTACCAACCTCAACCCACTTTAACCTACTTCAACCTATTTCAACATACTTCAATCCACTCGAAAAAAAAATACTAACTTCAACCTACCTCAACCTACTTCAACCCACTTCAACCCACCCCCTTCATAATTTTAATAATTTGGAAAGTATCATGTGACATTTAATCATTCTTGCACCAAAAAGTTCACTATACTACTTTTTTGTAAATTATCGTACTTTGGAATTGTTTTATTTTTGTATTTTTGTATTTTTGTATTTTTGTATTTTTTTAGTTTTTTATTTTTAAATTTTTAAATTTTAAATTTTTAATATTTAATTTTTTGTATTTATTTTTTGTATTTTTCTATTTTTGTATTTTTTATTTTTTATTTTTTGTTTTTAAATTTTTAAATTTTTAATTTTTAAATTTTTTATTTCTTATTGTTTATTTTTTTTAGCTTTAAATTTTAAATTTTAAATTTTAAATTTTTTATTTTTTATTTTTTATTTTTTTGGAATTTTCTATAGCTTTTGTTTGGAATAAAACTAAAAAGATAAAAAATTAAAAAATAAATACAAAAAATTAAAAAATAAAAAATACATATTTTCTATAGCTTTGTTGAGGAAAACGTATGTGCACTTCCATTTCCTGGATTTCCATTCTTTGATATAATTAAATACATATTTCTTCGAGGCACATTATGAACACAATTTTACATTGTTGTCATATCATGATCATATTATTCTTTGATTAATTTATTAGCATTATTGAACGTTTTAATCAGTGGCATATCTAGGTGTTTATAATAGAGGTGTCCATCTATTAACGTTATCACTAATGTATAATACCAATAAAAAAGAAATTATATGATACATATTAAGGTAGTTTATTTTATACAATATACCGCACTTTTTTACTCCCAGAAAAACTATGGTACCTTTACTACTACATTTGTTCTTTGTGGTTTTTCGTATTTTAAATTTAATATATACATTGTGTGAAATTGCAGAGTATTACAATTACGTAGCATTTACTAAAACCCTTAGTTATAGAGGACAAATCAGCACCACTGAGCAATAAAACCAAAAAAATTGAGACATGAAGTCAACTTGTCAAACATGAAATATAACTATAAATAAGCAATTTGCACTAGTTGATCGCACCAAAAGAGGGAAAAACAAATAGCATGAAGTTCAAGTGAATAATTAGTGCCAAATTAAAGAAAAATTTGCGTTAAGAATACATGGCAACTAAATAGCCGAAAAAATAAATAATAACAATAAAAAAAGTGAAAGATATTAGAATTAGAATAAATTTAAATTTTAAACACCAAATAAGAGAGCATGGGAGAGAGAGAATTTTGGCTTGCATGCATTTAATTTTATTTTACTTTTCTATCAAATTTTAGCTTTATAACTGCACTTTTACTATTTAAAAAAATTACAAAAATTACTATGTGAGTTGAATATATTTAAAGAGTATCATTAATTTTTTTAACACTAATTTAGGGGTGTCCACATATAGCAATTTAATCACATTTAAAGTAAGTTATTAAATTTTTTCTGGGGAGATGGGTGTCTATGGACACCCCTCCCGTAGTAGTAGATCCGCCCATGGTTTTAATGTCATGTTTGATATAGCGTATTGTGAAGTGCAGTGTAGGGCCTGTTTTTTCATAGGTAAATTGGGGTAGGTAAAAGGGTAAAATAGGTTGAGGTGGGTTGAAGTAGGTTGAGGTGGGTTACAGTAGGTTGAAGTGGGTAGAATTTTTTTATGTGATAAATTAAATTTGGTTAAAAAAGTAGAAGTGGATTGAAGTAGGTTGAAATAGGTTGAAGTTGGTTGAGATTGGTATTTTAGAATTGACTCACGAAAAGAACAAGGTCATAGTATAATCAATAGTACATAAATTGAATCGATTTTCTTATAATTCATGTGTTAATTACTTTTATATGTTCATATATAATTGTCACTCTTCAAAAATGATAAGTTTCTACGGTTATAATTTGTGTCATATATATATTTTTATTATCAGGCTCTTGAGAGCCCGGTTAATGGAGGAATAGGGGAAAAGTGCTTTTGACCTTGTCATAATATTTCTCTAGTAAGTCCCTACAGCACGATTAGAGAATTGCAATTAGGATTAACACGAGGTTTAAGGTTGAGGAAATAAATACAAGTTAAGGGTAAAAGAAAAGCGGGAATAGAAGGGCCAAGAAAGCAAAACAAGGATCCAATAAGGGATCAGGAATTTGAACCCGATCGAGCACGGAATCTTCTGATATGGAGTCAGACGCACTACCATTGTGCCACGGATCCGATGTTGTCCAAGCCCTCGTTAACGTTATCTTGTCTCAATCAACTTAAAAAAAGAAACAATCACCCCCCAAGGTTTCTTCCATGTTGTGCAGACAACAACAACAACAACAACAACAAACTCCCAATGTGGGTCTCGCTTTCGCGGGGTCTGTTGAGAACCAGCTGTAGGCAACCTTATCTCTACCGGTATTCCTACCTATAGAGAGGTTAATTCCATAAGACCCACAAAAACAGTTTTGTGAAAAAGGTTTATAGAGAAGACGATTGCGAAACCATTTTCCGAGTAGGGGAAAGAGGAAGAGAAAAGGATCCGGAAAGCAAAAAAGAGAGGGCAAATAAAGAGTGAGCAGAGACATACCTCAACAAACCAGGGGCGCTTGGTGTCGTCACATCCCAGAAAAGTACGACCTGCAGACAAAGCAGACCAAAAAAACCCAACCCGCCTGACACCGCCTAAGCTACAGCCACCTACGGAGTCAGTCCCCTACAATCAGAGACCTTAATCCTGTCTCGCCACAGCCTCCTATCCTGAGCCATGTCCTCCGTCAGACCAACAACTCTCAGGTCCTCTTTAACCACTTCTTCTAAGCTCTTCTTCGGTCTACCTCTCCCTCTCTTACAACCGGGGTTGTTGATCATCTCACACCTCCTCACTGGGGCGGCCACACTTCTCCTCTTCACGTGACCGAACCATCTGAGCCTTGATTCTCTCATTTTCTCCTCTATGGGGGCTACTTCAGCTAAACCCCTAATTACACCATTCCTAATTCTGTCCAATCTCGTAAAACCACACATCCACCTGACCATTCTTATCTCAGCTACCATCAACCTTTGAACCTGCGTCTTTTTTAGAGGCCAACACTCCGATCCATAGAGAACAGCCGGTCTAACTACCATCCGATAGATTTTGCCTTTCAAACCCCTGGGCACTCTCTTGTCACACAGCACCCCTGACGCGAACTTTCACTTTTGCCAGCCCACTCTAATCCGCTGGCTAATATCCTCGTCAATGTCCACATTTTGCTGGATGATTAAGCCCAGATATTTAAAATTAGCGACCTTCGGTATTGCCCTCCCATCCAGTACGATTTCTCCCTCCTTTCTATTCTTCCGCTGAAACAACAGTGGAGGTATTCTGTTTTTGATCTACTCAACCGAAAGCCCCTAGCCTCCAGCGTATGCCTCCACCTCTCCAACCTGTCGTTCACCCCCTACCTGGTCACATCGACAAGAATGATGTCATCTGCAAAAACCATGCACCAAGGCACCTTGTCCTGGATTCCTCTAGTGAGTTCATCCAAAACTAATGAGAAAAGAAACGGGCTTAAGGCGGAGCCCTGATGCAGGCCCAAACTAACAACAAAGTCATCGGAGACCCCTCCCGGAGTCCTAACACTCGTTCGCCCTACCTCGTACATATCTTTGATTACATGGATGTACGCGGCGCGACACCCTTTTCTCTTCCAAACGCCTCCACAAAACCTCCCTTTGAACTCTATCATACGCTTTCTCCAAGTCAATGAACACCATATGGAGATCCATCTTTCTGTCCCTGAACAAGCCCATGAGCCCTCTGAGGAGGTAGATCGCCTCAATGGTCGACCTACCTGGCATGAAACCAAATTGGTTTTCTGAAATCTCTACTTCCTCTCGCAGCCTTCTCTCAATCACCCTCCCCCACAGCTTCATAGTGTGGCTGAGCAGCTTGATGCCCATAAAGTTATTGCAATCTTGGATATCCCCTTTGTTTTGGTACAGTGGGATGACTATACTGGCCCTCCACTCTCTGGGCATCTTGGCGGTCCTGAAAATAACATTGAAAAGCTCCGTGAGCCACTCTAGACCCACTTCCCCCATAAACTTCCAAACTTCTACTAGTATTTGGTTCGGGCCCACTGTCTTCCCATTCGTCATCTTCTTCAAGGCCTCCCTAATCTCCTCCTTTGTTATCCTGTCGCCCGCACGCTGATCGCTACACTCTCTGCCCCTACTACAGTCGTCTCCCCCTCTTCCCCATTGAGGAGTTTAGAAAAGAAACTCTGTCATCGCTCCTTAATTTCAGCATCCTCAGTCAACACCTTACCCTCTTCGTCCTTGATACACTTACCACTCCCAAATCCCTAGTCTTCCTTTCCCTCGCCCTAGCCAGTTTAAAAACCTCATTATCTCCTTCCTTTGTTCCCAATCTATGATACAATCTATCGAAAGCCTGACTCTTTATTACTACCACCGCCCTTTTAGCTACCTTCTTGGCCGCCTTGTATCCAGTCTTCTTTTGCTCTCTCTCGTCCTCCGAACTGCTTCTCATGAACTCCGCGTAAGCCTCTTTTTTTTCCTTGACTTTCTCCTTTACCTTTTCGTTCCACCACCAGGCACCCTCCATCTGGTTGCCGCCTGCCCTGGAGAGACCTAAGGTTTCCTTAGCCGACCTTCGGATGCAATCCGCCACAGCATCTCACATCGCATCGGCGTCTTCTGCTCTCCTCCAAGCTCTCTCCTAGGCTATTCTTTCTGCTATTAACCCCGCCTTCTCCTTTGAGAGGGTCCACCACTTTATTCTGGGTTCTCCGGCTCTCCTCGACGACCTCTTAGGAAACTTGAACTCTACATCTAAAACCAGCAACTTGTGTTGGGTTCCCAGCAACTTGCTAGGAATCACTTTACAGTCTTTACACAATATCCGATTTTCCTTCCTTGTTAAGAACTAGTCAATCTGGGTCTTGCAAGAGCTGCTCTTGAAGGCCATTAGGTGGTCCTCCTTCTTCTTGAAGAAAGAGTTGGCCACCAACAGGTCAAAGGCCACCGCAAAGTCCAGGATAGAGACCCCTCCCGTATTTCTCTCTCCGAAACTGAAGCCCCCGTGGACCCCATCATAACCTGTTACCTCTACTCCGATATGGCCGTTAAAGTCTCCTTCTATGTGCAGTTTCTCGGTCTGAGGTACCTCCTGAATGACCTCATCTAGGTCCTCCCAGAAGAGCTTCTTAGTTTCCTCCGGCAGGCCTACCTGGGGCGCATACACGCTCACCACGTTCACGAAAACCGAACCTACCAAAACCCTAATGGCCATAATCCGATCGCTCTTATGCCTCACTTCGACCACCTGGTCCGCCAAATCCTTCACAATCAGGATGCCAACTCCATTCTTCGCCTTGGATGACCCCGAGTACCAAAGCTTGTACCCATCAATCTCTCTAGCTTTCGCTCCAACCCACTTTGTCTCCTGGACACACGCTATACTAATCTCACGCCTACACAGAGACTTAACTAATTCTATCGACTTACCCGTGAGGGACCCAACATTCCAGGACATTAGGCGTACCTTCCGCAGCCCTAACCCCCTCCTAACTCCAAAACTTCTCGGAGGACAGGCTGAAATAGTTACATGGCCCGCCACGGACGCATAAGCGTACGAGGCCAACAAACACCCTAAAGATCTACAAACTACAGACTATAGCAAAAACTTTCATAAACTAAAACAAACTACAACCAGCCAACGACAAAATACAACTATAACGAAAAGCTATAGCCGACTTAAAAACTCACCAATAGTAAACAAAACCGCCAAACTAATACTAATAAACAAAATAAAAAATTGTCAGGAGACTTGCCAAAAAGATAAACTAATAGCGGCAAATAAATAATAAAGGGGCAAGGACTAAAGGGATGGGGAAGAACTCTAAAGCAACAAGGAAAACCAAATTGGTACCCGATACCGGAGAACACCTAATACTCACAAGGTCACCAAAGCGATGGGGAGGGAATCTAATGCCACAAGGATACTAACAACATTAAAACTAATACGAACCAACAAAAAGTGCTAATAATAAAACCAAAAGCCAAGAAAAACTAATACTAACCAAAATACTGCTAATAGAATAATCAAATAGCCAACAAACCTAATAGGCCAAAGCTATCAAAAGACAAAAATCTACAAACTCCCCACAGTTAAACACGACGCAATAAAGCTATTAACACTTCCAAAAACCAAATAAAAAGACAAGTAGTTCCAGATGCAAGAGGAAAGAGCACATAACAAATCAATCATGCAATTGCAATCTCCATAACATCAGAGAAGCAAGCAATTGAGGTTTGAGAGGCAATTTAACAATTCAAGTAACAAAAAGGCTATTGTGGCTATTGTGTCAATTTAACTATTCAAGTAACGAAAGGCTATTCAGGCAACGGACGATGGCAGAAAATGGAATGGAATGGGGAAGGAGAAGCAATGAAGCACGAAGAAAGGCACAAAATTGATGAGCAGGGAAGAGCACATTCACAGATAGAGAGACCGATTGAAGTAGGCAATTGAGGTTTGAGAGGCAATTTAACAATTCAAGTAACAAAAAGGCTATTGTGGCTATTGTGTCAATTTAACTATTCAAGTAACGAAATGCTATTCAGGCAACGGACGATGGCAGAAAATGGAATGGAATGGGGAAGGAGAAGCAATGAAGCACGAAGAAAGGCACAAAATTGATGAGCAGGGAAGAGCACATTCACAGATAGAGAGACCGATTGAAGTAGAGAACACAAAATAAATTAACAGAGACAAATTAGGCAAACTAGGTCCTGGGAAATAAAGCAAATTACCCACTCATACCAAAAGCCCCACCTCTCAACAAACTGAACCGAAAAAACTTCCAGAACAATTGAAATAAGTAGGAACTGTGAAGTTACCTGGCTTGCTCCAACAAATCAAAGCTGGAGTCTGACCAAACACCTTAAATTTCCCTTCAAATGATCCGGAACAGAGGAGGGCCCCTGAAGTTGCAGTCGACGGTGATGATGCCCAACTGACCGTTCTTCAGAAATCAGACACAAACAACAAATGCTCTTCCAAATTGCAGACCAGAGAACAACGGTAGCCTCTAAACACTTACCCTCAATTTCAACACTGAAGCAAGACTGTAAACTCTAACCACCTCAATTTCAACCAATCAGAAACGCAAATTCGACAAAAGCCACGGACGAAAACCAGAAGGAGACCCACACCGTCGGCGACCACCACCACCGGTTACCGGATTCTGCTGGTGGACGCTGCCCGAGGTTACCAGGTGATCGTTCTGTGCAAACCTGAAAACTTGGTGGACGCAGAGCAGAGAGAGCAGAGAGAAGAGCGTTTAACGTTGTGACCACCACCACCGGCTACCGGTTTCTTCCATGTTGTGATTCTACACAAATAAATACTAGTTTTTTTTTATGCTGAATGGATACTCATATGAAAAGCATTTAACATTGAGGTCAACATATTAATTAAACATAAATTATGGCTAATTACACGAAAAAAAAAGAAAAAAAATTCTTCGCCATCAATCAATTAAAAATATCCTTTAAAAAAATCCTCTCATTTTAATATGATTTGAAAATCTAATTGATTTTTTTAATTACATATAATGCAAAATTTTCTCATTAATGATGTCCTAAAAAATTTCAATTACAAAAGAAGCGATTAGCAGATTTTACTGTTGTTTCCTTTTTAAAGCTTCCTTTTTTTGATAAGAGTTTCCTTTTTAAAACTTATTAAAATGATCATACAAAAATTGTCAATTTATGATTTTTTTAATTTGTTGTTTTTTCCATAATGATAAATTTACAATGTTTATTTGTAAAAATAACAGATCAAGGTGGGTGTAATCTTTAAACTAAAGCTAGGAAACGGGTCAGGTTGGATCGATCCAGTTAATAAGCGGCTCAATTTCGTGTCAACTTCGAAAATAGCTTAGATTTGCCTAAAATTCAAAAATAACATATTTTCACTCTAAACGGTCAAATCGTGTCAATTTTGAGATGAAATCAGTTCGGATCGGATTGGGTTCATATTTTTCTCAATAATTTCGGATCGAATTCGTATCGTATTATCGTATCGAGTCAGATTTTTCTAACTCTACATTAAACTCTACTTGAAGAGAGAGGAGTTTGAGGCTTTCCACACAGCTTTGGTTTCAGGCTTTGTTGTGCAAAACGTGTGCGCTGTGTGCACTTCCTTGTCGTGGATTTCCAAATCCATCCTCCTTCAACAGCTAGACCTTTCTGGGCTGGAACCATTAGATAGGGATAGGACTGTCATTTAACAACCATCTACAGACTACAATGGAGCACCAGCTTATTCACCATTAGCTTTCGTTTTTGCAAAAAAGAATCCAGTTTTCCAGCTACTTCTTGAAAAATTTTGCAAAAACCCTAACTTCAAATTCCAATTCACGATTTGTAAGAGCAAAAAACTTCGATAATCACAGGAAGAACTATTGAAGGCGACTGGGTATCTGGGAGATTATTCATCTTTGAGTTCATGAGCTCTAAGGTTGAAGGTAAACTATGTCCTAAAACTGATGGTTGTTCATTCTGATTTGACTTGGGGATTAATATCTGTGAATCGAAAGCTACCAAGAAGGAATTCACTTGGAAGCACCCTATTTTGATCTTCATTTGTGAATTATAATCGGCAAAAGGGGGGAGGGGACTATATATTAGGGTTTTGCTTCCTTTTCTTTGGGTCTAATTTTGTGAATTCGATAATTTGGTAAGTTATTTGTCGATGTTATGCTCTACAATCTCGATTTTATGATCTGCCGAACACAAAGAATTGTGATTTTGCTATAAACACTAGAAAGTTGTGGAGTTTAAGAGAGAAAGTAGAGTGTTTACTAATAGTTCGAGCTTACTAATAGTTGGTCAAAATAGCCTTTTTTTGATCTGGGGAGAGGGTGACTTAGGTCTGTCCTCTAGATGAGTGAAAATGTAAGTTGTTTTTTTTGTGTTTTTCTTTTTTTGGGGGGGGGGGGGGGGGGGCGTGGGTTGGAACTGAGAGGAGGGATTTGGAAGATGCAAGATGTAATGGATATGGGTTTAAATGATTCATATAGTTTGTTGTGGTTGATTTTTTTTTTTTTTTTTTTAAGTGACTCTGCTCTTGGCTTGAATTGGAGTAGGACTCTTAAAATTTTCTGCGTCTATCATTGTTGCCTCAGTCTTTGGATCTATAGTGTTAGCAATTGAGCATTCAGACTACTGGCGTTTCGAAACATTGCAGAGAAAATGAACTTTTATGCTGCATCTATCACAATAAATCTGACTGATACGGGCATATTAAACTCAACTATCAAAAAACTAAGGCAAGGAGAGAAAAATTGAAAGTTGTGGGAAAGAGGTAGGTTAATTTTGGAGATAAGTTGATTTGTTGAACAATGGCGATATATGCTGTGCGTAACATTATCCCACTATAACTGCATCATCTAAATTTGTTTGTCTTGTATTCTCGTTTAAAGCGTGTATAGGATGTCTCTGTCCAGAATATGTGGGTTTTGTTTTAAGAAAATCCTTGAGGAAAACCTGGTAGGGGGATCCCTTGAGAGAAAAAGGCAGGAGAAATCTCTCAGAGGTTTGGATGAATGAAAGGCAGAGGGTTATTCTGGAAGTTCCATGTATAGAAAATGAATTCTATAAGAGGGAAATATTTTTTACCTCAACATTGGCTTTTTCTTAGTGTCAGTTTCCTTTCTGCCATTTTGTTTGTCGATGGATTAGGGGGTCTAATAAATGTGTGAACATGTGATTGATGTTTATTACAGTGAGACTTGTGAAATAGTTGCGAGCTAATAATGAAGCAGTCTAAAGATCCCTTTGAAGCTGCATTCGTAGAGCAAGAGGAATCGCCACCGGAGTCTCCAATTGCAGGTAATGATATTGATACTCAAGTTGGAGTTGCATCTGTCATTGATGTTAATCACCCAGAGAACGAGGACATGGATGCCACTGGTCAGCCCTCAATTGCCGCCACTTCAGCTCCTCCTGTGGCCTCTACAAAGATTTCACAGCCCAATAACAAGACCAAAGATGAAGATGAGGAAGAGGAGGAAGAGAACATGGATGTCGAGCTTAGAAAGTTCCCATCAAGTGGTGACCCTGATAAAATGGCCATAATGCAGTAAGTCTTCTGTATTATGTGACATATTTGTTGCATCTAATTCATATGCTTATTATTGCGTACTTTGAAGATTTGATTAGGTGTAATTATTCAGGTTCTTCAAGCGTTATTCTTAGTGTAGTGACCAGACTTGGCCATGACAGCATTTCAAATATTATATTACTTGCAAAGTTTCATGGATGATGTAAAAAGATTTGGTCATGAATGCTTTTCCTCGTGACTTCCTACTATGTTGCCTACTGAGTAGATGGCAGTGTTACCAATTCTGTCTGCCTTTTATGGAGTATAGTTTGGATGTGGGTGAATGGTGGTTCTACTGCCTCTGGAAATGGGTACCCCACTATTACCCCTCCAGGAGTATTGTAGTAACAAGTAGGCGAACCATTTTCTTGATAGGAAAAAGGAAAATGGGATCTCACTGTTATTGTTTACCCGACTACTCACTCTTTTGTAGGGCATGATGTTTGATAAAGAATAATGCACATCTTTACTGTTATGAGAACCCAGCCCATAGTCATGGAGCTCATGTTACAAAATGCTTCTTATCATAGTGACTTGCTTAAAGTACAGACTTGTTATGTCTTTCTTCATACCTTAAGCAAATCCTGAAATAATATTACCTGCATTATGAAAGCTTAGTTGATGTCGGGTGTGAAAGACCTCTTGTCTGTGAGTCTTCTCACAAGTGCATAACTTTGTTTTCAGGGCTGTCATATCACAATTTACGGAAGCACAAATGAGCAGATATGAATCTTTTCGGAGATCTGGTTTTCAAAAATCTAATATGAAAAGGGTATGATTGTTTCCTCTTATTGCATGTCTTGATGCTTGAGCATGCTCTGTCTAGTGTAGGTCATCTTACTGCTGCAATGTGAAAAAGTAAGGAATTAAGGGCATTGAGCAGAGAGAGAATTACTTATTGACATAACATCTTCAACCTTACTTTTGATGTAAAATTCATTTTCATTTCTAAATGCAGTTGCTAGTGAGCATCACAGGCAGTCAGAAGATTTCAGTTCCAATGACAATTGTTGTGTCTGGGATTGCAAAAATGTTTGTTGGAGAGCTTGCAGAAACAGGTATCCACTTTGTTTGGTTAGACATTTAAATGTGTAATTTTGATTTGATGATTTGTGAAGGTTGAATGATAAAAATCACTGATCTTCCGGGCTACGCTAGACATATATGTGTAACATGATTTCCACCTACACATGCCATAAGATTTTGGTTGTGAACGAGTAGCAGAACCCCTCTGCCTCAGAATCTTCTCAAATGAATTTGGGAAACTTGAACTGTATGAGTATTATTGAGGGGAAGGCATGGTCATTGAGGATAATGTAGCATTGTGTTAAAATCAAAATACAACAACAACAACAACAAACTCCCAGTGTGGGTCCCGCTTTCGCGGGGTCTGGGGAGATCCAGTTGTATGCAACTTTACTTCTACTGGTATTCCTACCCATAGAGAGGTTGATTCCATAAGACCCATAAAACAGTTTTGTAAAAAAGATTTATAGAAAAAACGGTTGCAAAAACCATTTACCGAGTGAGAGAAAAAGGTTCCGGATATCAAATAAAGAGGGAGTAGAGACATGCCTCAACAGATCAGGGGCGCTTGTTGCCGTCACATCTCAGAAAAGTACGACCTTTAGGTAAGTAAATCAAAAACCCTACCCGCCCCACACTGCCTAAGCTACTGCTCCCTACGGAGCCGGTCCCCTATAATCAGAAACCTTATTCCTGTCCCGCCACAGCCTCCTATCCTGAGCCATGTTCTCCGTCAGACCGACAACTCTCAAGTCCTCTCTAACCACTTCTTTTAGGCTCTTCTTCGGTCTACCCCTCCCTCTCTTACTACCGGGGGGTTAATCCTCTCACACCTTCGCACTGGGGCGGTCACACTTCTCCTTTTTACGTGGCCGAACCATCTGAGCCTCGATTCCCTCATCTTCTCCTTTGTGGGGGCCACTTCAGCTAAGCTCCTGATTACTCCATTCCTAATCTTGTCCAATCTCGTAAAACCAAACATCAACCTGACCATTCTCATCTCGGTTACCATCAACTTTTGAACCTGCGTCTTTTTTAGAGACCAATACTCCGATCTATAGAGAACATCCGGTCTAACTACCATCCAATAGATTTTGCCTTTCAAATCCCTGGGCACTCTCTTGTCACACAGAACCCCTGACGCGGACTTTCACTTTTGTCAACCCACTCTAATTCGCTGGCTAATATCCTCTTCAATGTCCCCTTTTTGCTGGATGATTGAGCTCAGATATTTAAAATTAGCGACCTTCGGTATTACCCTCCCATCTAGTACGATTTCTCCCCTCTCTTCTATTCTTCCGCTGAAACAACAGTGGAGGTATTCCGTTTTCGATCTACTCAATCGAAAGTCCGTAGCCTCCAGCGTATGCCTCCAGCTCTCCAACCTGTCATTCACCTCCTGCCTGGTCACATCGATAAGAATGATGTCATCTGCAAATAACATACACCAAGGCACCTCGTCCTGGATTCCTCTAGTGAATTTATCCAGAACTAATGTGAAAAGAAATGGGCTTAAGGCGAAACCTTGATGCAGGCCCAAACTAACAGTAAAGTTATCCGAGACCTCTCCCGGAGTCCTAACATTCGTCTGCCCTCCCTCGTACATATCTGTGATTACA
Source organism: Selenicereus undatus (assembly GCA_017589665.1). Taxonomy (NCBI): domain Eukaryota; kingdom Viridiplantae; phylum Streptophyta; class Magnoliopsida; order Caryophyllales; family Cactaceae; genus Selenicereus; species Selenicereus undatus. The sequence continues at coordinate 96,169,763 of JACYFF010019584.1, forward strand.
CGAATGTACGCGGGCGATACCCTTTTCTCTTCCAAACACTTCCACAATACCTCCCTTGGAACTTTATCATACGCTTTCTCCAGGTCGATAAACATCATATGGAGATCCACCTTTCTGTCCCTAAACAAGCCTATGAGCCTTCTGAGGAGGTAGATCGCTTCAATGGTCGTTCTGCCTGACATGAAACCAAATTGGTTCTTTGAAATCTGTACTTCCTCTCACAGCCTTCTCTCAATCACCCCCTTCCACAGCTTCATAGTGTGGCTGAGCAGTTTGATACCCCTAAAGTTATTACTGTCTTGAATATCCCCTTTGTTTTTTTATAGTGGGATGACTGTGCTGACCTTTCACTCTCTGGGCATTTTCGTGGTCCTGAAAATAATATTGAAAAATTCCGTGAGCCACTCTAGGTTCACTTCCTCTATAAACTTCTAAACTTTCACTGGTATCTGGTCCATGTTAAAATCAGAATAATTAACACTAATCAAGTGAGCAATACATATAAACCAAGTCAAGGTTCCAATCCTAAAGTAGTTTATAATAGTTGGAGTAACTCACTAGTTTATATGTATGTTAAAGCCTCTAATTTTGATAATATGGGAGAAACCGCACTTTCATATTCCAATACTAGGGAAAATTTGTTAGTTTTCAAGTTGGTTGAATATGTTAGGTTTTCTCTCTCTCTCTCTCTATTTTTTTTGGAGGGAGGGGGGGGGGGGTTGGGTTGCCCTTCACCCTGCTCTTTGCTTTCAATTCGACCATAGAGTTATGGCTTTGGAGTGATGGATCCAGTAGAGACTTAGTTGTTACTTTTTCTGTTTATTTGATTGTTGTTATTTGGTTCACAGCGAGGGTGGTCATGAATGAAAGGAAGGATTCTGGGCCAATCAGGCCGTGCCACATAAGAGAAGCATATAGAAGGCTCAAGTTTGAAGGCAAAGTGCCCAGAAGATCAGTTCGTCGACTTTTCCGCTGATCATCTCGGGTTAGCTGTGTATATGCATGTGTTTTGCTTTACATGGTCCCATTTGTTTGTCCTCGGGCGGCTCTGTTGTTGTGAACAGTATTAGATGCATCTTCAGATTGGTATTGGAAATGGTCAAAGTACCTTAGAAATCTAGTCTGTTGTGGTCTTGATTGCATCTTCAGATGCGGCTTATGAAAGTATATGCTCCTAGGAATAATATAGGCTTTGTTATTTTATGGTGTTTCTTCCCATGAAATCTGCTGGCCATTGTGTGTCTACATTTTCTGGCTCTGAGTTATCTACATCCCAACACAAATATGGCGTATAAACTTGGCAAATTGTTCGCTAGTGTTGGGTTAAATCCTGTATGGGTGGCGTTAGGTTAAGACTTCAAATTAAGGTCATGTTCGGCGATAACATTTTGGGTAGTGTTTAGTGTTTTGATCAATTCAATATACTAATTAGTTAATTTTTAGTGGTCGGTAAATTAGTATTTTGACTAACATTTCAAGTAACGTTTAGCGTTTTAAATTGCGTTTTTGAAAAGGTAATATTATTAACGTTTGACATTTAAAAATAACGTTTCATATTTTTTAGCCAAAAATATCCTTTAAAAATTTTATCTTTGAAAATTATCTATATTCTTTTATATTAATTTATATTGATCAACTAGCCAAATAACTAAACTTAACGAACACATTGGTTTCAACCGCTCATCTAAACAGTTATCTACTAACAGTTAAATTAGAACCGCTATCCACTGCATGAACCGCTATCCGCTACCTAAACAGTTAATTTTGCCGAACAGGCTCCAAGTCTATGTTTGCCCTATGTCATATGTTTTTAATGAACTCAGCCAATAGATGTGGTTGATACGTGATAATTGGTCGAACAGACTCTTGAGTCAGGGACAGATTTGGCTTATTGGGGGGCTAAGTTGGATTAAAATTTTTTCGGAATAATAAGTTATACTTCTTGTTTCTTTTCACCCAAAGTCTAATTAATGAATGGTATTTCTTCAAACAAGCCTTGCAACATAGCTCAAGAAGATGATATCACCAAAATCTAGAGGAAGATGTTATTATGTAGCATGCCAAGGAACTTACTACACCATCCCAACAACATAAATTTAACGCAGGGTTTAGGGAAATTTAAATGCAGATCGTTTTATCCAAATAAGTAGAGATTAATTTTATAAGACGAAACCAAAACCTGTAATTTTTTCCAAATATCAACAAGAATTACACACATTTGATACTAAAATGATGTGGCAATCATAAGAAAAAATATCACTCTGAAAATAGGAATTAGGAGATAAATTACAATAAATCAATCAAAATTAATTCGTCTATTTTTGGTACAATTTCTATGGTGCAAATATGACATCCCAAGAAGTCAATACGAAATTCCCTAATCCCTCAATTCTTTTGCTCCCTTGGTTCTTTACATCCATGAGAGAATAATTGACATGGCTACAATAATCGTCAAATAAATACACAATCAAGAAAGGGCCGGGTGGGGGGGCGTGGGGGAGAAGAAATCCATCGCAAGTTGATGTCGTACAGATATAATCAATGAGAAATTAATCAAGCAAAATAGTAACACTTCAATAATTCAAAGACCAGCACTGAATGGCACACCGGTGGCTGGCAACCATGCCCGGCCGGCTATAAAGCTTCCGACGGTGAACTGTGATACTGCATTTGGGTTGGTGATAGCATGGAACCCGCCCCACCTGACCCGTTTACGAACGCTCGACCCAGGCCCGAAATTTTTGTACTCAGCATAGTACAGTGTGTTCACATATCTGTTACCCCTCCACTCCAGCCAGCCCACTGGGTTTACTAACCGGTCCAAGAACGATTTCATGATGACAGTCCTTGAATATTCTTGCCAAGGTCGGCCCAAGTAGGTGGTGACAGGTCCGATTTGGGGTGCAAGGTCCCGGTTTGCCATGATCCTCGAGCTGTGGATCACAATCCCGGTGTTTTGGTTTGGATCAGCCCGACCTTGGGCTGTGATGACATTCTCCTGGCCCCATATAGGCTTTCTCACATTTATAATGCAACTTTGGAACACAACTGCCGCATTACCAAATATGATGTCAATCGTGCCATAAATGTAGCACATTTTGTAGAATTGACGTTGGGAGTGAACAAAGAGGGTGTCCTGGTACCCTATGAAAGCACATTTGTAATATACCGAGAGATCGGAGCTCGATCGGAGGGCCACGGCCTGACCCTTCGAGGGCCCAGCGGTGTTCCGAAAGGTAATGTCTCGGGCTATGAATCGCAGCCCATCAATGCCTATAAAAATAAAAGGAACAAGAAAGGCAAGAAGGTGATTAGATTCTGTTATAGGGATTGAGTGCCTTCTAATTTAATGCAGAAAGCAGAGGGGGGGGGGGGGGGGAAATGTGCATAGGAACGTGATGTTCGCTTGGCACAAGGCCCATAGTCATGCATGATGGTGAAGTAAGTCTTGACTTGAGGGTTAATAAAATGGGAAAATTAGGGAACAAGTATAATTGATTAAGTATGATGTCAGAACTTAAAAGTCAAAATTATAAAATATTAATTGCTTCTGGTCACTGAAAGATATAGATGTCACTGGTTGATTCAGGGTTTTACTGAAAATATTAGGTTTTATAAAATTTCATTAGGCTTTTTGTTTAGGTGTCTTATTTGTCTTTCTCTGGAAAAAAAGATACATTTGTTGAATCAATCTTGATAAAATTTTAGTACTTAAATTATATTATGATCGTGAAATCATATAATGACTGTTATAAAGAACAAAAGAAGGCAAAAACTCTAAATCAACTCTATTTGTTAAAAATATAATGTTTAACATTGGAAGCCGTCTATGGTTATGGGATGACAAAACAAGCATTTTGTGAAGTTGTACCGATATTGAGAGCTTCAAACACTCTATGATTGGCGGCCTAGAAATTTCATGCAAATACATGTAAAAGTCGGCAATTTTATTTGGGTAGATGGTTGTCAATTAAGAATGAAATAAAACAACCAAAATGTTGTAACTAATGCGAACAATTAGCAAATCAAAGGAGATGAAAATAAAGTACCTGCAGTTGCAGAGTTGTAGGTGGTGTA
>JACYFF010019584.1:96177516-96194980 GCA_017589665.1 Selenicereus undatus
GGAGATGAAAATAAAGTACCTGCAGTTGCAGAGTTGTAGGTGGTGTAACCAGCTCGAACACTTCTGCTACCGGTAACAATAGTATTCCTCATGCCTTCACCAACTAACATGATATCATTAATATAAGGATTTACATAAATATTCTCCCTATAAATCCCTTTTCTAACATAGATCACTTTCCTCCTCTTTAATCTACTCCTAGCTGCCGCATCAATGGCTGCTTGAATCGTCTTGAAATGGCCCGTATGGTCCTTAGCCACGATGAACATAGCCTTGGAGGCAGCCAGCTTCCTAGAGGAAAGCAATAATCTCCTATCCTCATGGCTCACCCAACTAGGGTAGTCTTTATGGATAGTACTAGTAGTATAGTTATCCTCTTTCATAATTAGCCCTTGGTTGATGGCTAATACATTTGAGATTAGATCCGACACGTTGAATTGAAAGTGAGGCCATAGAAACCGGGTCACATTCATGTCTTCGGACCCAGCCTTGCAGGTATCAAGGTTGGTTAGGGCTGAGCTGAACCAGGTTTGGGCATCGAAGTCAGTGCAACTACTAGAGTTAGCAGTTAGACCTTGAAGGGTTTGGTTGAGTAGGATGGTGGTGTGGTCATAGAGCCTAACACAATCAACCCATGCAGCTCGCTCTTTGTGGCTATAGCACCTTTGTCCCCACCGCCATGCATGGCGTTGGGCAGCTAAGGCTCGATCTAGGGCGAGTTCCACTGCCATCCTCCTGAACTCGAATTCATTCTTTGGCTTGAACGATTTCTTAGCCATGAAGAACTTGCATGTTTCAGAGTGAGGGACAGTATCACACCATTTATCAACATCGTCTGAGGTAGGACCCTCAGACGACTCCGATTGGGAGATCGCACTAAATATGGAGACGAATAGGATGAAGAAGAGTAGTAAAAACTCTGTTGATGCCATTATAGCATTGCTCTTTCCTTGTACTGAGGACATGGCACGACTTTCTTTGAGTTTTTGGGTCTTGAACAGGGGGACTGAGTCTAGGAGAGGTTAATTTATATAGTAGTAATTACGAAATGAATTCTTGAGTTGGATTGGAGGTGAACAAATTAAGTCAAAAGAACCACAATTGATTAATGTCTTTGCTTATTTTATGTGATGGATGATGCACTTGTTTACGTATATACTACTTGCTGATCTTGCAAAAAGTTATTGTGCTGCAACCTCTCTAAATTTTACTTATTAAATCTAAGTATGACAAATAATAAATCCAAGTATGACAAAAGGTTATTTTATGTCTTTGATTTTCTTGAACCTCTAATATTTAATAATATTAAGTAATATTATTATGCTGCAAACTCAAGGAAAATATCTCTAAAACCATTTTACTTATTAAATATAAGTATGACAAATAATACATACAGAATTGTGTAACGTAATTAAATATCTTAGCCTATACTATCAAATTATTTCAAAAATATTACAGACATATTTAATGAAAATTTTAGTTTATGAAACTTCGTAGCAATGTGGTAATGTCAATTATAGTTGATTCCTAAAAATGTAGGATTAAAAATTTGAGGAAAAAAAAAAGAATGACATGATCATATCAATGAATTTTTGTGTTCTTGCACATGAGTTTGCTTCGTATGTCAAATTGATTTGCATGTCAAATTACAACTAAAACTTATACGTGAAGAGTACTTCAATTTAAAGAATTAGAAATCGGAAAAAAAGAGAAAAAAAATACCATGAACACAAAAGAGAGAAAAGGTCGAATTCCAATAATGTGAATGGCGGAAGTGGAACCGGCCAAACGTTCAGCGAATGATGAATGTTTGATTCCTGTCATAATCGTAACTTCAAATTCAAGCAAATGATTAAAAAAATGCCCATATTATCTTGCGATTATTAATCATTCAAGATCAAAGGCCAAACCAAGAGAAAAGCCCCCCTAAAGCAAGAGAAAGCGGAAAGCAAGAGAAAGGTTGCTTACAGTTGGATCTCCTCAGACTCCATAAAAACGGGACCCACACTGAGAGGTATTATTGTTGTTGTTGTTTGAAAGCAAGAGAAAGAGGAAAGATATTAAGAAGAGTAAAAGGAGTTGCATAAATACATCAATTCATGGGGTATACAAGACTTTGTGATTGATAATTAGCGAGGAAGAGCAGCAATTAGGTAAACAACTCAACTTATGTGGCGTTTGATTGAAAGTAAAGTAATCACTATGTAATGGAATTAATCATGCAATGCAATGGTTAGTGTAATGAAATGGGATAATAATTACATTATAATATTTGGGTACAAAGTTTTTACAATTGTAATGGGATGAATTCATTTACAAACAATACTTAATTTTACAAGTGACGTGAAGTACTTGCAATTCAATTCGCATTTTATTTTGCCTATTTTAATTATTTATAATTTTGTTGATAATTATCATCCAATATCTTATCGTCATAATTATGATAATTCACATGAGACTTCACTCTATTTCCTCTAAATTACATGAATGTAATATTATTCAAGTTTAGTAAGTAGAGAGAGAAGAAGATGATGATGATGACGAGAGAGAGAGATGAAGATGATGATGATGATGATGATGATGTCTAGAACGTACAAAATTGAAGTTACAATAATACGATCATGATTTGAGTTAAATTTTATTTATTATGGAGAGAAAAGAGAGGGGTGAGGGGGCTTCAAACCTTTAAAAACGTGATGGTGTAGGGAAGTAGAGGAGAGACATTGGAGAGAAGAAAGAGAAACTCCCCAAATACAATAACTTATGGTTGGGTAGGCTTTGATTCAAAGGTATGCAATCACAATAGTTTAGAAAAAGTTAAGTAATTATATTTGCATAGATTGCGGTAAATATGATTACAGTGCAATCTTGATTGCATCTCTTACTGGCAACCAAATATGGTAATTGAATCATCATTACCATTTTGATTGCATTACCACTTTGATTACACATAACCAAACGAGCCATTAGTGTCTGTTCTTTATCGTAATAAGATATAACTATAAGTTGTAAGAAAATATAAATAGCTATAAGAAGTTGTAAGGAACTGTAAAAACTGTAAAGAAATAATAAAAAGGTGTAAGAAATTGTTAAAAGCTGGAAGGAATTACAGGAGTTGTAAGGAGCTGCAGAAATTGGAAGGAGCTATCAAGATAGATGGAAACAATTGTTGAATAATAAAAATTTGTGCAACCATAATTTGTAGATATGTATGCATAATTTTGTTGGTCTTTAATGTATGATTTGCAAAATAAATTATTTCATGAAAGTAAACTAAGTGTGATATGTGAGTGATATTCATGAAATTAATTTTACACCATTGCTAAATAAATTTTTTTAACATTTTACAAACAAATTTTATTTTTCTACAATTATCATTTTCGATGAGAAGAATTAATATAGAAATAACATAATTAATAAAAATAAACCCTTAACCAAACCAATTCAATAACAATAAAATAACTTCAAACCCATAAATTTATGAAACCAAATATGTTCTTCACTTGAGGTATTTTTTAACTAACATTAGTTTCACCTCCTTATAAATAAATTAAAAAAACAACAACTTTTATAAACAAAATTGAATAGAACCCTTAAAAAGTTTTTATTTAAATTAAACAATTTTAAACTAATAGTTTTAACATAATGCCTCAAATAAGACTGGAGCAATAGCTTGAGATAATCATTACTTGTTACACTCTCCATAATTTTATTATTCTGCATAAAAAGGCATGACAATCTTAGCAAGAGACCTAAATGTGGATGGGTCATTCAATATTTAATTATATGATGATCGCAACCAAATTGTTATGGATAATTTTAGGGATAAAATAGCTGAAATATTTTCATCACATATAGTTTGACTATTTTCATATATGACTTATGCTAAAACTAAAACATAAATGCAATTTTTGTATTATAATTTTAAAATCATGTTAACTTATTTTCTATATAATTAACGGTGCATATGAGTCACATCAAAAGTTAAATATAATTCACATCGTTAAATTTTTTTTATCTCTACAGAAATATTATGTTCATAAAAATATATGCAGATTTTTCATATTGGTAGTATATAAAAATTATGCATATTTCTATGAATATGAGAAAACAAATCACAATGAGTGTTATGAAAAATGAATGTTATAAAAATATATAAGGAGATGTAAAAAGATGTAAGAACCTGTAAAAATTTTGTTAAAGATGTAAGAAATTATAAAAAGTTGTAATTAGATGCAAACTATAACCTAAATGTTCACTATCACGAAAAAAAATGGGGCTTATCTGTTACATATGATGAGAAATAAGTGGCGGAAAATTAATATATGGTAAAAAGAATTATAAATTTTTTTTTACATGGGGTAAAAACATCATGCCCAACTTATTTTGAGTCTCTATTTTAGAGGTCACCAATGGGTCACAATAACCAAGGAAAGGGGGAGCTACCAAAGCCTAACTACCTAGCCAAGCGCACCATCTGCAGAACACACAAATCCTCATAAAGAGGCAACATGTGCTTCTCCCCAGATTTGAACCTAGGTTGAAGATATAGAAAGTGGAGTCCTTGCACATCATGCTAGGACATCTTTGTTAGAATTATAAATTTCGTTAACCCTGTAAAAGATTGAATTGAACTACAAAGCGAGGTTTTATAAATGATGAAAATAATATTGTTTATGAATTATTTATAATTTTGGATATTAACATATTATCTAACTCAATCCTTACATTGCAAGCTAAGGGGAATAGTTCTAGTATATACTAAGGTTTGCTTTAATTATTTATATTACCTTTTGATCCCCTCCCCCCCCCCCCCCAAAAAAAATCTATTACCAACTAGGTTTCTTTTTCTTTTTAATGACAATGTTCAAGTATTCTACGGATTATGAGCATCCCAGTTTCCAACTAACGATTAAGGAAATTATGCGTATACAGATATTATTATCTATGATTTCTAGTGCATTGCAAGTTAAAATTAAATTGTCAAAGAAGAGTTGGTTGGGTGGCCAACACTCCACAAGTCCTCCCCCCCACCCAGGTTCAAATCCAGTGGACACAATTCTACCTTTGTGCAATTGTGTATGGGAGGTTTGCGGGCTTGGGTTTTAGTTTGGGTTTTGACATCTCCCTTCTCCTGACCTATTCAGGTTCACTGGGTATCCCTAACATAGGAGCCAGTGGGCTAGGCCAGCTTACCCTTGTAAAAAAAAGGTTAAAATTAAATTGTACAGACCGATGTAGTAAATAAAGTCGTCAAATATCAAACTACATGAAGTTATCCGAGTGTTAATTAACTAGCTAGAAACATGTATAGAATTTGCAAAGCAGTGGAGGGGATTGGGAGGGAGTGACAATTTATGGGGATATATTTTTTATACGTTATTTTATACTGGGAAACAATGGAAGCATTGGGGATGAATGCCATTCCCCCCCCCCCCCTTCCTTCAAAGTGGTTGAAATGAGTGAAAATGATGAGAATTAACTGGCAAGAGTTGGAAAATATGCATGCAAGAAATAAATGAATAGACCCTTAACATCATCACGTTGGTCGCCTTTTAATTACCGCATCGGAGATCTAATAGGCCAAATCAATCAGGTAAAAACAGAGAGTATGTGATAATATGCTCAATGAGCTAGCAAATAGATCAATTCATGTCAGTTAATCACGTTGACTTCATGCACATTTGTCTAGGAAATAAGCCTACTTGAAGATTGTAAACATGCCTTTACCGTAAAGCCCACATTTGTCGATTTTACGTCGCAATAAATTGACTTTACATTTTAGTTAGATCTATATTTCAACAATTTTAGATCAGATTCATATCAAACTCAAACTTTTCCAAACTATAGAACCCATCCTTACTTTAATACCCCATTTTAATTTTGTTTCACCTATAAATACGTAGTGCGTACTCCATATAATACACCAAGTCACCAACTATTGCATTGATAAAATCATAAGGATAGTGCAAATCTCATGTCGAGATTAAGTTTATCTTTCCACAACGGTTAGCACGGTGACTAATAGTATGAGGAGGCTTTGATATTCTCAATATACTGTGCGATTAAAGTTGGAACGTGCTGACATAACAAATAAAAAACAGGGTTGGAACAAAGCCAATTTGTTTATAATTGATAGGCAATTAGGCCCAGTGATCTTAGATTATCATTTGGAGATAAGCGCATTAATTGTATGACTCATATTTTTCACCAAAGCAATATATGGGTGCTCAGACAGATGACCTGATTCACGTGCTATGTTCGTGCTTTGTTCACTTCTTGTCATAAGCAACACAGCGTTCCTTCCCTGTTCCATGCACGTTTAATTCGTAAGTGCACCTTGACATGTAGGCAAATGGCCATGCAATTCAGAAATGAAAATCACAATGTCAGTGATCATATAATTTGAGTTTGAAGGGGAGCCTTGGAGCAACGACAATGTTGTCTCCATGTGACCAAAAGGTCACCGGTTCGAGCCGTGGAATCAGCCACTGACAAAGTCAGGTTAAGCTACCTACAATTCATCTCTTGAGGTGCGACCCTTCCCTGGACCCTGCGTGAACGCGGGATGCTTACGCACCGGGCTGCCCTTTATACTCAAACAAAGGTGTAGTGTTTGGATGGGAGAAAATAATTTTTCTAAAAAATAAATTTTCAAGTTTCATAGTTTAGCAGGTTGATTTTAGCAGGAAGATCTACTACATGAACAATATATTTTATAAGAAGACTTATAGAATTACACAGAATGCACATGGTGTTCATCAATCTTGAGAAAGTCAATGATAGAGGACCTAAGGAAGTACTGTGTAGGTGCTTGGAGAAACAAGGCGTACCATTAATTGCTTATATTTGAACCATTACAGATATGTATGAGAGAGCGAGGGAGAGGGGAAAGATGATAGCAAGAGACATCGAGGACTTCCATATTGACATCAAGTTGCATCAAGGATTAGTTTTAAACCCTTTTCTTTTTATGATTGTTATATATGAGCTAACAAAAGACATTTAGGATGAAGCATCGTAGTGTATGTTATTTGTTGATGACGTTGTCTTAATAGATGATTTTAAGGGTGTTGTGCAATAAGAGATCAACTAAGGCATAGTTTATCATATGGTTGTTAGACCAGCTTTATTGTGTAGCACGGAGTGTTGACCAACCAAGAAGACTCAAGTTCAAAAGATGATAGTCGTTGAGATGACGATGATTCAATGGATAAGTGGATACATAGATTGGATAGGGTTAGAAATATAATAATTAGAGACAAAGTATGAGTGACATCTATAGGGCATTAGATGATGTATGTTAGACTTAAATGGTTTGGTCATATAAAAGGAAAGAGTGTAGATACTCCAGTAAGGAGATGTGAAAGAATTACGCTTTTAATGTAGAAGGGCTCAAGGCAAACCTAAGAAGAGTTGGAATGAAGTGAATAGACACTATTTAAAGAAGTCGGGATTAATGGAGGCATGACTTATTACTGGAGCCTATAGAGGTCTTGAATTAAGGTTGCAGAACCTAGGAAGTTAGATGCTCATCCATCCCACATATCCAGAGGATATAGGAAACGTTAATGTGTGGTTATGGCTCTAACTTAATTATCATGCATTCTTAGTATTTGTGTATGCTAGCAGTATTTATAATCTTTTTTATACTTGTCATTATATGTCGAACTTATGTCCATCATACATATTGTTACTGGTTGTTAGTTTTGCTTGTTTATGCTTCCTTTTGTGTCAAAAGATTTTCAACCGTATAACATTTTGGACAAATTTTTTATGACTCTATTGGAATCAGCCTCTATGCGGGTAGTACCCGCATGGGTAAGGACGTTTATATCTAAAGTTCCCCATACCCTGGTGCAAGCAGGACCCATGTTGGGAGTTGTTGTTTATTGTCTTCGTAGATAAGACTAAAATCAAAGCCAACAATTAGTTAGAAAAGTGGAGGTTACTTTGGAGTCAAAAGGTTTTAGACTAGACAGGATGAAGACTAAGTATTTACATGCAAGTTTAGTGAAAGGGATAAAGAGTCAGTTAAGGATATCACCATTTGTGAAACGTCGATATCGAAAGTTGAGAAATTTAAGTACTTAGGTTCGATCATACAAGACAATGGAGAGATCGATGATGACATTGGTCACCACATAAGGGCTAGTGGGATGCCAAAAATGGAGTTATGTGACTGGAATGTTGAACGATAAGAAGTTCCCAATAAAATGGAAAGGAAAGACTTACCTTATGGTGGTTCGGCAAGCACTGTTATGTGGTTTGGAGCATTGGCTAGTTAAGAAGACCCAGTTCTAGAGGTTGTGGGTTGCAGGGATGAGGATGATCACGTGGATGTATGGTCCAACAATAATAGATAAGATTAGGAATGAAAGTTTCCAAAGAGATAGTGTGAGTGATGCCCATAGAGGATAAGACGAGAGAACTAAGATTCAGATGGTTTGTCATATCAATAGGACAGACATAAATACACTCATGTGGAGATGTGAGAGGATTGTTATTCAAATTGCAAGAGAGGTAAAGGAAGACCAAAAAATAGTTGGAATGAGATGATTAGGCTGTATATATGATACTTGATACTTATGGAGGAAATGGCTTAGGATAGGTTTCTTAGGAGGGCTAGAAAGAAAGAGGTAGATATCAAATACTTAGCGTTATTGCTCGTGTTCATAGGTACTTAGCATACATTGATGTTGTGTGACATGTATACTACGGAATAATGTATTTGTAGCAAAGCTCTGGTTCATTTAGCACTACTATGCCACATGTAATTTTTATTTCATTCATTTAGACATTTGTCCATTTGTTTTGTAATATTGCTTGCTAGTTTATATATTGCCTCCATTTTTGGTTTTGTTTGCAACGGATTTCAACTTAGTGAGTATTTTCAAAAAAAATTTGAAGGTCTCTTGGAATTGGTTTCTCTGTTTGCATGAGTGCTTATGGGGATAAGGTTACGTTGCATACGTCTAGATATTCCCAGATCCCACGAGAGTGAGACCTCCGCTGGAAGGATGAGTTGTTGTTCTTGTCATTGTTTAGTATAATAAAGGACAAAAACTTAGTTTTCAAGAAAAAAATTAGCATTTTTGGCCACTTAAATAATTCAATTGACGTTTTCTGCCACTAAAATAACTTAAGCTATTTGAATCGAAACTTGATTATTATCCAACAGAAAACACTAAAAGAAATCTCAAATCTGAATTTTGAGCTTAAAATTCTTTCGTTTGATCAATATTTATTGCCTCGATGACAATTTAGCTGACATTGTTTTTCCATTTGAGCAATACCATTGATATTTTCCTTTTTCCCCCTGGAAAATGATTTAATTATACACCAAATGATGGAAAATGCAATATAAAAATCTTTTTTTTTTAAAAACATATTCAATGGAAAATGTTTTTTGGAGAAAATGCAAATACATCTAAGTTTCAAAAATTTTATTTCAAATTATTTTATATTATTCTTGTATTGCTAAGATTTTAATTTCACTACAACAATACGACATGAATCTAATAAATAGTTGTTTCACAGATAAACCAAATCAAATTGTCTAACTATTCAATGAATTCAATTTAAATGGGTTGGAAATGTTTACATTTATGCCTGTGCCTTTAAAATAATTAAATGACAGCAATCGTGCCAATTTTATTCAATCACTTTGCCTACTGGGCCTTTTTCTCTCCCTTTTTTGGGTATTTGATGCTCATTTTGATCGAAACTAAGCTATAACTAGTTCGTAACATAGAGATCTCTCCCAACGTAAATAATTCATTCACAAAACTTAGGCTCAAAACCTTACTTGAAGGAAACTATTGCCGAACCACTTAATCCACATGGGCTTATGTTGCCTAAAGAACTCTAAAATCTAAATAACATGGCATTAAGATACGCACAAAGACTCTACTTCCACTACAATGGTACACAAAAGTTGTCTCATTTCCGCATCCATTACACATGCAAAGTCAAAAAGAGTGCAACTAGTAGCCTAAGTAAACTATAACATGTCTAAGAAAGATTCATCACAAAAAAAGCTTGGCCAACGACTCCGATCTTCTGACTCTATGTGAGAGACTACAAAACCATCTTTCCTTGGGCTTGGTCCCTTCCAGGCGATTTGAGTGTAGAACCTCAGATCATGACCACCACACAGTAGGGCCTAAACCATCAGAGTCGATCGAACCCTGAAAGAACATGTAAGTTCCACAACCGCCTGACCAGGAATATACATGAAAAGTAATACAAAGAGCATGAAAAATTCTGTCGCTTGAACTAAATGTATCATTGCCTTAATCCTTATTTAGCTGCAGAATATAGAGAACTATATCCACCCTGACAGTGATAAGAGGACAGATAGAAACTCACAGTAACAACCATAGGAGCAAACGGCTTTGAACCTTCTTCTTGTTCTAATGGAATTGGAGGGTATCTAACACCTGCAACTTGAAACCTTATCTGCAGATCAACCGCGAGGAGACGGGGAGGGAAAATAAAAAAACCGTGATTGATGACAGTTAGTACATTGACAACAAGCATACTGAGCTCACACAAAACACACACACACACACATAAGAGACAGAAATGGGAAATAAAAGCTGCATTTCCTAACCTCGACATCATCATCTATGTAAAACTTCTCCTCATTGTACTTCCATACCCATCTGACTTTCTTGCTGCTTCATTCCCCATAGGAGCTCTTGTTAGTAAACCAAAAAATACTCTGATAGGCGTTCTTTTTTTTGTTTTTACTTTTTTTTACTTTCTAAGGTTTCTGTAAACAGCAATAAATTCTGAAAAGTGAAGATCGATGATCTTACAGTTTTCCTTTCTGAGATTCATTTGGATTGGAAGGTTTTTCTTTCCCATGCTCCTCTAGATCACCAGGTTTTTCTTTCCCAGCTTCTGCATCAAGAGGCTCAGCCTCCCTTGGGGTTGGCAGTGCATAGACAGGTACATATATGTCATCAAAGAACTCCAGAGACACTGTTCATCACAGTTTAAAATTAAGTCGCTACTTCACAAGAAAATGGGTGGACTTGCTATCAATTACTCTCTTTTGGAGATCTAGTGATTTAAAATATCCCAGTCTATGTTGAAAAATGAAAACTAGCAACTGCCACTGATACAGCAATGAATTCTATTAAGAATCACATAATGTTTTGAATGACAGCAGAATTTTCAACAACTGTTGAAAAGCCTTCCAGAGTTCTGGTCTTCATTTTTTTCCTTTTTCCTTTTTCCTTTTTTTGGGGGGGGGGGGGGGCGGGGGGGCTCAAACAGATCAGAAAAAGGAGAGTAAGGAAAACGAAGGATATCAAACAGTCGAAAACATAGTTTTCAGGATATACCAACAACATTCCTACTCCCAAATGACCAAAAAGGAGACCCTGAACGGGAACCATAGTCAATACCCTCTGCAAATGTCAAGGATATACAAACAATTATAGTCAGGAAGCATCAACAGGATCCTTCCAATAGTACAGTGACCAAGATCAAGCAAGTTTTAGTTATATAAAGGTTACAACTTTGTATTCATCCAGCATATAGAACTCTACAACTGATGTTACCACATGGTTAAAAGGTAACTCATTAGGATATGCAGCCTTAACCCAATTGGAAGACAACTAAAGCATCAGAAAAGAGGTACTAAAGGAGGCAAATGCTAGGTTCATTTGGTTTTGGGATCTCAATACCTCAGATTGAGTGATTATTTCATATTGATTCTAAATTATGTTTTCGGGAATCAAGCAACTTTTGACAGATTTCTTAACAATGGGTAGGAGCAATTGGCACAACAGGCCAGCAAGGATGGGGTCGTTTTGGGACTCGGGCCGTGTGGCCATACACCATAATGCACCCAAGAACACCCAGCCTTGGAGGGTTTGGTTGGCCAGATATTCATCCGAAATGTTCACCAAGGATTTCGATCCCTATGATATCCGTTCCTCATTGGGTTAGGTGAATTTCTAGATCGAGTTAACCATGAAATCATTTTCTTTTTATGTTTATCAGACAGATTTCAGTTTCCTTTTTTTAAACAACCCAGTATACCATTATCATACTGGTCTTAGGGCTTTTGAAAGCATGTATCAAAATCTACAATTACGGTGCCAATAAAGCTATTACGCTCTTCCCAATTGCTTAAGGTGATGCCTATACTGTCCTCAGAAGGTTCTGTGGTGCACCTTGCACCTCAATCCAATGAACCTTCCGTAACTTAGGCTATGAGATTTGAAGCGTTCACCTCAGTTGGGCTCAGAGCACCTAAGACGACTCTTGTTGAAAGCTATCGCAGATACATATTGTGAGGAGACTAGTCTTCGTGACTCCACTTAGTATTAAATAACTGCCTACTCGATTTAAGAGTTGGACGCTTACTGAAAATAAAACACTCGGGACCTTGCAAGATTCAATTCCTGGCTCCATAACTGACAACACAGCTTCATCTTCTTTCAATTTTGGCATACACTTGTGCTTAATGATGCAAACCCTTGATAGGGCAGTCCAATATGAAGGCCGATAACTGTTTTAAGGTAGAGCATGATGCCCGAAAATCTTAATAATCTAAACAGATACACCACACCCTTCCCCCCCCCCCCCCCCCAAAAAAAAGAAAAAGAAAAAGATGTGGTTGGTGTGTCTATATAACATCACAAAAGCAACTCCTGAACAGCTCTAGAAATCAAATCCTACAATCAACCTGATGTAGGACGCCCTAAGAACAATTCCTACAAAAAGACATAATTGATGTAGGACGCTCTAAGAGCAATTCCCACACCAAGCAAATTCACACAAGAACTTTCACTTAAATTCAATGTCAATTCTTATTCATAATATGCCTTCTTCAATTACATAAAGGGGCTTCTATAACCAAGAGGCTAACTAGTATTAGGAAACCTGAATAATAAGATATAAACTAGAAAAGCATAAAAATACATAACCTAATATTATCCTAATAGACTAGAAAAGTAAATCTTCATAAAATATCACTAAATATACTTATTTTGGCTACCTTAAAATATGCTTAAAAATAACCTACGAAAATAATAAAAAATACAAAAGATCTCCAATATCAAAATATTCTAATTTCCTAAATCTTTTTACTCATTCTGTACTCTTATCCTACATCATTCTCCCATGGTTGGAAAAAACTCGTCCTCGAGTTTTGTACATGGGTATAATGAAGAAAATCAAGCAAGAGATCATCATCACTTCGTAGCACATATAAGCAAACTGTAATTTGTGCAGCTTCTCCCAAAAAAGTAGGGATCCAATTAATGGATGTAGCTTCTTGCCAACTAGAAGTGCATTAGGGATAAGCAAATCAAAAAGTGCCCATCTTCTAGTCTTGATATCTCCACATGATAAAATTCCGAACACCAAGACCAAAAATCTCCAAAACTAGGCAATGTCTTGCATTCATATGTAGCATTTTGAGACTCCTCATCAGCATTTTTGAATCCAATTCCCTCCTCATTCAGACCCTCTTTAATTCCATTCTCCTCGATTTGTGTAATTTCATGTACAGAGGAAATAATTTCTTGAAGAGGGATCCGAAATGCACATGCATCCAATACCCTTTCACTAATAACTTGATGGCTCCGATAGGGTATGGAAATAAGAAATTCCAGCAAAAAGTCATCAGCTTCAGAGAGAATCCCCATGAGGACGGACTCTACATCTGCGAGAGTCATAGAAGAATGACCTTCTTTAGGGGATGCCAACAGATCGCGGAAAATGTCTAAGACAAGAGCATCACATTCAAGATCTAACAGCACCAAATAAGACTTAACTGTAGACATGGATTAAAGTATGCGATGTCTCTTATGGTATGATTTGCCATCACTGTCA
Organism: Selenicereus undatus; assembly: GCA_017589665.1. Classification (NCBI taxonomy): domain Eukaryota; kingdom Viridiplantae; phylum Streptophyta; class Magnoliopsida; order Caryophyllales; family Cactaceae; genus Selenicereus; species Selenicereus undatus. Next base: position 96,191,374 of record JACYFF010019584.1, read on the forward strand.
GGTAGAGCTTCAAAAGATGACACAATGACTCGAAAGGCTCTCTTCATCAGCTCATCCTCAAAAAGGGGATTTGGTGCGGTAATCCAAATGACCTCAAAAGGGAATAAAGCAAGAGAAACCTGAACATCAAATTTTGCATGATTTGCAAGCTCTTCTAAGAGCAAAACTTCTTTGAGGGGCACTAATGCATCTTGTATGGATGCTGAAGGGTCTTGGTGTACTTGAGCCAGGAGTATTTCAAGTTTTTCCAACAATTCAAGGGGGTCATTGGAAGATGCTAGAGAAGTAAGCAATTGAGTCGCAACTTGGGAAAATTGGTTTGGAAGATTTTGTTTAAATAACCATGCTGGTTTGAGCAACACCATGACAATGTCATGAATCTAAATCAGCAACAATCTGCAGCTGAAGCAGAACCGGATTCCCTAGAACTACTCGCCAGCAGCAATAGCACCAGAACAGCAGCACAGGGAGCGCAACAGCAGCAGCAAGGAGGTTGAACCCCTAGCAATAAGGGCTTCAAACAGCGGCAACAACAAATAGCAACAACAAACAATGACTTGAGCCACCGAGGATGATTTCCGGCAAGATGAGGGGCCAGTGGAGGCGGCACACCACAGCCACGGGGGTTTCAACCCTCTCTGTCAATGACCGAAGCCACAACAACCTTCAGTTTGCAAGCAAAAGTCGGTTCGCTACTGAGGGTTTCGCAACTTGGATGAACACTCAATTGAACCAATTTTGATGCGATTTAGCTCAATTGATTGAGGGGTTTGGCCCGAAATGCAGTGGGAAATCAAGGGGCAAGGTCAATCGTGGGAGTATTTGATGGATTGAGGCCGAATTGAGGGTTTATGATCGAAAATTGGGCCACAATCACACTTAGGGTTTGCGATTTTTTGGGGTTTAGTGTCCGGCGACGGGTGGATCATGGTCGACTGAGGCTAGCGGATCAAGGGGCGGTGGGGGCGACGGTGACAGACGATCTAGTGGCGGCGTTAGGCTCGCACTGCACAGCTAGGGTTTTTGGGTTGGCTGTTTTTCTTTTCTTTTTTTTAACGAGAAAGAGAAAAAAGGGAAAAGAAAAGATCAAGGGCAGCGGCAAAGATCGTGGGCTTTGATACCAAATTGATGTAGGACGCTCTAAGAGCAATTCCTACAAAAGGGAATAATTGATATAGGATGTTCTAAGAGCAATTCCCCCAACAAGAAAATTCACACAAGAACTTTCGCTTAAATTCAATGTCAATTATTATTCATAATCTGCCTTCTTCAATTAGATAAAGGGGTTTATATAACCAAGAGGCTAACTAGTATTAGAAAACCTGAATAATGAGATATAAACTAGAAAAAGGATAAAAATAAATAACATAATATTATCCTAATAGACTAGGAAACTAAATCTTAATAAAATATCAGTAAATATCCTTATTTTGGCTATCCTAAAATGTGCTTAAAAATATCCTACGAAAATAACAAAAAAATACAAAAGATTTCCAATATCAAAATATTCTAATTTCCTAAATCCTTTTATCCATTCTTTAGTCTTTACTCTCATCCTGTATCACAACCGAAACAAATTGTGACCATTTTTCTTGTCATCTGATTGTTAGATATGTGCCCCTTGAAGAAGCTTTGTGCTTGCATGTGTGAAACTACATATATCTGGATCGAACCCTAATTCAAAGTTATGGCAGGATCCACAGCTGGCCACTGTTGTTAGTGTTGTCATTGTCAGATGTAAGGGTACTTTTTACCTGTACTCATGTATTTTTTTAACAACGAAGTTATATGCAAGGCTATAGTGTTCACAAATATAAAACAGAAAATGCAACCACCACACTTGCATTAATCTCAAAATTACTGAAGGATTAGATGCCAAACAACCAAGTGATAAGGACATACAGCGTAAACCATTTGTGTTTGACTCTTTAAGTTTTGCAGAGATGACTTCTCCCACATATGGCCGAAACATGATCACACGAAATACAACCTGCAAAATCACACATCATCACCGTCTCACATGCATCATTGACCCCAGAAAATGTTTTTTTAGAGAATTATTGCAAAAAAAGCAAGGTATTACAATCAATAAAGAAAGCAAACAGGAAATGCATGAGCCAATTGAAAGTAAAACTTGGTTGGTGAGTGGAGGAATGAAGCAGCCGAATAAACTCAGCCAATTTCCTGATGAATATCATGGATCAATAATGAAACAGCAACCTAAAAGGCCGCAGCACATGTGAAGGAAGACTTTGAAGATGATGACCAAGATTTAATGCTGAGAATGAACCCAATCAATGCCCAAAAACATGCTGCTGATTTTGGCTTTGTTAACAAATTGCGCACGCACACACACATGTACATAGACATGTGTATATACATATATTAGTAAACACCACAGAATGGCAGCAGTATGTCAATTAGAGGCAAATTGAAATTCTTTCTTATATTCTTTTTGGGAGAAGAATTTGGGGGGGGGGGGGTTGTTGCCGCTAATGAAAAGAAGGAACAAAGAGAGAGAACCAGACAGAAAAGCGCACCGTATAAGTGGGGGAACCTTCATTCGGCAAGATGAAGCCGCCATCGATGGATTTGATATCGTAAATTGATACACAAAGACCCAATTTTGTTATCACCTTCAACAAACAACAATTTGATTGAGAATAACATCAAAAAAGCAAAACAAAAAATTACAGCAATTTGGAGGAATTTGGACTCATGATAACCTTGTCCAAGAAAATGGATTCAAGCTCTCCTCTAATTGCATCTTCAAGGGGAAGACCAAGCTTGCTTGCAGGCACCCGCAGTTTGTGCTCTAATAGACTCAGAGCAAACATTCCCTCCCTTATTCACTCTACTCGTTTTCCCTTGAATTAGAGATACAGAGAGAGTAAGAGATGCAGAATTGCCCAGTAATGGAGGGATGGTGAGCTTTTTGGCATCCCGCTTCAGCAAAGGAAGTGCAATGTTTCGGATAATAAAACTATACTTAAAATAATAAAAATTGGGAGAAATGTTGAAATTTACATGAGAAGGGCGGTGAGCGGATTTCATTCTAGTTGGGATAAAATCATTTAGAATGACTACATTTGAGACTCCATCATTGGAGCACAAAAACACTTAAATTTTTCAAACATATTCAAACCTTCACATACAAAATTGAATATATATGAGGGAGACAAATAGCATCAAATTAGCTTTTGAACCACCATGTTAAGAGACTTCACATATATTAATGGCATCCACTTATGCAACTAAATCAGGTGTAATTATCAAACTTAACCTCTCATCCACAAATCATATGGCATTAAGCCAAAGAAATAGACAGATCATATATCAAAAGATTACGCCATTAAGGGTGGGTGGAGAAACCAATTCCAGTGAGATTTAAATATAAGGAGGCTACAACCATAAGAAAGATTAGAGTTTGTTGAATTAAATGACTTCCTTTAAAAAAAAAAAAAAGTCAGCAAGAGAGGGTGGTGTTCACAAAAAGAAAAGAATAAATTCCTCCTAGGCATATAGAAGTCATCAAATGCGTTTAGTTTAGCACCATGCACAGTGCATACTATCTCTTTAATTTCCACATCTGCACCCCATTTTCCTA
>JACYFF010019584.1:96198535-96238065 GCA_017589665.1 Selenicereus undatus
ACACACACACACACACATATATATATATATATATAGTCAAAATAATCAATGAATGTTCATTGTATACAAAGTTAATATTGTAATTTAAAAAATGATACTTATATTTATTGAAAAATATGAATAGATAGCACTTTTATGTATAACCATTGAAACTCAATAATTAAAACAACGTATGATTATCAAATACGCGAAGTAAAGTATGATAGAGATTGTAGGTAATCAAAATAAAACTAAAAATCATGCTAAATGACATGATAATTTGTTAGTTTGTAGTAGCAATGATGAAGAATTCACATTCTCCTCTTGTACCTACATTAAAAATTAAGTTCTTAGTAATAATTTGATTAGCAATGATATAATGAAGATTACAATTATATCCTGTGTACCTAGTGTACCTAACATCAGTGTTTCGTAAGTAATACACTTCCTCCTTCCAACTAACTGGCGATAGACAATTCTACTTCATGGTATCGTCGATGCTCCATAATAACTACTCATGGTTTATCTATACACTCATTTATAATCACATATACTGATGGATGACCATACGGCGGTAGAGAATGTTATAATGAGATAGTTAGTAATCAAAAAATAAAGTGTCCAAAACGTGATTGGCACAGTTTCAATCTAGCTTAGATTTGAGTTTTCGATACTGGTCATTCTTTGGATAACTGGATTCTCTATTCGGTACATATATGCGTTCAGATCCAGATTTTCATTCTAGGCCAAAGTTGAAGGGTGTTGGAGGTGAAGAGGTTGAGCTTAATTTCCCTCCTGTTTATTAAGTTCTCTGTTTGTGTTTCGGTTATTCAAGTTTGATTTTGCTTTGCATAATTTGCCCATAATTAAAGTTAAAGGTGATGGAAAGGGTAAGTTTCTTCCTGATATTGATATTCCACTGTAGCGTTTTGAAATAATTGGTTACTAATTAACTAAACCTTGACAATTTAATTCAATAGTATCACATTTAGTTTTATAGCGATCTAATTTCGTAACACATCCCTAAGGATCGACACCCGTACTTGCTACAGGGATCAACCATACACTTGCGAAATTCACAACATAAATATACAGCTGGAAATGTATAATCAATAGTACTTAACAATGAATAAGTTAGATAATTTTGTAGACTATCATAATTTTCAAATTATTATAGAGAAATTAAGATATTATAACTGCGATCGAAAATATTTGCTAAACTTATTGTAGTATATCTCGATATATTAGAAATTTTAGTTGATAGTTTCTCATAATTTGCACCTATCAATAATTGCTTCTTCTTAAAAAGTTATTAATTATTTTATTTAAAAAACTCAAAAGATTGTATATGACATGGTTGCTATATGGAATATTGTAATATTTTATAAATAAGTATTACAATTAAAACTTATAATTTTTTTCACTTATTATATGGGTATAGAAATACTTGTTACAAATTAAAAAAAAAAAACTTCATCAACCTCTTAAAATGAATATTTTTGACCCTTAATTAATTGTCATTGTGTGAATTTTTGTTCATAAAAAAAAAATAGTGATTTTAGGAACTTTAATTCATGACCAAGAAATATAAGAAGAAAAACACCTTATCCCGCATTAAGAACGTTTGGAAAGAAAAACCTTTCGTCTAGGTTTAGCTTTTCTCTTAATTCATATCTCTTCTATTTAATCTAATAATAATATGTAAAGTGGCTAATTTCGAGTTTACCATTAAAGTAAGAAAAGTGAAACTTTAACACTTTATTCCTTCCTTGGATCACTAAAATATTAATATCATCCATAAACTTCAGTACATATATATTTTTAGTGATTAGAAAAAGTTATTAAAGTATATTTGTTTTTAGGTAGTTAATAGATTCCACTACAAAAAAAAAGAGTCAAGAAATAATATACTTTTAATTATGATGGTACTTATTTTTATTGAAAATCTGATGGTTGTGATTATTATAATCAAATAATCTAATGATATTATGATGATAATTATTTTTATTGATTTAGGAAAGGATATCAAAGTATATTTTGTTTTTAGGTAGTTAAGAGATTTTGTTGCCAAAAAAAAAATCAAGATATATATTTTTAATTATGACGGTAATTATTTTATTAAAAATTTGACGGTTGTGATTATATAATCAAATACTTTAACGGTTCAAAATCTCAAATTTATGAGAAAATTCAAAAAAGCCACGTCATCGCAACAATGATGTCATATTATTGTATAGATTAGGGTTTAAGATTTTCGATTTTAAGCATAATGGGTCTTTCGTATTGTATGTTATGCAACAGACATCGGGGGGGGGGGGGGTTACAAATATAAAGTCCAAAACCATGAAAGAAAATTTATAGGGTCAACGAGCCGGATTAGAATCAGGATGGGGCCTTGCAAGATTGTATGCATTGACTCGATTGTTGAGGAGTCCCCCCCCCCAAACAAGCCTACCCATACGAGCTCCTTGCCTAGAATATCTTTTCCTCTTTTCTTTTTTGAAGATCATCTAGCTATATCTATATCTATATCTATATTTATAAATATATAATAAAGGAATTATACAACAAATAATTCCATACATGCGCCTCAAAATTTTAGAGGTTTGGAGACTTCTAAAATATTTCCAACCCTAAATAATTTAATACAGTAATGAATATTATCATCTGTACTAATATAATAGCAATCTTTTTGAAACTCTAGAATACTCGCATAGGAGTGAATTGTGGAAATAAGATTAATCTACACAGCTAAACTATTCTGCACATTTAATCCTAGCCGTCGAAACTTTCTCTTCCTCGGTAAATGGTTTCTACAATCGTTTTTCCCTTCAAACCTTTTTCACAAATCTATTTTGTGGGTCTTTTGGAATCAACCTCTCTATGGGTAGGAATACCGGTAGAGGTAAGGTTGCCTACAGCTGGATCTCCCCAGACCCCGCGAAAACGGGACCCACATTGGGAGTTTGTTGTTGTTGTTGTTGTTGTTGTTAATCCTAGCCGTCGAAAGAGCTATTTCTATCCAATAAATAAAATAATCATTCGTACTGCAGAAATTTTAAAAAAATAAAAACATAAAACTTCCACACTCCCACGTTCCCACCTCACGCCAATAAGTTCCCCACCCTAACAAGAATTCTCTTCATTTTGAATGTCTAGAAAATAAAAACAAAATATACCACCAAAAAAAAAAAGCAAGCAATAATTCCTATGGTTGAATAAAAAAAAAAACCCAGAAAACTTCCACGCTCCTACATTCCCACCTCACGCTAATAACTTCCCACCCCAACAAGAGTTCTCCTTATTTTAGATGTCTAGAAAATAAATAAAAAATATACCACCAAAAAAAAAAAGCAACAATCGGAGTCACCACTGCAATATCCTCTTCGTCATCCGAATTCTCAAAAAAAAAAAATATATATGTATACAAACAAAACAATTTGATAACATCTAAACCACCTCTATGTATCCTAACAACAATAACAACAACACCTCCCAGTGTGGATCCCGCTTTCGCGGGGTCTGGGGAGGTCCAGCTGTAGGCAACCTTACCTCTACCGGTATTCCTACCCATAGAGAGGTTGATTCCAAGAGACCCACGAAAAGGTTTTGTGAAAAAGTTTTATAGAGGAAAGCGCTTGCGAAGCATTAAAAGAGGGAAATCAGTGCCAAAGAAGCTGAAGCTGAAAGAAGCTGAAAGAACGTACCTCAATAATCCACGTTAAGCCGCTGTCGTCACTCATAGAAAAAAAACACAACCTGCATACGAACACGACAGACCCGTACCAGCACTAAGCCACTGCAGCTACTGATAACTACAGAGACGCTTCTCTGCCATCTAAGATTCTAATCCTATTCCGCCACAACCTCCTATCCTGAGCCAGGTCCTCCGTCAAACCCATTACTTTCAAGTCCTCTCTAATCACCTTATCCAAACTCTTCTTCGGCCTACCCCTTCCTCTCTTACCATCGGGAAGGTCGATCAACTCACACTTTCTCACTGGGGCGGCCATACTTCTCCTTTTCATGTGGCTGAACCATCGGAGTCTCAATGCCCTCATCTTTTCTTCTATGGGGGCCACTTTAGCTAAGTCCCTGATTACGCCATTCCTAACTCTGTTCATTCTCGTAAAACCACACATCCACCTGACCATCCTCATCTCAGCTACCATCAACCTCTAGACCTGCGTCCTTTTTAGAGGCCAACACTCCAATCCATAAAGGACAATCGGTTTGACTACCATTCGATAAACTTTGCCTTTCAATCATAAGGGCACCCTCTTGTCATACAACACCCCTGAGGCAGACTTCCATTTTTACCAGCCTACTCTTATGCGTTGGTTAATATCTTTGTCAATGTCCCCATTTGCTGGATGATCGAGCCAAGGTACTTAAACTTATCTACCTTTGGTATTTGTCTCCCATCCAGGGTGACTTCCCCCCTCTTCTCTCCTTCCACTAAAACAACAATGTAGGTATTCCGTTTTCGATCTACTTAATCTAAAACCTCTCGCTTCCAGCGTAAGCCGCCAACTCTCCAACTTGTCATTCACCCCCTGCCTGGTCTCATCGATAAGAACAATGTCATCTGCAAAAAGCATACACCATGGGACCTCATCCTAAATCCCTCTAGTAAGTTCATCTAAAACTAAGGTGAAAAGGAATAGGCTGATGCAGACCCATACTAACAGCGAAGTCATTTGAGACCCCTCCCGGCGTCCTGACACTCGTCCGCCCTCCCTCGTACATGTCCTTAATAACACGAATATACAAGGGCGACACCCCTTTCTTTTCCAAACAGCTCCATAACACTTCCCCGCGGGACTCTATCATATGCTTTTTCCAGGTCAATGAACACCATATGGAGATCCACTTTTTTATCCCTGTACAAACCCATGAGCCTTCTGAGAAGGTAAATCGCCTCTATGGTCGACCTGGCAGGCATAAAACCAAATTGATTATCTGAAATTGCAACATCTCTTCGCAACCTTCTCTCAATCACCCTCTCCCATAGCTTCATAGTGTGGCTGAGCAACTTGATATCCCTAAAATTATTACAGTCTTGAATATCCCCTTTGTTTTTGTATAGGGGGATGGCTGTACTAGCCTTCCATTCTCTCGACATCTTAGCGGTCCTAAAAATGACATTGAAAAGCTTCGATAGCCACTCTAAACCTGCTTCCCCCAAACACTTCCAAACTTCCACCGGAATCTAGTCCGGACCCTTTGCCTTCCCATTCGCCATCTTCTTCAAGGCCTCCTTAATCTCATCCTTTGTTATATGGCCGCACACTCGTGGATCAATACGCCTATCACTACCTTCTCCGCCCCTACTACAGGCTACTACCATCCTTTCCCCATTAAGGAGTTTAGCAAAGAACCTTTGCCATCTCTCCTTGATTTCAGCATCCTGATACAACACCTTACCATCTTCGTCCTTGATGCACCTCACCACACCGAAATCCCTAGTCTTTCTTTCCCTAGCCCTTGCCAGTTTAAAAACTTCCTTCTCCCCCTCCTTGGTTCCCCAATCTATGATACAGTCTATCAAAAGTCAGACTCTTTGCTACTGCCACAACTTTCTTGGCTACCTTCTTATCCGCCTTATATCTAATACTCTTAGTCCCCCTTTCTTCATCAGAACCACTGTTCATGACCTCCGCGTAAGCCTATTTTTTCTCCTTGACTTTCTCCTTCACCCCCTCGTTCTACCACTAGGCACCCTCCATCTTGTTGCCACCTCTCCTGGAAGAACCCAGGATTTCCTTAGCCGGCCTTCGAATACAATATGCCATAGCCTCCCACATTGAATTTGCATCTGCTGTCCTCCTCCAAGCTCCTTCCTCAATAATTCTCTCTACTATTAACCCCGCGTTCTCCTTCGTGAGGGTCCACCACTTAACTCACTGCAAGAAAAATGCCAAGTAAAGACGGAATCAGCGACGGAATATAGTTAATCAGCGATGGAATTTTAATATCAGCAACGGAATGCGGCTGTCGGATTTTCGCTCGTCGCTAAGTACCCGGCAACGGATTCAGCGACAGAAATTGCAACATACATTTTTTGGCGGAGAAAAGTGGCGGAGCGGGGGTGGCGACGGAATTAATAATCCGTCGCCGTTAGCGACGGAGTCAGAGACGGATATTCCGTCGCTGATGGCGACGGATTCTAAATTCTGTCGCCACCCCCGCCAATTTTTTTTTCTCGTAATTCGTCTCCATTCCATCACTAGGTTTATCTTTTTTTTAAAATAAAATCGCTTGTTTTTGAACAAATCCGTACATACAAATCATTCCCTGTAAAAAATTTACAAGATCTTCGCACTCAATCAACATCCAATGGCTTCGAATAGGGCTTCATTCGAAGCGTTCTCAACAATTTCAAGCCACACAAAGGTGAAATTTCACATCTAACACAACACTTCCAACCAAGGGTTTTCAATTCAGAAACGACAAGTTCCAAACAAACTCTCTACATATCACAAATTACAAGTTCCAAACAAAGTATGTACATATCACAAACCACAAATTGAAACAAATTAACCAGAAGTTACCAGTAATTGAGAATGGAGTTATATATATGTTTGCAAAAGAGGGTGAGCAAGCGCCAAATAGGAGGGGAGTGGTGAAATAAGCACCAGGGGGAGGGGAGTGAAATTAGTAGAAAGGGGAGGGGAAGCAAGCAACAAGAGATGTACTTCATGAAGAATGAAGCGGAAGAGCCACCAGCTGAAGGAAAACTGCAACCAACTCAATCACCAAGGTCTTCCTCTTCCTCTTCGTCTTCGTCTTCCTCTGCCTCACCATCTTCCTTATTATGTTGCGAGTGATGAGTAAATGGTGGCTGAGATCCCGAGCTAGACGCCTGTTGCATTTGAAAGAAAACTTGGAGGCGCTGATCAATGCTCATCATTTGTTGGCTCAATTGTTGGTTGCTTTGTGTGAGCAATTTGTTGGATTCCTCTAGTTGCTTACATTTCTCCATAACCAACCGGTAGCTTTCAGCTTGTGAAGATAGCTCACCCCCCAAGTTGGTTACTACACCCCTTAAGTCATTAAGCTCTTGTTGCGATGACGTAGAACCGGTACTTGCTGACAAACATTTAAGTAAATTACTATACTAGCTTTGTAATTAAGTAAATTCAATGTATAACAATGGTTGTTGGAACTTTAATATGAAAACAATACCGGATCTTTGAGTGGGACTGAAGTAACCGGATTCCCTCATGTTGACAGCCTCGTCACCAATGCCGTAAATACGACCATTCTTGTTCTTGAGCATCCTCACCCACAACTCATTTGGGTTTGGAAATGGATGGTTTGGATCTTGAGAAGAGCCATCCCTGGTCCCTTGAGAGTTGATAACATTTTGAAAATCACGTTCAAAGGTTTCCTACAATACTGCAACATGTGTACGGAATCATGTATAGTACAATAACTTAAAATAAAGTATACGAGTTCATGTTGAGCTACCAATGAAGATTGAGAATAGCTAATTACTTACATATGTTTGTTGTGATTTCTTGTCAACCCAAGGAGCATCTTCTTTGCCCTGGAGTTTGTGAGTGCGACTGAATAATTCAACAATAGTGGGTTCCATCCTAAGTTGTTCCCTCTATGTACGTGCCAGGAAGAATGATGTCAAGCACAACACAAAATACAGTATTAAACTTAAACAAATACGTAGCAAACATTAATTCATTTACCAAGCACTACTTATGCTCATGCATAGGGATCAAGCCACAGGTGTGGAGAGATGGGCCACCACTTTCTGGAGTTCCCAGTCAGTTCTTCTAGGCTGTTTCACGCAATTTCTTGTAATGTTCATTCGCCCAGTGCTGTTGGAGTCCCTCCCATTGAGCATTACCGAGCCAAACAGGCTTCTTCTTATGCTTCCTTGCTTTGCCAAAGAAGTCTCTCAAGCGTGCATTGCCTCGGTTTTCAAAATTCCTTCTTATACGGTCCTCATGGACCGGATCCCACGTAAACCACTTTTGCAATTATGAAAACAAATAACACATCAAATAATTCAATAGTAATTTATCACCTATTTCTGAATATGTTAATACGAAGTCATTGTAGTTACCTTGAAGTCTCCAAACCACAAATCTTGTACTGGTTTGGGCACTTTGCTCCAAGTAGGCCAAGCTCCGTCAAATTTGCTTTGAAATATGAGCGAAATCCTACTTACAGCACCATCATTGGGGAGAAACCTAATTGAACATAACACATAAAATTCATTACTTGTTATGCAAAATTCATGTAGTACTTCATAAGATATAACAAATGAAAACTTACCCGTTACCATCTGGCTCAATCCAAGTGTTAGCTTGAGTGCTCCCATGACTGGATTGTGCGTCACTTTCACCACTTCCAATGTTCTCTTGGGGTCAGTTTGTGTTAGGGTGAGTGGGTTGGGGAGTAGGGTGCACAGTGTGAACAACATGGGGATTTAGAGGAATGTTGTAGGCAAATTGGCCGTACATGGTGCTTTGGTTGGGAATGTATGAGGTCTGATGATGGAAAGCCTCAAATGGGGAAGGCAGTGGCCCTGAAATACTTGGTATATAAGCAGCCATTGTCGCTCCTGGTTGAACTGGTATATGACGTACTTGGAGGGAAGATGGATCAATATTCATTGCAGTCGGATTAACAGCAAAGCTCCGACGCCCTCGTCCTCTACCTTGAGGGTAGAACTTTGCTTGACGAGAACTTGAGTCCATACCTGAAATAGGTGACAACAACGCCAAGTGCAAATATATAATGATTGCATATGTAAACCGTTTTCCTCATACATCATAATAGGTACGTAGGTTATACATATTTTGCAATGCTCATTTATATAATATAGGTAAAGTCACAACCAATTGTTTGACATGCAAAGTACTCAAGTACATAAGAATTCATAACCACTTAATTGTCTGCATCCTCAGCTGCGTCCTCATCCTCATCAATGTCATCGTCATCATCATCATCCAAATGCAAATTTTCTTCAGCTTCATCTGTTTCATTACGGTCATCCCACTCCCCCTCTTCATCACCCTCATCATTCTCTACCTCATCTATCTCGTCATTACCCTGAATGAATGAAAATCCTATTTCATCATTAACCTCTTCCGGTGGTGCACTTTCATCCACTAATGATGCAGGGATGGCGTTATTCGCAGGTTCGACGATAGTCGTCATGTCCGTTTGTTGGTACGCAATAGGTAGAGTGTACTGCTGATCCACTCTCGCCCTTGGTTTGGTTAGTATGAAAACAAGCCAATTGGCCCTATCCTTTGAGCGATCTGCATGTAGCATGAAGTATACTTGTGATGCCGTGTTTGGGAAGATAAATGGGTCGTACTTTCGGTACCTTCTTGTACGGTGGACCTCAATAAGGTTGCTTAGTTTATGAGATCGTGTCCCACGATTCAATGTGGGGTCGAGCCACTCACAACTGAAGAGCACACATCGTTTAAGTGGTTCGCCTACGTACTCAATTTGGACAATATCTTTTAGTACACCGTAATCATCATTCTCAATATCACCTTCCCCAGTGCCACAAACACCAACACCACAATTATATGTTTTCTTCCCAACGCTTCGAGCTTCTGTGTGGAATTTGAATCCATTTACTCTATATATCGTCCACGTCGACACATACTGCTTTGGCTTCACAGCCAATTGGCTCAATTAGCAATATTTGTTGGTCTCGAACAGTTGAATATAATGTACCTAAGGTGACATAACATGCGGTTTTAATCAATACAATGCAACTAATTAACTGTTATGTTCAAATTATGAATAAATGAGTTGAAATACTTACATTCTCACTAAACCAATGTGTGAAATGAGTTTCAATGATGGTGTCGACATCTGCATCGCTGACATTGGAACGTGCAACTCTTACTTGTTCTGTGAAAATTCTTTCACATTTTATAAAGCCTATTAGTATACTTGCGCTCTGAATGACAAACTTAAATGAAAGTGAAAATACCACTCACCCTATATAAGGTTTAACTTCATCACAATTTAACAGCACGTGAAGATGGGCAGCAACATATTCAGCATCTGTGAGATACCTTGATCTTTCCCTTCGAATAGCGGTCCCTTGCGGTGCAAACACGGACAGAGTTGGAAGATGATTAATATATTCATCGTCATCCTTGTTTCTCCTACACCTAGTGCGCTTGGAGGGCACATTGGAGCCGAAGTAATAGGAGGCGAAGAATGTCCTCTCTGCCTCTAGGTATGCGTTTGTGATTGAACCTTCAGGACACGCTTGTTGCTTTATTTTTCTCTTCAATCGGCCAAAGAACCTACCAAATTCACAATTGCAATCACTTTTAAGTGATACCACATATAAGAATTCATACAAGGTTTAATCGATTATACTATAATTTACCTCTCAAATGGATACATCCATCGGTATTGTACTGGACCGCCTAGTTGAGCCTCTTCTGCCAAATGCACTGGCAGGTGCTCCATTACATTGCAAAAGTCAGGAGGGAAAATTGTCTCCAACTTACACAAAGTGATGACAATGTTACGATACAGTTCCTCAAGCATATCGTCTCGCAATGTTGTTGAGCATAAGTTATTAAAGAACTGGCTTATCTCAATAAGTGGTTTCAACACATCATCTGGGAGCGCACCAAATGTAATTGGTAAAAGAGTCTCCATGAAGACATGACAATCATGACTTTTCATGTTGTTGAACTTAGCCTCATTAGGGTCCATGATATTCCTCAAATTAGAGCAATATACATCAGGCATTTGAAGCTCCTTCACCCATTCACACAGCTCTCTTCGTTTATCCACAGGAAGTACGAACTTCGCTTTTGGTTTAACCGGCTTACCACTTGGGCCTGAATGTAGATGTAATTATGGTTTATCGCATATTTCTGTAACCTTCATTCTTGATTTGGCATTATCCTTTGTTTCCCCATTAATATCCATAACAGTGTTGATAATATTCTCGAAGAAGTTCTTCTTAATATGCATCACATCCAAATTATGGCGGAGCAGTTGGTGTTGCCAATAAGGCAACTCCCAGAATATGCTCTTATTCGTCCAGTTGTGCTCATTTTCCTTAAATCTTGATACGACAAAGTCACCATTTGTACTTACCATTGGGTAATCTTCAACATCGGCATAAAGTTCTTCCCCAAATAGTCGGTGAGGAGGACCCACCGTAACAGTTTTGCCTTTTCTAAATGCGGTTCTATTTCTTCTGAACGCATGATTCCTTGGCAAAAAACACCGATGACAATCAAACCATGATAATTTACCTCCATTTCTCAATCTCAAAGCCTTTTTGCTATTTCATACATACGGGACATGCCAGTTGGCCATTAGTACTCCACCTAGATAACATTCCATATGCGGGAAAATCATTGATGGTCCACATAAGTGCAGCCTTCATCTGAAATGTATGCCCCGTAGAAATGTCATAAGTTCCAACATCTCACAACTCTTTCAACTCATCAACAAGAGGTTGTAAATAAACATTTATCTCGTTCTTGGGATTTTTAGGACTGGGGATTACACAAGTCAAGAACATAAACGGTGTGATCATACACATTTCAGGGGGGAGGTTATAAGGTGTAACGACCACCGGCCAAATGGAGTATGATATTGAAGACAATGTGTAAGGATTAAATCTATCAGCACATAAGTCAAGCCTCATATTTCGAGGCTCTGCAGCAAACTCAGGGTACTTGGTATTGAAATGTTTCCGTGCTGCCCCATCTGATGGATGACATAATACATCGTCCTCACGTCGATGTTCATAATGCCATCTCATGTGCTCTGTAGTACTTCTTGATGCGTGCAACCTCTGCAGTCGAGGTTTTAACGACAAGTAATGCATCCTTGAGTATGGCAATGGATTCTAATTCCTTTGTTGTGACCTTTGCCTCTTCCATCTTGAATGCCTACAAAACTTGCACGCATCCAGGTTTGCGTCCTCCTTATAAAATAGCATGCAACCTTTCCGGCAACAATCAATTTGGACCACATCGTTGCCGAGATCTTTGACAACCTTCTTCGTTTGCCCATAGTTGTTTGACACACGGTTGTTAAGGGGACACATCTCTTTAATTAATTAAGCAACTTCCTTGAAACAATTTTGAGGCATATTATAATCAGATTTAATACTCAACAGTCGCACCGTCGCAGATAGCTCACTGTGGGTGGAGCAACCATCATATAAGGGTTGTTGAGCAGCTTGAACCATATTATAAAATGGTTCACGACAAGTGCTTGCCCCCTCTTCCCTTACATTTTGATTTGCTATTATAGCATCATTAACCATGTCCTCCACCTGATCTATGTAGGATTCGTAACAGTCATTGTTAACATGGCTTAAACTTCCAATTTTGGGAATTTTACTATTTGAATACCCAGAAGCATATTACTGAGGTTCTATTTCCCCATGACTTATCCAAAACCAATACCCTTGCACAAAACCATTATACATAAGGTGCATCTTGACCTCATCAGGTGTCAAGTACACCCTATTTCTGCATTTTGCACAAGGACATCTATACTTTCCCCCATTCATAAACTCTGTCTGTCCACGTACAAATTGATTGAATTCGTTCAGTCCATATAGAAATTCTTGCGTATAACCACTACGATTAGGCAGTAATCTATTATATATCCACATACGATATGGAGAACCATTCATATTCTACTCAAATAACAATAACTACATAAGGTATGTCATAAGAATTAATTTTAATCAACATTATAATAATTACATAAATTACGCAATTATATATTATATATGTTTAATTTAAAATTTTCACATGCAACCAACAAAATAAACTTATACATTTCGACAAACATACTTACATTCTCACGAATATCACAAAACTAATAATTCATACATATTTGACCACTTTATTCCACCAACATATCAAATTTTAACTTAAAATGACCAAATCTACGTGTACATTGCATTGGGCAAAATCTTCGAACATATACGAGCTGCAACTTCATACGAACATCACATATCAACAAAATTATAAACTAAAGCATCTCAATCCACAAAATTAGATCAATAACCTCACACAAATACCACATTTCAACAACATTACGAAATAAAACATTTCATTCCACCAACATGAAATTTCAACTTCAAACTATCAAACCTCAACCCTAAATCGCATTTACCAAATTCTTGTAACGAATTAGAGCAACAACCTCACATAAATAGCACATTTCAACAACATTATCAATTAAACCAAACCTAAACTCTAAATCGCATTTACCCCAATCTTGAAGCAAATTAAAGCAATAACCTCACACAAACACCACATTTCAACAACATTATCAATTAAACCATTTCATTCCACCAACTTATCAAACTTTAACTTCAAACTACCAAACCTAAACCCTAAATCACATTTACCCCAATCTTGAAACAAATTAAAGCAATAACCTCACACAAACACCGCATTTCAACATAAATTTGAACTAACTATGAAATTCCAACAATCTAATACAAATATTTGTAGAAATTACAACTAATTTAGTTGAAGAACTCACCTCAAATGGGCCTCAAACAATGGACAAGACGGGCGACGGAGGGGCGGCAGCAGCTGCCGGCGGTGGGGGTCGGTCGGCGACGGCGGCAGACGAGCCGGGTGGCCGATGGGTGGCGCGGGCGGCGGTCGGGTGTGGCCTTGGTTGCGTTTCTCGTCTCTCTCTCTTCCTCTCTCTGTTGCATCGTGAAGTGAGTGAACCAGCCCGAGCTGGTTCACTTAAATGATTTCCGTCGCCCCCCCCCCAAATTTGAATTTAATTTTTTTTTTGGGTGTGGCGATGGAAATTCCTTTGCCTATAAAAAAAAATTAATTTTTTTTGGGCCAAGTGACGAAAATTCCGTCGCTGACAGTGAACTTTGGTGATGGAATTATTTTTCCGTCGCCCAGTTCATTGCATATTCTGACTTTTTTTGATGTTGTTCTTCCATCATTATTTCCGTCGTTAAAAAATTGCGTCATTATTTTTAACTTGTTTAGTAGTGACTCTTGGGTCTCCTACTCTCCTCTTCTTCCTGTTTGAACACTTGAACTCTGCATCCAAAACTAGCAACCTATGTTGCGTTCCCAGATACTCGCTAGAGATCATCTTACAGTCCTTACACGATCTCCGGCTATCCGTCCTCAATAAGAAGTAATCGATTTGGGTCCTGCAGGAGCCACTCTTGAAGGTCACTAAGTGATCCTCCTTTTTCTTAAAAAAGGAGTTGACCACCAGCAAATCAAAGGCCACCGCAAAGTCTAGCACAGAAACCCCTCCCGAGTTTCTCTCTCCGAAACCAAAACCCCCGTGAGCCGCATCGTACCCAACTGATTCCGCGCCAATATGACCGTTAAAGTCGCCTCCTATGAAGAGTTTCTTGCTCCAAAGTACACGTTCGATGACCATATCCAAATCCTCCCAAAAAATCTTCTTAATGTCCTCCGGCAAACCTACATGAGGCGCATAAACACTAACCACATTCACGAAAACTGAACCCACCAAAACCTTAATGGCCATAATCCGGTCGCTCTTACGCCGCACTTCGACCACGAAGTCTGCTAGCTCCTTCTCAACCAAGATGCCAACTCCATTTTTCGCCTTGATTGACCCCGAGTACCAAAGTTTGTAACCATCAATCTCTCTACCTTTAGCTCCCACCCACTTTGTCTCTTGAACACACGCTATGCTAATCTTATGCCTACGTAAAGACTTAACTAATTCTAACGACTTACCCGTAAGAGACCTAATATTCCAAGACGCTAGGCGCACCTTCTGCAACCCTACACCCCTCCTAACCCCATTAACCCCCGGGGGACCGGCTAAAGCTGCTACATAGCTCGCCACAAACGAAGACGACTACTACGCAAGGGAACGCTAAGAGAATACTAATAACAAACAATTATAATAATAGTAATAGTAGTAATAATACTAGAAATAACTACTACTACTACTACTACTACTACTACTACTACTACTACTCTCCCCAGAATAAACCCCGGGTGACTTAGTGAACAAGCCTAGGAATCTACTAGGCAAGAGAACACCCTAATGATCCAATCCTATAAAAAGTCTCCTAAGAGAACACCCTAACAAACCTCTATGTATCCTACTAATACACAATTACTACATCTATAAAATCCAATGCTCTCACAACAATACATATTTTAATTTGACCCTCTACTTTTCTCACGAATCAAACCACGTAGCCTCCTATTTCAGTAGTCTTTCTACCAGAAAATTGCTGCTCTATCACAACGTAAGATCTTACGAGAAATTAAAACTTCAATTTACCAAATACATGCTCTTACAATTGGCAAATCAATGATTGTTCAGTGTTTGAAGCAAACTATTGCCAAAATCATGCACAAAAAAAAGGATTCAAGGTTTACACAACTTCATCTTAGGTAAACAATTACACCAATGTAGTCTACATAATATATGATCCCAATCAAATCATGGTTTCATGTATATTGTGAGTGTTTGACATATAATATGCCATAATTGTATGTACAGTAGGTACATAAAGTATGTGAGAATAAAATCATGATTTTAGGTCTAGAAATTAACAGAACACATATAAATCCCTACATTCCTACCACATGAATGTGAGAATATAATCTCAGGTCTAGAAATAAAGACATATAAATGCTTTGAAACTCATATCACTTGAACACATAGGATTTAAAATTGAATTAGCTTAAAAAAAACCCAAAAAATATTAAGCGTAGTTATTTTAGTACAAATTTTACATTTTACCAAAGGAGAACAATATTTTTGCCTAATTAGCCATAAAAATATATCACAAATATCACCCAAAAAGATCAAATTAATACGAATTATTGAATCAAACATTAAACGTAGTTATTTGAGTAAGATTTCCACCCTGTAGCTGATTACTGAATCAAACATACTACCATTAAATCATGCACTTAGAATTTTCACTTTTCAAATATCTAACGACATTATTAAAAGAAAATCATTGAAGTATGTTAGTGTATGTACAACTGAATTAATAGAACATGTTTATGGACCAAATTAACAGAACAGAAATCCTAATATTAAAACTATCAAACGTAGTTATTTTAGTACAAATTTCAGATTCATTAAAAGTAGTTATTTTAGTATAGATTTTCACCCAATAGCTGATTATTGAATCAAATAGACTACCATTAAATCATGCACTCAGGTTTTCACCTATCAAATATCTAATGACATTATTAAAAGCAAAAGCAAATATTATTAATTTTTCTAAACAAAAAAAAGGAAGCAGCTAGCTTTACTAGAGTAGAAAAACAAAAGAGTTCATAGATTTTCACCCAATAGCTAATTATTGAATCAAATAGACTGAAAAAAAACCCAGAAAAATATGCTTTGAAACCTTTGAATTTCACAACCCATATCCGCAACTTACAGGATTCCAATCAGTAAGAAATCATTGAATCAAACACATTGTAAAAAATTGAATGAACCTAGAAATATGCTTTTAACATTTTCTTAAATTTCAAAACCCATTTATGCAAATATTTTCTTTGGGATAAAGACCCACCAAGAATTAGAGCAAATGTGTGGGTGGGAAAAGAGAAAAAAAAATAAAAACATGGGTTCAATCAACAGATACCCAGTTGAAGATATGACAAACACATTGGAAAAAGGAGAGCATAAAGAAGAACCGAACATTCAGGAAATCAAAATCATGAAGTACAATTCATAAGGGTAGAGAACAATTACCTTTCTTTTTTGAATTCTTTCCCCAATCCCTCCCAACATTGAATGCTTAGACACTCTCTTCATGCGTTCGTGCACACACAGACACATGGATCACAAATAGGGCATTTATGATAAAACATAACCAATATATGTGTAACCAAAAACCCAACTGAGATTAACTCTTAAACTTAACCATTTGCATAAACAACTTACAACACAAGCATTTATCATAAAACAAAGACAGCAACATGGCAGAAGCTGTCTAAGGAAAGCATAGATATTGAAAAGCAAAAGAAAAAAAACCCTAGAATTCAAAAATCAACAATTATGGCATCAACCTTTTAAGCACTCCTTACTTATGGAAACAACCCAAAAAAATGACCCCAACACCTTAGGGTTACAAAAAATATCCAGCACAATGTAGACAAGGCCAACTATAGCACATTCTTATGCAAGACTTGCTTCCAATTACATTAAGGGCGGCAAAAGATAATAATCTTGTAGATATTATTTGGGCTCTATCGACATTTATGAAGGAATTATATGCCAAAAAGCTTACTATTGAGAAGTTAGATGAAGCTGGAGCTAATGTAGTTGTGACACTATGTAGAATGAAGAAATTATTCCCGCTTGATTTTTTCACTATTATGGTGCACCTAATTGTGCGCTTAACTGAGGAAGCAAATCTTAGAGGGTTAGTTCTATATAGGTGGATGTATCCAATTGAAAGGTTAGAATTCGCGCTTTAGGGTTCAATAGTAGAATGATATATTATATATCCAAGAGTGTATAACTTTTTGTTCGAAGTATTTTCAATGAGTGGAAACAGTTTTTAACCGACCACAAAGAAATGATGTTGTGACCCCAAATGAGGATGTGTATCTATTTGCCATAGCTGGGCAATTAAAAGGAAAGGCGGAAATGGCTGACCTTGAAGAATTAAGTCATAAACAATCACATCGATTTGTACTCACCCACCTTGATGAAATTGATGAATATCATAGGTATGTACGAATAACTATTTTAAGCATACATATATCTTTTAATGCCATAAAAAAACTGAAATATCATAACAAGGTTTAGGTTATTTTTGAATGAAAGTATGATATCTTATCCTCGTGAGCCAACTGAGAGACTAAAGCAAAAGCGGTCGAGAGAAGAATTTCGTGACTGGTTATATAAGAAGGTAATGACGCTGTTATTTGTACAATCTACATTACCTCATTGGCCTTGTCTATGTGTTCTCATTATTTTTTCTACTTGTAACTTAGGTGTCAAACATGGAGGTTGATGCGCCTGAATCAAGATCCTGTAGAGTTGTGGCTGGTGGTCCTTACCCAATTGTTCGGAGAATTAATGCATTTATCACAAATGGATATCGCTTCCACACTCGAAAGAGACATGAGTCAAAGAAAACTCAAAATTTTAAACTTATGGTGGAAGTTGGCAGCAAAACATATTACAGATCAATTCACAAACCACAAGCTAAATTCCAAACAAACTTTCTACATATCACAAACTACAAGTTCCAAACAAAGTCTGTACATATCACATGCCACAAATCCAAACAAACCAGAAGTTAATTGCCAGTAATTGAGAATGAAGTTATATATATGTTTGCAGAAAAGGGAGAAGTAAGCGCGAAATGGGAGGGGAGCGAAATAAGCACCAGGGCGAGGGGAGTGAAATAAGCAGAAAGGGGAGGGGAAGAAAACAGCAAGAGATGTACTTTGTGAAGAATCAAGCAGAAGAGGCACCAGCTGAAGGAAACCTGCAACCAACTCAATCACCAAGGTCTTCCTTTTCCTCTTCGTCTGCCTCACCATCTTCCTCATTATGTTGCAAGTGATGAGTAAATGGTGGCTGAGATCCCGAGCTAGACGCCTGTTGCATTTGCAAGAAAACTTGGAGGCGCTAATCGATGCTCATCATTTGTTGGCTCGGTTGTTGGTTGCTTTAGGTGATCAATCTGTTGGATTCCTCCAGTTGCTTACATTTCTCTATAACCAACCGGTAGCTTTCAGCTTGTGAAGTTAGCTCACCCCCCCAAGTTGGTTACTACACCCCTTAACTCATTGAGCTCTTGTTGCAAGGGCATAGAACCGGTATCCGTTGATAGGTATTTCAGTGAAATACGCATTAGTATTACAAGTAAGTAAATTCAATGTATAACCATGGTCGTTGAAATGTTAATATGAACACTGTACCGGATCTTTGAGTGGGATTGAAGTAATCGGATTCCCTCATGTTGACAGTCTCGTCCCCAATGTCATAAATACGACTCTTGTTGTTCTTGAACGTCTTCACCCACAACTCATTTGGGTTTGGAAATGGCTGGTTTGGATCTTGAGAACTGTCATCCCCGGTCCCTTGAGAGTTGATAACATTTTTAAAATCAAGTTCAAAGGATTCCTACAATATCGCAACATGCGCACGAAATCATGCATAGTAAATGTACTTGAAATAAAGTATACAAGTTCAGGGGGGAACTGCCAATGAAGATTGAGAATAGCCAATTACTTACATATGTTTGTTGTGGTTTCTTGTCAACCCAATGGGCATCTTCTTTGCCTTGAAGTTTGTGAGCGCGACTAAATAATTCAACAATGGTGGGTTCCGTCCCAAGTTCTTCCCTCTATGTATGTGCCAGAAAGTATGATATCAAGCACAACACAAAATACAGTATGAAACTTAAACTTCTAAGCAGCAAACATTAATTCATTTACCAGACGTCGCCTATGATCATCCATAGGGAGCGAGCCACAAGTGTGGAGAGATGGGCCACCACTTTCTGGAGTCCCCAGTCGGTTCTTCTGGGCCACCACTTAAACAGGCTTGTTATGCTTCCTTGCTTTGCCAAAGAAGTCTCTCAAGCGTGCATTGCCTCGATTTTCAAAATTCCTTCTTATACGGTCCTCATGGATCAGATCCCAAGTAAATCACTTCTGCAATCATGAAAACAAAAAACACATCAAATAATTCAATACTAATATATCACGTTCACAGAAATTGTTAATACGAAGTCACTGTAGTTACCTTGAACTCTCCAAACCATAAATCTCGTACTGGTTTGGGCACTTTGCTCCAAGTAGGCCAAGCTCCGTCAAATTTGCTTTGAAATATGAGCAAAATCCTACTAACAGCACCATCATTGGGGAGAAACCTGATTGGACATAACACATAAAATTCATTACTTGTTATGCAAAATTCATATAATACTTCATAAGATATAATAAATGAAAACTTACCTGTTACCATTTGGCTCAATCCAAGTCTTAGCTCGAGTGCTCCCACGATTGGATTATGTTTCACTTTCACCACTTCCAATGTTCTCTTGGGACTGGTTCATGTTAGGGTGAGTGGGTTGGGGAGTGGGCTGCACAGTGAGAACAACATGGGGGTTTGGAGGAATGTTGTAGGCAAATTGGTCGTACATGGTGCTTTGGTTGGGAATGTATGAGGTCTGATGATGGAAAGCCCCAAATGGGGGAGGCAGTGGTCCTGAAATATCTGGTATGTAAGCAGCCATTGTCGCTCCTGGCTGAACTGGTAGGACTTTGCTTGACGAGAACTTGAATCCATACCTGAAATAGGTGACAACAACGCCAAGTGCAAATATATACAACAACAACAACAAACTCCCAGTGTGGGTCCCGCTTTCGTTGCGTCTGGAGAGATCCAGCTGTAGGCAACCTTACCTCTATCGGTATTCCTACCCATAGAGAGGTTGATTCCATAAAACCCACAAAACAGTTTTGTGAAAAAGGGTTAAAGAGAAAACGATTGCAAAACCATTTACCAAGGAAGAGAAAATGTTCCAAAAAGCCAATAGAGAGAGCAAATAAAGAGGGAGCGGAGACATACCTCAACAAACCAGGAGCGCTTGATGCCGTCACATCCCAGAAACGCACGACCTGCAGATAAGCACGCTAAAACCTACCCGCCCCACCCCACCGAAGCTATTGCCACCTACGAAGTCGGTCCCCTACAATAAGAGACCTCAATCCTATCCCGCCACAGTCTCCTATCCTGAGCCATGTCCTCCGTCAGACCGACAACTCTTATGTCCTCTCTCACCTATATAATGATTGCATATGTAATGATTGCATAAGTAAACCGTTTTTCTCATACATCATAATAGGTACATAGGGTGTACATATTTTGCAAAGCTCATTCATACAATATAATTAAAGTCACAACCACTTGTTTGACATGCAAAGTACTCATATACATAAGAATTCGTAACCACTCAATCATCTGCATCCTCATCCTCATCAATGTTATTATCATCATCATCATCAGACAAATGTAAATTTTCTTCAGCTTCATCTGTTTCATTATCGTCATCCCACTCCCTCTTTGTATCGTCCTTATCATTCTCTACCTCATCTATCTCGTCATTACCCTGAATGAATGAAAACCCTATTTCATCATTAACCTCTTCCGGTGGTGCACTTTCATCCACTAATGATGCAAGGATGGCGTCATTCGTAGGTTCGACGATAGTCGTCAGGTCCGTTTGTTGGTACACAGTAGGTAGAGTGTACTGCCGATCCACTCTCGCCCTTGGTTTGGTTGGTATGACAACAAGCCAATTGGCCCTATCCTTTGAGCGATCTGCATGTGGCATGAAATATACTTGTGATGCGATGTTTGGGAAGATAAATGGGTCGTACTTTCGGTAGCTTCTTGCACAGTGGACCTCAATAAGGTTGCTTAGTTTATGAGATCGTGTCCCACGATTCAATGTGGGGTCGAGCCACTCACAACTAAAGAGCACACATTGTTTAAGTGGTTCACCTACGTACACAATTTGGACAATATCTTTTAGTACACCGTAATCATCATTCTCAATATCGCCTTCCTCAGTGTCATAAACACCAACACCACAATTATAAGTTCTCTTCCCGACGCTTCGAGCTTCTGTGTAGAATTTGAATCCATTTACTCTATATGTCGTCCACGTCGACACACACCGCTTTGGCTTCACAGCCAATTGACTTAAGTAGTAATGTTTGTCGGTCTTGAACAATTGAATATAATGCACCTAAGGTGGCATAACATGTGGTTTTAATTAATACAATGCACCTAATTAACTGTTATGTTCAAATTATGAATAAATGAGTTCTAATACTTACATTATGACTAAACCAATCTGCGAAATGAGTTTCGATGATGGTGTCGATATCTGCGTCGCTGACATTGGGACGTGCAGCTCTCACTTGTTCCGTGAAAATTCTATCACATTTTACGAAGCCTATTAATATACTTGCGCTATGAATGATAAACTGAATTGGAAGTGAAAATACCACTCATCCTATATAAGGTTTAACTTCGTCACAATTTAACAGCACGTGAAGATGGGCAACAACATATTCGGCATATGTGAGATACCTTGATCTTTCCCTACCAATAGGGTCCCTTGTGGTGCAAACACTGACAAGGTTGGAAAATGATTAATATGTTCATCGTCATCCTCATTTCTCCTGTACCTAGTGCGCATGGAGGGCACATTAGAGCCGAAGTAATAGGAGGCGAAGAATGTCCTCTCTGCCTCTAGGTATGCGTCTGTGATTGAACTTTTAGGACACGCTTGCTGCTTTATCTTTCTCTTCAATCGGCCAAAGAACCTTCCAAATTCACAATTGCAATCACTTTTTAAGTGATTCCACATATAAGAATTCATACAAGGTTTAATAAATTATAGTATAGTTTACCTCTCAAATGGATACATCTATCGGTATTGTACTGGACTACCTAGTTGAGCCTCTTCTGCCAAATGCACTGGCAGGTGCTCCATGACATTGAAAAAGCTAGGAGGGAAAATGGTCTCCAACTTACACAAAGTGATGACAATGGTGCGATGCAGTTCCTCAAGCATATCCTCCCGCAATGTTGTTGAGCATAAGTTCTTGAAGAACTGACTTATCTTAATAAGAGGTTTCAACACATCATTTGGGAGCGCACCAAATGCAATTGGTAAAAGAGTCTCCATGAAGGCATGACAATCATGACTTTTCATGTTGTTGAACTTAGCCTCATTAGGGTCCATGATATTTCTCAAATTAGAGCAATATCCGTCAGGCATTTGAAGCTCATTCACCCATTCACACAACTCTCTTCGTTTATCCACAGGAAGTACGAACTTCGCTTTTGGTTTAACCGGCCTACCACTTGGGCCTGAATGTAAATGTAATTCTGGTCTATCACATATTTCTGCAACATCCATTCTTGATTTGGCATTGTCCTTTGTTTTCCCATGAACATCCATAACAGTGTTGATAATATTCTCAAAGAAGTTCTTCTCAATGTGCATCATATCCAAATTATGACGGAGCAGTTGGTGTTGCCAATAAGGCAACTCCCAGAATATGCTCTTCTTTGTCCAGTTGTGCTCATTCTCCTTAAATCTCGATATGGCAAAGTCACCATTTGTGGTTACCATTGGGTAATCGTCCAACTCGGCATAAAGTTCTTCCCCGAACAATCGACGTGGAGGACCCCCTGTAACAGTTCTGCCTTTCCTAAATGCGGTTCTATTTCTTCTGAATGCATGATTCCTTGGCAAAAAAACACCGATGACAATCAAACCATGAGAATTTACATCAATTTCGCAATCTCAAAGCCTTTTGCTATTTCATACATACGAAACATGCCACTTGGCCATTAGTACTCCACCCAGATAACATTCCATATGCGGAAAAATCATTGATCATCCACATAAGTGCAACCTTCATCTGAAATGTACGCCCCGTAGAAATATCATAAGTCTCAACTCCAACATCCCACAACTCTTTTAACTCATCAACAAGAGGTTGTAAATATACATCTATCTTGTTCTTGGGTTTTTTGGGCTCGGGGATTCCAAAAGTCAAGAACATAAATGGCGTGGTCATACACATTTCAGAGGGGAGGTTATAAGGTGTAACGACCACTGGCCAAATGGAGTATGATCTTGAAGACAATGTGTAAGGATTAAATCCATCCGCATATAAGTCAAGCCTCGCATTCCGAGGCTCTGCAGCAAACTCAGGGTACTTGGTATCGAAATGTTTCCATGCTGCCCCATCTAATGGATGACATAATACACCGTCCTCCCGTCGATGTTCATAATGCCATCTCATGTGTTCTGCAGTACTTCTTGATGCGTACAACCTCTGCAGTCGAGGTTTTAACGGCAAGTAATGCATCCTTGAGTATGGTAATGGATTCTGATTCCTTTGTTGTGACCTTTGCTTCTTCCATCTTGAATGACCACAAAACTTGCATGCATCCAAGTTTGCGTTCTCCTTATAAAATAACATGCAACCTTTCCGGCAACAATCAATTTGGACCACATTGTTGCCGAGATCTTTGATAACCTTCTTCGTTTGCCCATAGTTGTTTGGCACGCGGTTGTTAGGGGTACGCATCTCTTTCATTAATTGAACAACTTCATTGAAACAGTTTTGAGACATACTATAATAAGATTTAATACTCAACAGTCTCACCGTCGCAGATAGATCACTGTGGGTGGAGCAACCATCATATAAGGGTTGTTGAACAACTTGAACCATATTATCAAATGGTTCTCGGCAAGTGCTTGACCCCTCTTCCCTTACATTTTGATTTGCTGTTATAGCATCATCAATCATGTCCTCAATCCGATCCATGTAGGATTCAGAGTAGTCATTATTGACATGACTTGAACCTCTAAGTTCGAAAATTTTACTATTTAAATATCCAGAAGCATATTCCTGAGGTTCTATTTCCCCATGAATTATCCAAAACCAATGTCCTGGCACAGAACCCTTATACATAAGGTGCATCTTGATCTCATCAGGTGTCAAGTACACTCTATTTCTGCATTTCGTACAAGGACATCTATACTTTCCGCCATTCAGAAACTCTGTCTGTGTACGTGCAAATTGATTGAATTGATTGACTCCGGCTAGAAATTCTTGCGTATAACCACTACGATCAAGCAGTAATCTATTATACATCCACCTACGATGTGGAGGACCATTCATATTCTGCTCAAATAACAATAGCATATATTACAAAATTTCAATAGCATAGAACGATGTGGAGGACCAAATCAAAATTATAATAATTACATAAATTACGCAATTATATATTATATATGACTACTTCAAAATTTCAACATGCACCCAAAAATAAACTTATAAATTTCGACAAAAATACTTATATTCCCACGAATATCACAAAACTAATAATTCATACATATCTAGTTCGCGACTTTATTCCACCAATATATCAAACGTGAACTTAAAATTAGCAAATCTAAGTGTACATTGCATTGGGTGAAATCTTTAAACAAACATCAGCTAGAACTTCATACAAACTAACATTTGAACAAAATTATAAACTAAAGCATCTCAATCCACCAACATATCAACTTTCAAGTTCACATCACCAAACCTAATCTCCAAATTGCATTTAGCAAAATCTCAAATCAAATTCGATCAATAACCTCACACGAACACCATATTTCAACAAAATTGTCAATTAAAACATTTCATTCCACTGACATATGAAATTTCAACTTTAAACTACCAAACCTCAACCCTAAATCGCATTTACCAAATTCTTGTAACGAATTAGAGCAATAACCTCACACAAATAGCACATTTCAACAATATTATCAATTAAACCATTTCATTCCACCAACATATCAAACATTAACTTCAAACTACCAAAACTAAACCCAAATCGCATTTACCCCAATCTTGAACCAAATTAAACCAATAACGTCACACAAACACCACATTTCAACATAAATATGAACTAACTATGCAATTCTAACAATGTAATACAAAAATTTGTACAAATTACAAGTAGTTTAGTTGAAAAAACTAACCTCAAGGTGACCCAAATAACCGGCGGTGCAAGGGCGGTGGCAGGCGGCAGGGGGCCGGGGGACGGCCTTGGTTTCTCCATTCGCCTCTCACTCTCCCTCTCTCTCTTCGCAGATGGTGTGAATGAAACTAGAAAATCTGGTTTCATTTAACTTGGCTGGCGACGGAATGGCGACGAAATTTCCGTTGCCAGCCCGGTTTTTTCTTAAATTTTTTTTCCGGGGGACGGAAATTCCGTCGCCCATAAAAAAAAAATTTGGCGACGAAAACTGTCAATTATGGCGCCAGAATTTTTCATTCGTCATCATATCTGTCGCACGATCTGACTTTGTTCTAAAATTGTTCTTCAGTTGCCATTTCCATCACCAAATCTGTCGTTAATTTAATCCGTCGCTGAATTCCGTCGTTATTTGAAACATTTTTAGTAGTGGATTAATTCCATGTTTTGTAGGAATCGACAGTTATTTGTTTTAATTGTTTGAAGTAAAATATTTGGACTCATGGAATTTCGGAGTGGGGACAAACCGGTCAAGGGCTAACCCTATTTAGGGAAAAAAATAAACAGTATTGGATTTTAAACTTTGAGAAGACGTTTTGTAATTTTATTCCTAACAAAAAACATGCTAGGTGTAAGATAAACTATATTAATTACGTTAATTTGCACAATAGTTAAACACGATAAGTTAAGATTTATAATGTCCGACAATAGTATAAAACTACAAATGGTAGAAGATAAAATTAGTTTAAACAATTCATAGGTACGAAGTTCACAAAAAATAAAACACGCTAGATATCTTATTGTACATTTGGTACAAACTCATACCTAAAATCCATAATGCATAAAAACTTATCACCACCAAAATGAATGACGGGGAGGATCCTGATAGGTGTCATCATTATTCTGATCAACACCATACGACTGTTGTTGTGGATAGAAAATTGATGACGTTGTTGAATCCATCTAAGATTGCTCACTTGAAGTTGAATTACTGCTATAAAAGATAGGCTGATGATAATGATGATCCACGTAATTAATAGTTCCCTGGTTGATGAACGGAGGTTTATCTCGATGTCGTCTACTTGAATCAGACCCAACAGATTATGGCTCATGTGAAGGATAAGGTGGTGGAGGGTAATTAGTATTTGTTGAACCATATCCGTAATTATTTAAGACATCGCCATATGTGTCATAGCCACCTGAATGAGCAAACAGACCCGGCCCTGTAAAACTTGATGACACTTCTTGGAAACCTGCGTATCCATACATGGCGTCAGTTGGATAACCATGTGGTTGAATGAGTTCCTTACCTTTTCTTACGTGACGATAAGTTTGTGTCGGTTCTCTTGGTTGCTCCTTTAGAGAATGTCGACTTCTTCTGTCATCTTCAACAGGAACACCATGACCATGATTAGTAAAGTAATCTATTGATTGTCTAGAGGAATAGGAAGCACCCATCTCATTTGCAGCTCCGTTTCCTCTATCTCCTCCACCTCCGCTTCCACCATGACCACTTAAAGGCGACAAGTGTCCCTCTGACTCATAGTCACTGCCTTGCATATCTTGTGGTTGTTGGTCAACACTGTAGCGAAATGGAGCGATCGCATAAGGTTGGGGATCATCATCATCCTCAGTATCAATGGCGGCATTCACCTCATTTTCATCAAGATTCAGCTAGTTCAAGTCATCTCCTTAAAAAAATGGTTGCACCTTTTCGGACAGCCAAAGGTTTAATGGATCATCATCGTCAAATATGTAATCCAAGTTGATAGGATTGAAAGACTCAGTCAGTTCTTCCTCAGTCCTTCGTCTTGCACATCTCAATTTCAATTTTTGATTGTAGCGAACGAAAACAATGAGATCAAGCTTCTTATACGTCAATCTGTTCCTTGCCTTTGTGTGCACTCAACTGAACATGCTCCAATTTCTTTCACATTAGAGGCAGAAGTCGTTTGACCTAACAGTCTAACTGCAATGCATTGAAGTTCAGGTGCACATCCACCATGAAGTATCCACCATTCAGCTGCATGAAATACATTTCCTTAGAATCTTAGATAATGAAAATTCAAACTTTAAAATTTAACATATGTAATTATATATGTGTGTGCGTATGAATAAATTGTGGTCACCGGACATTAATGATGTAATTGCCCTTTGAGCTATAGATGATCCAAAGGAGTTCATCCTATCTTTGTAAAGAAATATCTGCATATTTATGGCAATGTTAAAATTCATGAAATATAATGTAGAAGATAAATTAATAAATTAATAATTAGACATATATTATTTCACGCAACCTGTCGCATTGCTTTGATTTGCTTATCAACATCTGGTTCCAACCTCATTATCACATTTTGGACTCCAGTTCTCATCTCTCTGTCTCCCCAATCTTGACTTTGTCGATACATGTGTTGGGGATTAAAGAAATATCCTTGTGAAGAAATAAAGCAGGCTATTCATTAAGGAAGCATGATATACAATCTATAAATTATGTTGTAAAAAATATAAACGCGGTAATAGAAATTAGAAAATTAATTCAATACCTGCAGCATGCAAATCATTATGCTTGAAGTTCCATCTTTTCTCAAAGATTGCCTCGTACCTCTTGCTCTTCCTAACCGCTTTGTCAATAGCAAACTTTGTTCGTTCCATTGCCTCATATATGAAGCCCATGGTTGGCTTGTCGTCACCATCAACTAATCTCAATACCTTGACAAAAGGTTCAAATAGTTGCAGAACTTCATCAGCCTTTTTTCAAAATGACAAGGCTTCTTTAGTTGACGATAGAACGAGTTGACGAACTTCTTTTGCTGTTGCATCTTTTGACCTCCCCAATCTAGAGTTCAACCACTCAGGTGACTCTCACATGTCTCTTAAGGTAGTTTTGTACAACACCAAACTTTCAAGAGAGATAAAATTTATCGCAAATATAGTGATACCAGGTCTTATGATGTCTCGATTATTTGTAAAATTTTTCATATAGTTTACAACCCAATCATACTTACAGATGTAATTTGAGATCATCCTAGCTGTCTTTATAACATCCCCAATGCATTTCAGCTTAGCAAAGTCCCCCAAAATAAGATCCAAATAATGGGCCACACATGGTGTCCAGTATAAGTTTGGAAACTCTTCCATCAATGATCGCCCCGCAGCTTTAATTGGAGTTGCGTTATCAATCACTATCTGGACTACTTTCTCTGGACCAACCTCTTCTACTACCCGTCTTATGAGCTAAATGCTACTTGAGACGTGTTATACCACCTCTTATCACTTTGCTACAAAATTTGCATTGGATTTGTTTTCTCTTCCATCAATTGCCATACCAAAGCGCCACCCAATATCTTCGTTAGATCGGCTATTGTGTCCTAACATTTTTTCCCTTTCAGACCTATACAAAAATAAATAAACTTCATAGTAGTACATATAACTGATTTAACAAATAACTTTTAAAGCTAACATTGTATTTTTATGGGTTTGTACTATTGTACTAAAAAATTCATCAATGAAAATAAAAGTTGTCAATATTCAAAATTTATAATAAAGTTAAATGTTTAAGATTACCTCATATTTAGTTTCGAATCTCATAACAAACTAATTTTTAATTATTGTTATTTGAATGACAACTAATATAAGAAATAACCTTTACAATTAATACTATATCAATATGTAATTCTTGTATGCCTTTTCACTATTGTAATTTATAATAAGAAATTAATCAATAAAAATAGGAGCTATCAATCTTTATAATTTATTACAAAATTAATTATTTAGGATTACCTCATCTTAAATTGAAAATGTCATAGTAAACTTAAATTTAATTGTTATTATTTCAATGATGCCTACAATGTCACAAAAAATTGAATAATAGAAAAAGGTTGTATAGTATAATAGAAAATGAAAACTCAAATCCCCGTAAGGAGATGTATATTAATGTTACTTCAGAATGAACAATTTCCATTAATTCTCCTTATTTTCCCCTCCAATTTTATCTTCTTAAATTTTATAAGCCGTATAATTTGTATCAAACAACTTATTTAGGACTCGTCTATTCATTATTTAATTTGGTATGTCTTCAACAATATGAGTTGCAATTAATTAAAATATAAACATATATTTATATTTCACATGTATAACATAGTCATTTTCATTTAAAAAAGTATCATTTTTATATTAGTTTGTCGTAGTGGCCCAAAACTAGAAGCTAAGATTTTCAATTCAAATTCGTATGATATCATAGTAAGTTAATAAGATATTGTAAGACTGTAAATCTTACTAAATATAAAGTCAAAAATTAAGCTATACATGCAATATTTTATATTAAAATTCTTGCGAAATGGTCTTATTCAAGATCCTATATAAGTAATATCTTTCTAAAAATTATGTTATTATGATATCTTTCTAAGAATTAATATAAGTAGTTGATTAAGAAGATATAATTTAATTAATTAAACTATATAAATAATTTATTGTGGACAAAAATTTAAAAAAATTAATACAATATGAAGTTCACAACTTCATAACTTACCAGACTGACCCTGTCTAAAAAAAAAAAAAAAGAAGCTTCCTCTGAGAACAAAGAAAAAAGAGGTTATACAATCTTACCTTAAATTTACTTAAAATGAGATCTACAAACAGAAAAAAAAAATAAAAAAATCTAAACTAAAGCACTCACAAGCAGGCTTCCTCCGGAAGCCAAGAATTTGTCTAATGTCTCACGGGAACGGGAGGCTTGATTTCCCGAGTTTCCTGCTTTCCTCTTCAATTCTCAGCTTCTCTCTCTACTGTCTAGCCCTCTCGTCTCTTCCTTCTCTGCCTCTCTTCATTCTCTACAGTCCTCGATCTGTTCCTCTCTCTGTCTCTCTCTCTCTCTGTCAGCCCATCTTCCTCCTCTGCCTCTTTTGCTTCTGTATGTCGGCTCCAACAGTGGCTGAATGGCAGATCTCGACTCTGGGCAAATGGAGCAAGCGAGTTTTGTTTGGGCAATGAAGCAACCGACACAGCAATTGTGTCCATGCTCGTGCTCGTGCTCGACCTCGACCTCGATTCTGGGCAGCAACCGACTCTCCTTCAACGAAAGAAGATATGTCCCAATTCCCACTTCTCAGATCTAAGTTTCTCTCAGTTAAAACTCACAGATGCACAATTTGGAGTTCACTACAAAAACGGTGCCAAACTCCGACAGAAAAAGCGATGCGAGACCCGATCGTCGGAAAATATCAGAAGGCCTAACGGAAAAGCAGATGGGGCCCGATAGAAATTCCGACGAAATTCTGTCGAAACCTGTCGATCACCATCGGAAATTCTGTCGGTGGTTTCTGGCTCGGATCCCGATGCACGCGGGGCTGCTGGGTTTGAAAATTTTGAGTGTTTTAAATTTGGGGGGGGGGGTTTCCGGGCATTTGAAAAATTTAGAGAGAGAAGGAGCTTTGAAGAGAAAGAGAGGGAGGAGAAGGAAGAGAGAAAAAGAGAGGTTAGAAGGTTTTGGTGGTCGAAAAGTAAACAGTAAGTGATTATTTTTGTTAATTTGTTGTTTAAAGTTGAAATAATTAAATTAATTGATGTTTTGTATGGTTTTAATTTTTCAAGTTTGACTACCGCCGCCGCCGTGCCTCCGCCGCCGGTAATACCCTTGATTTTTTGGGTTTTAAAGGTTAGTAGAATTGTTGCGCTTTAAAATTGTGTTAATTTTAATCTTGAAGCATGTTTGTTTAGTTTGATATATTTATTTTTTTCTGTACAATATTAATGTGAATTGCGTTTAATTTTTATTTAATTTGTAAAATATGTTTATTAGAATAAGTGGAGTAAAACATGTTAAGTATATACATCTAAAATGTTAATATGTTAAGCATGTATAATATGTTTGCTTGATGTGAATAATTTAAGTAAAACAAGTTTGTTTATTATAAAATGTTAAATATGTTAAGCATGTATGTTTTTTGAAGTGTGTTTAATTTTTGCATGATTTGTTTGATATATTTAGAATTTTTTTTTATTTTTTTGCAATATGTATGTATGTTAAGTAAATATTAATTTAAGTTTGCTAAGTATGTTAATAGTATTTTGTTATTTTTTTTTGGGTTTGTTTGATTAGATGAAGTGTTAAGTAAATAGTTGAATATGTGGTTGATGTTTAATGAGGCTTATGTGGAAAAATAATATTGTTATGTGAAATTTATTATTTTTAGCATATATGTTTAATGACATTAATTGTTGTATTTTAGGTTTTGTGAGAATTTATTTTGATAGTGAAAAAGTATAATGTAACTATAATTTAATATGTAATGTATATTCATTTGAATAATTGAAATAGTTGTGAGTACGTAAGCATGTGTAATATATGTTTAGTTTTGGTAAATGGTTTAAGAATGTTAAGAATGTTTTTTTTTTCAATTTGTTGTGTATATTAATTTTTGGTAAGTGTGTGAATAATATTCTTTTTTTCAGATATGGTTAATTTTTCGTATGATTTGGTTGGTTTAATATCAAATTTTTCCCCCCCGTAAAATATGGATGTGAATTGCGTTAAATTTTAATTTTATTTGTGAAGTGTATTTATTTGAATAAGTCGAGTAAAATATGATAAGTATGTACATTTGTAATAATTATATAATTATTATGAAATGTTGAAGTATATTAGACATGTGTAATGTGTTTAGTTCTAGGGATTTCTTTAAATTTCCTAAGTATGTTTGTATTTTGTTTGATTTGTGATATATATTAATGTTTTGTAAGTATGCAAAGTGTATGTGTTTTTTAGGCATGTTAAGTATATATTGAGGTGTGTGACGTATATATTAATTGAAGTTTGCTCATTATGTTAATTGTGTTATATGTTATTAATTTGGTTTGGATTTATTTATTGGAATGAAGTACGAAGTAATAATTTTATTTGTGTTTGATGCTTGATTACATTTATTTTGACAAATAATGCAGTGATGTGAAATTTTGGTTGAATTGTTTAAGTATATTAAGTATGTTTGTTTTTTGTTTAAGTATGTTGAGCGTGAAATAAATTATGTAATTTATGTTTGACGCTTAATTAGGTGTGTTATGATATATTTAATAGTTGTATTAAATATATTTTGATGTAATTCATATATATATATATATATGTTCAACTAGGTAAATAGATTTCTAAAAGATTTTGATTGCAATTGCTTGTAGTTTACATAACAATTAAGAAAATCATACTAGCAATATGGATAGGCCGTTGCATCATCAATGGATGTATAGGAGAAGAAATCCTAATGGGCATGAACTTAGAGATGAGTGGTTGATGGGAGTTAATATGTTTGATGGATTTGCACGAAATCAGGAGGAGTATAGAATTAATGGAGTTTATAGATGTCCATGTGTGAAGTGCAAGAATATACAATATTTTGCGCCTGATGTTGTAAAGTCTCATTTGTATAGAAAGAGGTTTGTGAAGAATTATTGGTATTGGACAAGTCATGGGGAAGAAGATAATTCAGAAGTAGGGGGTGCAAGTAGTTCACATTCTATGAATTTTGATTACGATCACAACGATCATAATCATATGGAGAACATGGTTCATGCGGCCTTCCAAGCTAATGAAATGAACATGAGTAGCCATCATGACGTAAATCCTGAGACATTTTACACTATGCTTGAATCTGCCTAAAGACCGTTGTATGAGGGGTGCAACATAACTGAACTTGAAACATCTGTGAGGCTACTTAGTATTAAATCGGGGCACAACATGTCTCAATGTTGTTTCAATGACGTTGTTCGCCTGATGAAAGATATGTGCCCCTCTGAAAGTGGCATTCCAAAAAATTATCATCAGCATCTCAGAAAAGTGTTAGATTTAGGTTTGGATGTTCAAGAAATTGATTGTTGTTCGAATAGTTGCATGCTTTATTATAAACAGGATAAGGGTTTGTCCGCATGCAAATTTTGTGGATATGCAAGACAATTACCAAAGAAATCCAACCAACGATGTCATAAAGATGTTTCATATGCTAAAATGCACTACTTGTCTTTAATCCCGAGATTGCAACGACTGTATGACTCAAAAAAGACTACCGTCCATATGAGATGGCATCATGAGTACCGCCAAGAATCGAGTGTTCTCCGGCATCCGTTGGATGGATTAGCTTGGAAGTATTTCGACCAAAAGTATCCAAATTTTGCAGCAAAGCTTCGGAATGTAAGGTTAGGTCTTTGTGCTAATGGTTTCACACTATTTTTCATATCTGGAAGATCGTATTCTATGTGGCCAATTGTTGTTACACCTTATAACTTGCCTCCAGATATGTGTATGACTACTCCATACATGTTTTTAAGTTGCATTATTCCCGGTCCAACAAATCCGAAGAACATGATTGATGTGTAGTTACAACCCTTAATTGATGAGTTGAAAATGCTATGGGATGTTGGGGTGGATACATTTGATGTTTCAAGCGGCAGAACTTTTAGATTGCATGTCGCGTTGATGTGGACTATTAATGATTTTCCCGCATATGGTATGTTATCTGGTTGGAGTACTCATGGTCTGTTAGCATGTCCGGTTTGTATGCATTAGAATTGTGCATTTCAGTTACAACATGGCCGAAAGCCATCTTGGTTCGATTGTCATCGTCGATTCTTGCCTCGCAATCATTGTTTTAGAGCTAATAAAGTTGCTTTTCGTAAAAGGAAGAGCACACACATTGGCCCTCCCCGAAGGATTTCTGGTGAGATGTTGTCTGATACAATATCGACTTTGCCTAAAGTGACTACAGATATCCATTTTCAAATTCCGGGATTTGAGAAAAATGAGCATAATTGGACAAAGCAAAGTATCTTTTGGGAGTTACCGTATTGGAAGCATCAACTTTTGAGGCATAACATTGATGTTATGCATATTGAAAAAAACTTCAGTGAAAATATTCTAAACACAGTGATGGATGTTCCGGGAAAAACAAAGCATGATATCAAAGCATGGATGGATATGTCTATTCTGTGTAGTAGGCAAGAGTTGAACTTGGCTACAAGAGGGTCAACTGATAGATTGCATAAACCAAAAGCCAAGTTTGCACTGTCGTTACCTCAAAAAAGGGTTGTCTGTCAATGGTTGCGGGAGGTTCATGTGCCTGATGGTTATTGTTCTAATGTGGGAAATTGGGTGGATCCATCTAACACGAAGTTGCAAAATATGAAAAGTCATGATCATCATGTGTTTTTGGAGAATCTTCTTCCAGTAGCTTTTGCTGCTCTTCCGGAAGATGTGTTGGGACCCTTGGTCGAATTGAGTAAATTTTTCAGAAACCTATGCTCCAGTGAGTTACATGTTAGCATGTTGGAAGAGATAAACAAGAACATTGCTATAATTCTTTGTAAATTGGAGACAGTGTTCCCTCCTGGTTTTTGGAATGTCATGGAACATTTGCCTATTCATTTATCCGAAGAAGCTTTGTTGGGTGGTCCTGTTCAATATCGATGGATGTATCCTTTTGAGAGGTACTTTGGCTGGTTGAAGTCTACGGCAAAGAATAAAGCTCATGTAGAGGCATCTATGGTTCACGCATACTTGGCATTTGAGATAAAACATTTCGCTGAGTACTATTTTCAATCAAGCTTGGATTGCCCAAGTATTGGGCGTAATGAGGGTATGCAACAACCTCAACCACAAATGCCAACTCTATCGGTGTTCAACCATAAGGGTACTCCATTTGGAAATCGAGGAAAAAGATATTTTACTGAGGCGGAGTACCGTGTCGCTCGACTTCACATTTTACTGAATTGTGTTGAAGTGCAACCATATTTGGAGTAAGTATATCAGTTACTAAAAGTTTCATTTGAATACTTAATAATTGTCGAATAATAATTAATTAATTTTATTCGTTAAACATTACAGTTGGTTCAAACATCAATTTCGCGGTCATAATCCAAAAGCGAGTGATGTGAAAGTTGACTTGCTTACCGAGGCAAATTTTGCACAATGGTTTGAGTGTAATGTAAGTAATTTTTTTTAAGTAATCTTCAACTCCTAAAACACATTTCTGTAACTCTTATGAGAATTACCTTCTTTTTCTCGTCATAGGTCAATTCTTATCGGGTGTTTAATGATGAGAGGTAAGATTTTTTGTTGAACTTATCTCATGGACTGATTATGGTGGTGGAATGTTTTTCTGGGTATAAAGTTAATGGTTACCAGTTTTATACCAAGGCTAGAAATGAAGGTAAAGTAACATATAATTGTGGCATGTGTTTCAAAGGAGTTGGTGAAGGTGATGAAGCATCAGGGGATTATTATGGCGTACTTCACAAAATTATTCGTGTTGAATTTAATTAAAAAATGTGTACTTTTAAATTGTGAGTGGTTTGACTCGGATGTTCCTCGAGGGCTATGTTATTCTAAATTTATCCCATATCCCGAGGTTAATCATACCAGACGTTACAGAAAGTTTGACCCATTCATATTTGCTGATACTGCAACCCAAGTGGTATATGTTAAGTACCCTGAGGGGATATCAGAAAAAGCGAATTGGTGGGTAGCTATACCAAACAAACCTCGCAGTGCTCCTAAAGATAAGGATAACCTAGAACTTGCCTATCAACAGTTAGGAATGACAACCATGAATGTGGATAATGTAATAACCAAAACCTTAGTTGATGAAACTGCACAAGTTGATGATGTTGATGCACATGATTGGGGTGATGATCATGATGGGAATGGTGAACATGATGATGGTGATGAAGAGGATGAAGAAGGTGAATGGGATGATGAAGCTGAAGACACTGATGATGATGATGATGAAAATATGGCATTGCAAAGTGGTGATGATGACGATGATGATGCGTCCTACAATGATTGAATT
Source organism: Selenicereus undatus (assembly GCA_017589665.1). NCBI lineage: Eukaryota > Viridiplantae > Streptophyta > Magnoliopsida > Caryophyllales > Cactaceae > Selenicereus > Selenicereus undatus. The sequence goes on from JACYFF010019584.1 coordinate 96,234,925, forward strand.
AATCTTTTCGTTGTATGGATATTTATGCATGTGTTTGTAGTTTTTCTTAATTGTAAACCCAGAAAAACAATTGTGTATATGTACTGTAATGTTTTCACTGACAATAGTATAAATATTTGCGCGGTTGTATTTTTTTATTTTGTTCTTATTTGTTAGATGTCTGGACTCAATGGTGGACGTGGTCGTGGTCGAACGGTTAGGAATGATGCGGGTAGAGGAGTACCACAACCGACCCCACAGTTTGATCATACTGATAAAAACTATGAAACAAACACCTTTAGTGGAATGTTTGGAGGTTTTCTTGATCTAACTCAACCGTTCAGAAATTATTTTAGTAGTATGAATGAGCAACCCCATATGGAACCACCTTTTTTTGGTGCGGGTATGCAGTCACTAATCCAACCCAATGTTCCGTACGTCGGTGGTACTTCAGCTACTCCATTTCTAGATCAACAGTTTGGTACTGTTAGTCCACATTACAACAGTAATCAGATTATGGGTCAACCTAGAATGTCAAGTCACTCAGTGCACAACGAAGGGGTCCCAAATGAAGGGGTAGGAAGAGATAGACAAAGTCCTGCACCTAATAGTGAAACTGCAAGCATAAATAATAAGATATATTTATAACCTGATGGTGATACGTGAGTATCTTGCAATTTTTTTAGTTTCTTCAGTAATCATATTCTTTGAATGCCTATAGTAATTACTTTTGACAAATTCTTTTTTTGTTCTTAGTTTTGTTCCATACTAGGGCGTGGTTCAAAAAATTGTTGAAAGCTTCGCATGTAAGTACCCACGTCCTTGGACCAGGTGGGCGAAAGTTCCACAATCTCAGAGAGACATATGGTTTAATGAGTTCAAGGTTAATTTTCTGTACAACGAATTTAAAAGTTGTCATTGGATTGTTTGAGATGTTTACTAATATACTTCAACTTTGTCACAGAAACTCTACCACTGGCATCAAGGCAATGAAACTCATATACGGCGTAACTTTGAGTACAGAGGTGCAACTCGACTTAGGGACATTTTTGGATATGCCAGGAAGTACAACAAAAAGCCAAAGTGGTTACCACCTAGTGTTTGGAATGAGATGGTCAAACATTGGAGTGAGGATGACAACTTCAAGAAATTGAGTCAACAAAATAAAAAGAGTAGATTGAGTGATACAGAAGGTTTTGGTCATTCATTGGACACATGTGGCTCAATTCTGATTAGTGAAAGGAAAAGACATCTGGTAAGTTATGTGATTATTAATAAGCGTATTTTTCATTTATAATGTACAATATGGATTGCAGTTTAATTTGATCCTTGTTTACATTGAATTACTCATTATATATATAATTTTTAGGCTAAAGCATTAGGCAGGGAACCAACATGTGAGGAACTGTTTAAGGACACTCTCTACAAGGTCAAAGACAAACTTTCGTTGATAAAAAATCTGCAAAAAAATTTGTAAGTTTAACTCATTTTTTTTTAGAGATTATTCATAAGTTATAATATTAATTGTTTGTTTAGTGTGAAATTAATAGTTTTATTTTTGACAACTTTCAGGAGGATTATCACAACAAATGGGATGAGTACACTCAATCTGCAAGTCAAGGTAGCTCCCAACTACCCCCTATGACCCCAGAAGAGTTTTGGGTTAAAGAAAATCTAGGCAAAAAAGGCCATGTATACGGTTTCAACACGGAGGGGGTTAAGTTGAAGAAATTAGCTACAATTGCATCTACACATCACTCATCAGTTGAGCATTTTGATCCAAGAGAGCAAGCGCAACTCCTCAATCAGAGCATTACCAAACAAGCAGAGGCTATAAGTCAAATAGCCAAGAAACAGGGGAAGACAGAGCGGATTATAGATTTTTTTTAAAGATTTCTTAAAGGACAAAGCGCAGGTTCTTCCAGCCAAATCAACCTGAACCCTGATGATGAAGAGGACTCCGAAGATGACAATGGTGATAATCCCACAAATTTATCTGATTCTAATTGATGTATATGACCTGCGTGCAGATACTGGACAATTGTGTTTGATGGATATTGTGGTCAATGTTTGTGGCACATTTTTAATTTCAGATCTGAACCTATATATTTGGTAATTATTTATATTTGGTAATTATTAATTTTATTTTATGTGTTGGTTTAAATTTTTTTGATGATTTAAGATTTTTTTTACGCAACTAAAATTATTCAAAAAAAAGTTTTTTTTGGGAGGGGGGGACGGAATTTCCGTGTCGGAAATTCCGTCCTCTGCAATTTTCCCCTGCACCACAAACAGTGTCCCGATGGTCTTCCCGACGGGTGTTTTCCGTCGGAAATTCCGTCGGACTAGTTTCTGCGACGACCCGAATCCTGACAATCAACTTTCCGTCGGAGATACTTTTTTCGTCGGAAAACAGACCTTTTCCGTCGGTATTTCCATCGCTGATTAGATGTATTTTTTTAGTCACGGTCACTTATTTGTATATTGTAGTGCTTTTTACATATGTGCTTTTTTGTCTACTTTCTTTGTCATGTTTCGTGTGTCAACTTCTTCAATTTGAATTCTGAAATCAAAAGGAAGCGTGTAAAATCAAAACGAATCATACAAAATCAAAAGGAATCATACATCTAGTCACCAAATTGTCCATTTCCAACACGGTCTAATCGCCCATTCCTCGTTCCATCACGGGTGGAACGGTCGTTCTGCTGCGGAATGGGGTTTGCTCTGAGTTTTTGGCAAAACTCGGATCGGTCAAGTTAAAATTCGTGCTAACTCGGCCGTTCCGGAACGGAACGACCGAGTCTTGAATCCCTGCCCCCAATGCATGCCTCCTAACATTTGATATTTATGAAAGATTGAAATGTTACGTTGGTTTTTTTTTTTTGTTTGGAAGACATTTTATCCCTTTGCTATTATTGAATTCTGTGGTGAATGACTTTGTTTTTTGGTAGCTTGGAAAGAAATATTTGTTTACAGTTGTATATGATTGTTTTATTTTGTAAAAACCTATATATATAGGCCGAGTTATTCATTTCACAAAAGGTATACCTAAGCTACTTTTCTTTTTTTTTTTTTAGATTTTCTTTGACCTCTTTTAATGCCAATGCTTGTGTTTCTTGTTCAGGTGTCAAACATAGTTTGTAATCATGTTTCATTCTAGGC
>JACYFF010019584.1:96294799-96337966 GCA_017589665.1 Selenicereus undatus
AGTACTTGATTCATATTAATATCATTTAAGCAGTGCGGGGTTGGAAGGGGTCGAAAACTCTTTTGAAAACTTCTCTCAAACTTTCCTTATAATTTTATGACAAAAATTTTATCACTTGTTTCTAACAATTTTTCCACCTAATTCCTCCATTTTTTTTCTTTGTGATTTTATTTAAGCTCAACACAAGAAAAAAAATGGAGGAATTAGGTGGAAAAATTGTTAGAAACAAGTGATAAAATTTTTGTCATAAAATTATAAGGAAAGTTTGAGAGAAGTTTTCAAAAGAGTTTTCGACCCCTTCCAACCCCGCACTGCTTAAATGATATTAATATGAATCAAGTACTTCATCAACATTTAAATTTCTCATCGAAATTATAATATTTTTTCCTCAATCCAAACAGCACAAAAAAATTCAGTTTCTTCCTACTTTTTTTCCTTCATATGTTTTTCCTTCAATTTTTCTTTCCACCAAATTTTGTAAGGACCAAAAGGAGCCTAAAAGTTGTCAAAAATTGAAAAATTGAAAAAAAAGAACATTATTTATTACTCTAATCTTTATATTACAAATGCTAAAATGTGTAATGGGTTGAGTGTTGAGGAAATGAAAAATGCTAGCATGGAAGTAAATTTCAAGTATATGTTGTTTCACAACCGTTGGATCAAAATCTTAAACAATCTTGACCCTTGAATTTATCTCGATCACCGCATCAATAGATAGCATATACAATAATCTCCCTCTCTTTACTGGGCACATTAGGTCTCAGGTTCGATTCCTCCCTCCCTCATCGTATTGTACTATTTACTAGGCACATTAGGTCTCAGGTTCGATTTCTCCCCCCTCATTATATTGTATTGCCCATTTTGGCTCCTATGGACCAAAACGTTTTTAGTTTCCATCATTATTATTAATATTTTATATTTTCAATACAAATATAAACTTGAGCATGTATTATTAGAGATAATAGAATAATAAATACGATTTCCATGATTATTTCTATTATTACTATTGTTGTTGTTGTTGTCATTATCATTGTCGTCGTTGTTATCTTTCCACTTGAATTTGATAACATAGTCAAAATTAATAATGATAAGCAAATTATCAAAGAGAGATTAAGAGATTATAATGGATATAAAAAATTTTATTAGTTTATTATTATAAAATACGTTCATATTTTAGAGGTTTTAACTTAAGAAAACCAAATTATAATTACTGAACAAGATATAAAACCTTATGTGATACCTTATTATTAACATATAATATAATATACACAATTTTAAAGAAATAATAAATATCTTTGATTTTCATTATTATTATTAATATTTTGTATTTTTTGATACAAATATAAATTTGAGCATGTATTATTAGAGATAGTAGAAAAATAAATATGATTTTCATGATTATTTCCATTAGTACTATTGTTGTTATTGTCGTCATTGTCATTGTCCGTGATGTTATCTTTCTCTTTGAATTTGATAACATGGTCAATATTAATTATGATCATCTAATTATCAGAGAGAGATTAAGGGATTATAATGGATATAAAAGTTTTTATTATTTTATTATTATAGAATAAGTTCATGTTTTGCAAGTTTTAACTTAAGGAAGCCGAATTTTAATTACTGAACAAGCCGTAAAACCTTATGTGACACCTTATTATTAACACATAATCTAATATAGACATTTATATAGAAATAATATAGATTTTTGATTTCCATGATTATTATTGTTATTTTGTATTTTTCAATACAAATATACATTTGAGCATGTATTATTAGAGATAATATAAATATAAATATGATTTCCACGATTATTTTCATTCTTCGCTGTTATCTTTTTCTTTGAATTTGATAACATAGTCAATATTAATTATGATCATATAAATGTAAGGGTTGTGCTGAAAAATTACATATTGTAAGCATAATACAACATATTGCAAGGGTTGAATGTGAAATATAAAAAAGAAATAAAACTAAAACATGATCATCGTATTAGACCCTTGAAGCTGAATTTCTTTCACATTTAATATAATCTATTTAATAGAAGGAAATAAACGAACTATTTTTCTTTTTGTTTCAAAGCATACATATCTTATAATTAAATTTTATTCATGTAAATCTTAAAAGTATAATTAATTTTTTAACGTTTCAAATAAATTGACCAAATTCTAATCTATTTAACGCAAAAGAAAAAATTAAATAATTTTATTTTCTTTTAAACCATACAAATTCAATGATCAAATTCTCTTCATAAAACACCTAAAATTATAATTAATCTTTTACCATTTAAAATAAAATGCCCCAAATTTCCGTAATCTTTATATTATAAAGGCTAGAATGTGTAAGGGGTTGAGTGTTGAGGAAATGGAAAATGCTAACATGGGAGTAAATTTAGGGCATATGTTGCTTCACAACCGTTGGATCAAAATTTTAAACAATCTTAGCCCTTGGATTTATCTTTACTAGCCACATTAGGTCTCAGGTTCGATTCTCCCCTCCCTCATTGTATTGTACTATTTACTATGCACATTAGGTCTCAGGTTCGATTCCCTCATCCCCTATTATATTGTATTGCCCATTGTGGCTCTTACGGACCAAAACGTTTTTAATTTTCGTCATTATTATTATTAATATTTTATATTTTTCAATACAAATATAAATTTGAGCATGTGTTATTAGAGATAATAGAATAATAAATACGATTTCCATGATTACTTCTATTATTACTATTGTTGTTGTTGTTGTCATTATCGTTGTCGTCGTTGTTATCTTTCCGTTTGAATTTGACAACATAGTTAATATTAATAATGATCATCAAATTATCAAAGAGAAATTAAGAGATTATAATAGATATAAAAATTTTTATTAGTTCATTATTATAAAATACATTAATAATTTAGAAGTTTTAACTTAATGAAACGAAATTATAATTACTGAACAAGTCATAAAACCTTATATGACACCTTATTATTAACACATAATATAATATACACAATTATAAAGAAACAATAAATATTTTTTATTTCCATTATTATTATTAATATTTTGTATTTTTCGATACAAATATAAATTTGAGCATGTATTATTAGAGATAATAGAAAAATAACTATGATTTCCATGATTATTTCCATTATTATTATTGTTGTTATTGTCGTCATTGTCGTTGTCGGCGATTTTATCTTTCTTCTTGAATTTGATAACATGGTCAATATTAATTATGATCATCTAATTATCAAAGAGAGATTAAGGGAGTATAATGGATATAAAAGTTTTTATTATTTCATTATTATGGAATAAGCTCATGTTTTAGAAGTTTTAACTTAAGAAAACCGAATTATAATTACTGAACAAGCCGTAAAACCTTAGGTGATATCTTATTATTATCACATAATATAATATACAAATTCATATAGAAATAATAAAAAAAAATTATTTCCATAATTATTATTATTATTTTGTCTTTTTCATTACAAATGTACATTTGAGCATGTATTATTAGAGATAATATAAATATAAATATGATTTCCATGATTATTTCCATTCTTACTATTGTTGTTGTTGTCATTGTAGTTATCGTCACTGTTATCTTTCACTTTGAATTTGATAACATAGTCAATATTAATTATGATCATATAGATGTAAGGGTTGTGCTGAAAAATTGCATACTGTAAGCATGATATAACATATTGCAAGGGTTGAATGTGAAATTTTAAAAAAATTTAAAATAAAACACAATCATTATATTAGGCCCATGAAACAGAATTTCTTTCACATTTAATATGATCTATTTAACAGAATGAAATAAACGAACTATTTTTTTGTGTTTCAAAGCATATATATCTTACAATTAAATTTAATTCATTTAAATCTTAAATGTATAATTAATTTTTTAACATTTCAAATAAATTGACCAAAATCTAATCTATTTAACGCACAAGAAAAATTGAAATCACTTTCGTTTTCTTTTAAAGCATACAAATCCAATAATCAAATTCTCTTCATAAAACACCTAAAATTATAATTAATATTTTACCGTTTAAAACAAAATATCCCAAATTGCCATAACACTTCAAACTAAGAAATATCTCAACCCACAAATCTGAACTCAACCCATCTCTTGCAAGACAACATAAGGGCATGACAAGTTTATATCAAAACCCATGAAACTATTCAGTTGACATGAAAACCAAATGTACAAAGTATGAACACTTAATTATATTAGCGTCCCCTAATTGGCCATTTTAAATAGCCAAAAAAGTTATGTGTTAGCATAAATACAATGTTCAAATTATTTTCGTTGAAAGACAAATTTTATTTCTGTTACATGTAAAACTGAAACTAAACTGACTTTAAAATAGTTTATACCTAAATTCATTAGACAATTAGCCACTTCATAAATTTTTGCTCAACAACAAGAGGAGAAGGTAGATTTTTCATCATTGGCATCATAGATTGACTTATCATCACCCAATTTAGGCCCTGTTCTTTTCAGTGGGAAATGAGGGGTGTGAGATGAGTGGGTGTGGGAAAAGGGGGGAATGAGTGGGTGGGTGTGGTATTTTTTTTTTGAGTATGGGAATGAGTGGATGAGTGACTGAGTGTGGGTGACAGCTGAATGTAATTGAATGAAGTTGAAATATTGGTTATTAATAATTTTTTGTTTCATAATGTAATAATTTTATTGTAATAGTAATTAATGATGATGAATTTTTTTATTTTTGTTCATTCTTTTTTTTTTATTTATTTTTTATTTTTTATTTTGCTATTTTTATTATTTCATTTTATATTTTATTTTTTTAATTTTTTAATTTTTTAATTTTGAAATTTTAATTTTTAATTTTTAATTTTTTAATTTTTTAATTTTTTAATTTTTTAATTTTTAATTTTTTATTCTTAATTTTTAATTTTTTATATTTTTAAATTTTTTATTTTTATTTTTTAATTTGTAATTTGTAATTTTTGCAATTTTTCTTATTTTTAATTTTGTTATATTTTTTTAATTTTTTAATTTTTTTGTATTTATTTTTTATTTTCTTATTTTTTATTTTTCTGTATTTATTTTTTTTTTTGAAATTTTTCATTGGTTGTTTTTCTGGAATAAAAAAATAAAAAATAAAAAATAAATAGATACAGCAAAATAAAAAATAAAAAAATAAATACAAAAAATTTAAAAATTTAAAAATAAATGAATAAAAAATAAAAATAAATGCAAAACATTTAAAATTTTAAAGTTTTAAAGATAAAAAATTAAAAAAATAAAAAAATAAAAAAATAAAAAATGAAAACGGAAATAAAAATAAATACAAAAAAGTAAAAAAATAAAAAAAATAAAAAATAAAAAATAGAAAATAGAAATAAAAAATAAAAAATAGAAATAAAAAATAAAAAATAAAAAATAATGAAAAATTATAAAAATAATGAAAAACAAAAAAAATAAAACTGTTTCATGACTTCTGAAAAATTAAAACTGCTTGTAATTGCTATCAGCTTATTCATATACACAATTACGTAAATTGTAAAAATTTTCAAAATATGAGAAATTGTTGTTTTATGTAGGTGTGGGAAAGAGTGGGTGAGTGTGGGAAGGAGTGATATTTTTTTTTAAAGTGTGGGAAGATGGGGGAAGGAGTAGGTGAGTGTGGGTTGAGTTGATTTCCCAACGAAAAAAACATGGTGTTAGTATGGTTTGTGACAAATTCACTATCTACTGTCTCCATCATACTTATATATACTTTTGTCACAATCATATACTTTTTAATTATTAATCCAATTAGTTATGCACGAAGTTGCTGTATATTTAACTTTTTTATTGAATTTTTCCATTATCTCCTCTAAACTATAATATTAATCATGTCTACCATAACTATTTGTTTATTATTTCGATAACATATCTACAGAATATCTATTTGAATATACTCCGTGCAAAGCACGGGCCCAAACTAGTACTTCAAACTAAGAAATATCTCAACCTACAAATTTGAACTCAACCCATCTCTTGCAAGACAACATAGGGGCATAGGAAGCTTATACCAAAACTCATGAAACTATTGAGTTGACATGAAAACCAAATGTACAAACTATGAAAATATAATTATATTAGCGCCCCCTAATAGGCCGCTTTAAATAGCCAAAAAAGTTATGTATTAGCATAAATATAATGCGTTGAAAGACAAATTTTATTTCTGTTACATGTGAAACTCAAACTAAACCGACTTCAAAATAGTTTCTACCTAAATTCACTAGACAATTAATGACTTCATAAATTTTTGCTCAACAACAAGAGGAGAAGGTGAATTTTTCGTCATTAGCGTCATAGATTGAATTATCATCACCCAATTTAGCGTGCTTTGTGACAAATTCACTATCTACTGTTTCCATTATACTTATATAGACTTTTTTCACAATCAAGTAGTTTTCAATTCTTAATCTCATTGGTCATGCACGAAGTTGCGGTATACTTAACTGTTTCATTGAGTTTTTCCATTATCTCCTCTAAATTATAATATTAATCATGTCTACTATAACTATTTGTTTATTATTATTTCGATAACATATCTGCAGAATATCTATTTAAATATACTCCGTACAAAGCATGGGCTCAGACTAGTATTACAAATGAAAAGTCATTTTATATACTAGGTAATCAAAATTTGACAATGTTTATGAAATACTCATGAAAGAAATTTTTGATAACTTTATCCAGACAGAGGGAATATAAACTTAGATTGAATCACGATTTTTTTTATTTTAAAAATAATTGTCATTTGACTTCAGGCCTCTATCAAGCATTCAAGCCCTATGACAAGTGGCAACATAATTCATGTGTATTTTGTATTAAAAAAGAAAAAGAAAAACACAACCCATGTGATATCCAGCGTGATCTCATTATTGTGATTCTAATAATCCAGGTGATCCAAAAACTTAAAAAATAAATATTAAAAATCCAAGTGCTCCCACAGTTCTCCTATAAATTCTCTTCACCATCAAGCATAATTCCAAACAAAGAACAAACTAAAAGAATTAGATACATGCTCCCTCCCCCCCGCCCCCCAAAAAAACAGGAAGAAAAGAAAAATGACAACAACTCAGTCCATTCTTCACATACTCCCGACTTTCTTTCTCCTAGTCTCCTCCTCACTCTCTACTCCTCCATTATGCTCACCCCCTCCTAAACCCAACCCGAAGCCCGACCCCTTCCATTTTACTCACCTTCTCCAAAACCCCAACCCCAACCCAAGCCAAACCCAAGCCCCAACCCGACCCGGAATACACAACCTTCATGAAAAATGCATGCAACACCACCATATACCCCTCCCTCTGTTAGAAAAAGCTAAGTCTATTTGTTGCTAGTCCCGATAGATTCATGTGAAAAAAATTCTCGCTAAAGATTATGTTTTTGATATTCCATTGAGACTTATCTGTGTGATAGTAAAAATAGGAATGCATGATACTTAACCAATACTGTTCTAAATATTGTGAATTTATGCTAATATGCTAAGGTTTTTTTTATGCCAATATTAATATACCAAAACCGAGACAATTTCAGCAAGTTTCTGGCTGAGACCACCCCATTCCCCCGTTAAGGCCTGTGAATCCCACGACTCTAATCTTTGTGACTTAGATCTGGAACTGAGACTCATGCAAGTACCTACCCCAATCTCTGATCAGGACCCCCTTTAGATCTGGACTCCTGGGTTCAACTCTTGACTGCCAAAGTGCTCCCCAAATGGCCCTTGATAGAATGTCGGTCCATATATAAAAAAAGGAGGTTGAAGTACTATAGCAAACTTACCCATCACAACCGCCAGGAGGGGTGGTGCGTATGCATCACACGCCGCCGACAAAGACAACCTTGATTGTTTTTTTTCTTTAAAATCCCTCAGCATCGCCGATCTATGCCTCCTTGCTCGAGAAACCATGCTAAAAAACCAGAAATTGGTCGTGCGTGAAGTCACGTGCCGCCCTCATGAGTGGCGTGTTGAGCGAGTGAGCGGTGCCAGTCAACTCATTTGATGACCGATCTACTCATTTGTGTGGTTGTTTGGATGGATTGGCATGTAGTTGAAGTCATGGGCTTTGTCAAGGTGGTGGGTCATCATGTGGGTGGTGTTAACAGGATTTTCGAGGAAACTATTGTTGTGTTTGGTGTCTATGGGACACCGAAGCGAAGTGGGGTCGAGAGGGGTGGCAGCAATAGGTAGTAAGGTGGTGCGAAGCCATCTCAGAAAGCACTCTATAGTAACAGAGGCCAAAAGGTCTGAGTTACAGAGCTAGAGAAAGAGTCTCGAGGGTTTGAGAGAAAGGATTTTGAGAGGCAAAACCTGAGAGATAAAACAAAAGGAGGGGTCTGGGGGTCTATTAGGGTTGCCTATTTTTTGGTATATTTTATTTTTTTAAGATAAAAGAGTGTTTACTAATCTTATTTTTTGGGTTATTATACGCATACTTGAGGAATGTATATCATTCTTTTGAATTATGGGTTTGAACGTGTACAAGTTCATCGGATGTGAAATATAATGCAAGAAGTTGTGATGAATACAATAATTTGTTTATTGTGAAAATATGGAATATTACATGCAAATTGGTCATATCAATTTGTTTTTATATGAAACCACATGAAATTATTATGTAGTTATAAATCAATTTGATTGTAGGCATATGAATTTGTTTCGTATGTAACATTAGTTCTACATATAACTATTATGTAAATTAGTTTTATATGAATTTAATAAATATCTATGTGATATTTGAATGTATGTTACTGGGCCACATGAATTGTTTTTATGGGAATGTTCTAATTGAATTATTTAAATTTCTAGTTCGTGATTGTATGAGATAATTATGAGTTTAGCAAATTTTTGATCATATGACATAAATGATGGAATTTTAATAATTTAATTGCTTAAGAAAATGTACCTTTTGTCCATCTTTTATTGTATACTTGCAGATATGGCAACGAACAATGCAATGACTAGTGAATTATCCACCAATTGGAAGCTAGATAACACCAACTATGACATGTGGTATCGCAAGATTCAGTATCTTCTGAATGACAAAGATTTGTTAAAACACTTAACAATGGCTAAGTTTCCACCATCTAACAAAGATAAAATGGCATGCTTTACTAAGTCATATTGCATGTACGATGATCTAATTAGAGAGTTTGAGGCATGTCCCACTGCTAAGGACATGTGGGCCAAACTCAAGATCCGTTTTGGCCAGACATCCGAGGAAAGGCTTCGTATCTTGCTCTTAAAATGGATACAGTACAAAATAGACCAATCATACCATGGCTAAGCACTTATGAACCATGAGTGCCATGGTTCGTGATCTTAAGGTCACAGGTAACGAAATCCCTGAGGGGGATCAAGTCCTAAATGTGATTCGGGCTATCCTTGATGAATCTGAACATTAGGATATGTGATGATTATGTTGACTCATTCTGAGTACTTAAAGACGTTTATAGAAGTCCAAAATCACCTCGAAATGGAAGAAGAACGCCTACAAATGTTTAGTACTCCTAGTATGGCTCTTATTGGTAAAGAAAATAGGCCTAAAGGCAAAAAGAACAGTCGAGGTAAGCAATATAAGAAAGGTTCTCGTCCCCCTCAAAAGGGTGGGCTAAAGGCAGGTGGTGCCAAGAAGCATAAGGCTCAAGGCAATGGAGTTAATAACATAGCATGTATGAAGTGCTATATAATTGTGGTAAGAAAGGCCACCACTATAAGAAATGTTGTACCTACCATGCTTAAGTTTGTCTCCTTCCACACTTATATCCATGGTAGGGCATATTCGCTATGCTTAAGGTAAGCGTGTATAGGGTATCAGTGGGGGAAAATTCACCACGCTTAGTAAGTGTGGCTGGTAGTGCAGTACGCACACTTATATCCATGGAAGACTGCGCCATCTATCACGCTTATAGGTGTAGGTAGATTCCCCTCGCTTGTATCCATGAGCAGAGTAATCTTTGAGAAAGAAATAATTTTGACCACTCCCTCACTTATAAGTGTGGCATTATGCATTTGATAACATACTTCATGCCTTTTTTACTAGTTGCACGAACTTATTCAATGGCACAATAATCTTCTTAAGAGCATCCAAACTCTGCAGACATATTCTCCCTCTAAGTTTGATAACATTGCCTTCTCCATCTATAATGAAAAATGAAATAATTAATCTAAACAAGCATGACACTAGATACCCCAAAATTCCTGAAATTAATCAATTCAGAACTTTTGACTACTAAGGACAATAACCTATGACCAACACCTATTCATCATTCTTTAACCCTTCTGGTATATCAACAAGACCTGGATCAAAATACATTTGAGCCACATTATTGTCATTATTGACATCATCATCATCAATATCCTCATCACTCTCTAAGTCTAAAGTCAAGCGCTTAGGGGCTGCTTCTTCATTTTGTACAGAGCTCAAATACTCATCGTAAGTATGCCTAGAATGAAACATGATTACAAACTATGTTTGACACCTGAACAAGAAACACAAGCATTGGCATTAAAAGAGGTCAAAGAAAATCTAACAAAAAAAAAAGAAAAGTAGCTTAGGTATACCTTTTGTGAAATGAATAACTTGGCCTATATATATAGCTTTTTACAAAATAAAACAATCATATACAACTCTAAAAAAATATTTCTTTTCAAGCTACGAAAAAACTAAGTCATTCACCATAGAATTCAATAATAGTAAAGGGATAAAATCTCTTCCAAACCAAAAAAAAAAAACCAACGTAACATTTCAATCTTTCATAAATCTCAAACATAAGCTAATTAACCATCTTGGTTTCAAGAACCCTGATTCAACCCTAGCCCAATTCACTGGGTCTCTATATGCATCCTCTTTACAAATATTAGGAGGCATGCATTGGGGGCAGGGATTCAAAACTCGATCGTTCCGTTCCGGAACGGCCGAGTTGGCACGGATTTTAACTTGACCGATCCGAGTTTTGCCGAAAACTCAGAGTGAACCCTGTTTCACAGCAGGACGGACGTTCCACCTCTGATGGAACGGGGAACGGACGATTAGACCGGGTTGGAAAAGGACAATTTGGTGACTAGATGTATGATTCCTTTTGATTTTGTATGATTCGTTTTGATTTTATACGATTCCTTTTGATTTCAAAATTCAGATTGAAGAAGTTGACACACGGAACACGACAAAGAAAGCAGACAAAAAAGCACATATGTAAAAAGCACTACAATCTACAAAAATACATCTAATCAGCGACAGAAATACCGACGGAAAAAGGTATGTTTTCCGACGGAAAAAAGGATCTCCGACGGAAAATGCGACGGAAAGTTGACCATTGGGATTCGGGTCGTCGCAGAAACTGGTTCGACGGAATCCGACGGAAAACACCCGTCGGGAAGACCATTGGGAAACTGTTTGGGGTGCAGGGGAAAATTGCAGAAGACGGAATTTCCGACCGGAAATTTCGTCCCCCCCCCCCAAAAAAAACTTTTTTTTTGAATAATTTTAGTTGCGTATAAAGAAATCTTAAATCATCCCAAAAATTTAAACCAGCACATAAAATAAAATTAATAATTACCAAATATAAATAATTACCAAATATATAGTTTCAGATATGAAATTAAAAATGTGCTACAAACATTCACCACAATATCCATCAAACACAATTGTCCAGTATCTGCACGCATGTCATATACATTAATTAGAATCAGATAAATTTATGGGATTATCGTCATTGTCATCTTCGGAGTCCTCTTCATCATCAGGGTTCAGGTTGATTTGACTGGAAGAACCTGCACTTTGTCCTTTAAGAAATCTTAAAACTTTTTTCATAATCCGCTTTGTCTTCCCCTGTTTCTTGTCTATTTGACTTATAGCCTCTGCTTGTTTGGTAATGCTCTGATTGAGGAGTTGCGCTTGCTCTCTTGGATCAAAATGCTCAGCTGATGAGTGACGCGTAGCTGTAATTGTAGCTGATTTCTTCAACTTAACCCCCTCCATGCCGAAACCGTATACACGACCTTTTTTGTCCAGATTTTCTTTAACCCAAAACTTTTCTGGGGTCATAGGGGCAGTTGGGAGCTACCTTGTCTTGCGAATTGAGTATACTCCTCCCATTTGTTGTGATAATCCTCCTGAAAGTTGTCAAAAATAAAACTATTAATTTCACACTAAACATACAATTAATATTATAACTTATGAATAATCTCTGAAAAAAATGAGTTAAACTTACAAATTTTTTTGTAGATTTTTTATCAGCAAAAGTTTTGTCTTTGACCTTGCAGTGAGTGTCCTTAAACAGTTCCTTAAACAGTTCCTCACATGTTGGTTCCCTACCCAATTCTTTGGCCTAAAAAAAATGTATAATGAGTAATTCAATGTAAACAAGGATCAAATTAAACTGTAATCCATACTGTACATCATAAATGAAAAATACGCTCATTAATAATCACGTAACTTACCAAACGCCTTTTCCTTTCATTATTCGGAATTGAGCCACATGTATCCAATGAAGGACCAAAACCTTCTGCATCACTCAATCTATTCTTTTTATTTTGTTGACTCAATTTCTTGAAGTTGTCATCCTCACTCCAATGTTTGACCATCTCATTCCAAACACTAGGTGATAACCACTTTGGCTTTTTGTTGCACTTCCTGGGATATCCAAGAATGTCCCTAAGTCGAGTTGCACCTCTGTACTCAAAGTTATGCCGTATATGAGTTTCATTGTCTGGATGCCAGTAGTAGTGTTTCTGTCAAAGTTGAAGTATATTAGTAAACATCTCAAACAATCCAATGACAACTTTTAAATTCGTTGTACAGAAAATTAACCTTGAACTCATTAAACCATATGTCTCTCTGAGATTGTGGAACTTCCCCCCACCTGGTCCAAGGACGTGGGTACTTGCCTGCAAAGCTTTCAACAATTTTTTGAACCACGCCCTAGTATGGAACAAAACTAAGAACAAAAAAAGAATTTGTCAAAAGTAATTACTGTAAGCATTTAAAGAATATGATTACTGAAGAAACTAGAAAATTTGCAAGATACTTACGTATCACCATCAGGTTGTAAATATATCTTATTATCTGTGCTTGCAATTTCACTATCAGGTGCAGGACTTTGTCTATCTCTTCCTACCCTTCATTTTGGACCCCTTCGTTGTGGATTGAGTGGCTTGGCATTTTAGGTTGACCCATAATCTGATTACTGTTGTAATGTGGACTAACAGTACCAAAATGTTGATATAGAAATGGAGTAGCTGAAGTACCACCGACGTACGGAACATTGGGTTGGATTGGTGACTGCATACCCGCACCAAAAAAAGGTGGTTGCATATGGGGTTGCTCATTCATACTACTAAAATAATTTTCGAACGGTTGAGTTGGATCAAGAAAACCTCCAAACATTCCACTAAAGGTGTTTGTTTCATAGTTTTGATCAATATGATCAAACTGTGGGGACGGTTGTGGTACTCCTCTACCCGCATAATTCCTGACCGTTCAACCACGACTACGTCTACCATTGAGTCCAGACATCTAATAAATAAGAACAAAATAAAAAAATACAACTGCGCAAATATTCATACTATTATCAGTGAAAACATTACAGTACATATATAGAATTGTTTTTCTGGGTTTGCAATTAAGAAAAACTACAAACACATGCATAATATCCATACAACGAAAAGATTAAATTAATCATTGTGGGACGCATCGTCATCGTCATCATCACCACTTTACAATGCCATATTTTCATCATCATCATCATCATCATCAGTGTCTTCAGCTTCATCATCCCATTCACCTTCTTCATCCTCTTCATCACCATCATCATGTTCACCATTCCCATCATGATCATCACCCCAATCATGTGCATCAACATCATCAGCTTGTGCAGTTTTATCGACTAATATTGTGGCTATTACATTATCCACATTCATGGTTGTCATTCCTAACTGCTGATAGGCAAGTTCTAGGTTATCCTTATCTTGAGGAGCACCGCGAGGTTTGTTTGGTATAACTTTCCACCAATTCGCTTTTCCTAATATCCCCTCAGGCACTTAACGTATACTAGTTGGGTTACAGTATCAGCAAATATGAATGGATCAAAATTTCTGTAACGTCTGCTATGATTAACCTCGGGATATGGGATAAATTTAGAATAACGTAGCCCCCGAGGAACATTCAGGTCAAACCACTCACAATTAAAAAGTACACATTTTTTAATTGACTCACCTGTAAATTCAACACGAATAATTTCGTGAAGTATGCCATAATAATCTCCTGATGCTTCATCACCTTCGCCAACTCCTTTGACACACACGCCACAATTATATGTTGTTTTACCTTCATTTCTAGCCATGGTATGAAACTGGTAACCATTAACTTTATACCCAGAAAAACATTCCACCACCATAATCGGTCCATTAGATAAGTTCACCAAAAAATCTTGCCTCTCATCATTAAACACCCGATAAGAATTGACCCATGAAGAGAAGAAGAAGGTAATTCTCTTAAGAGTTACAGAAATGTGTTTTAGGAGTTGAAGATTACTTAAGAAAAATTACTTACATTACACTCAAATCATTGTGCAAAATTTGCCTCGATAAACAAGTTAACTTCCACATCACTCGCATTTGGATTATGACCGCGAAATTGATGTCTGAACCAACTATAATGTTTAACGAATGAAATTAATTAATTATTATTCGATAATTATTAAGTATTCAAATGAAACTTTCAGTAACTGATATACTTACTCCAAATATGGTTGCAGTTCAGCACAATTCAGTAAAATGTAAAGCGAGCGACACGGTACTCTATCTCAGTAAGATATCTTTTTTCTCGATTCCCAAATGGAGTACCCTTACAGTTGAACACCGATAGAGTTGACATTTGTGGTTGAGGTTGTTGCATACCCTCATTACGCCTAATACTTGGGCTATCCAAGCTTAATTGAAAATAGTACTCAGCGAAATGTTTTATCTCAAATGCCAAGTAAGCGTGAACCATAGATGCCTCTACACGAGCCTTATTCTTTGCAGTAGGCTTCAGCCAGCCAAAGTACCTCTCAAAAGGATACATCCATCGATATTGAACAGGACCACCCAACAAAGCTTCTTCGGTAAAATGAATAGGCAAATGTTCTATAACATTCCAAAAACTAGGAAGGAACACTGTCTCCAATTTACAAAGAATTATAGCAATGTTCTTGTTCATCTCTTCCAGCATGCTAACATGTAACTCACTGGAGTATAGGTTTTTGAAAAATTCACTCAATTCGACCAAGGGTCCCAATACATCGTCCGGAAGAGCAGCAAAAACTATTGGAAGAAGATTATCCAAAAACACATGATGATCATGACTTTTCATATTTTGCAACTTCGTGTTAGATAGATCCACCCAATTTCCCACATTAGAACAATAACCATCAGGCATATGAACCTCCCGCAACCATTGACAGACAACCCTTTTTTGAGGTAACGATAGTGCAAACTTGGCTTTTGGCTTACACAATATATCAGTTGACCCTCTTGTAGCCAAGTTCAACTCTTGCCTACTACACAGAATAGACATATCCATCCGTTCTTTGATATCATACTTTGTTTTTCGTGGAACATCCATCACTGTGTTTAGAATATTTTCACTGAAGTTTTTTTCAATATGCATAACATTAAGGTTATGCCTCAGAAGTTGATGCTTCCAATACGGTAACTCCCAAAAGATACTTTACTTTGTCCAATTATGTTCATTTTCCTCAAATCTCGGAATTTGAAAATGGATATCTGTAGTCACTTTAGGCAAAGTCGATATTGTATTAGACAACATCTCACCAGAAATCCTTCGGGTAGGGCCAATGTGTATGCTCTTCCCTTTACGAAAAGCAACTTTATTAGCTCTAAAACAATGATTGCAAGGCAAGAACCGACGATGGCAATCGAACCAAGATGGCTTTCGGCCATGCTGTAACTGAAATGTTCAATTCTGATGCAAAAAAAACGGACATGCCAACAACCCATGAGTACTCCAACCAGATAACATACCATATGCGGGAAAATCATTGATAGTCCACATCAACGTGGCATGCAATCTAAAAGTTCAGCCGCTTGAAACATCAAATGTATCCACCCCAACATCCTACAACATTTTCAACTCATCAATTAAGGGTTGCAAGTACACATCAATCCTATTCTTCAGATTTGTTAGACCCGGAATAATACAACTTAAAAACATGTATGGAGTTGTCATACACATATCTGGAGGCAAGTTATAAGGTGTAACAACAATTGGCCACACAGAATACGATCTTTCAGATATGGAAAATGGTGTGAAACCATCAGCACAAAGACCTAACCTTACATTCCGAGGCATACAGTCGTTGCAATCTCGTGATTAAAGGCAAGTAGTGCATTTTAGCATATGAAACATCCTTATGACCTCGTTGGTTGGATTTCTTTGGTAATTGTCTTGCATGTCCACAAAATTTGCATGCGAATAAACCCTCATCCTATTTATAATAAAGCTTGCAACTATTCGGACAACAATCAATTTCTTGAACATCCAAACCTAAATCTCTCACTTTTCTGTACGGCTGATGATAATTTTTTGGAATGCCACTTTTAGAAGGGCACATATCTTTCATCAGGCCAACAACTTCATTGAAACAACGTTGAGACATGTTGTGCCCCGATTTAATACTAAGTAGCCTCACAGATGTTTCAAGTTCAGTTATGTTGCACCCCTCATACAACGGTCTTTGGGTAGATTCAAGCATAGTGTAAAATGTCTCAGGATTTACGTCATGATGGCTACTCATGTTCATTTCATTAGCTTGGAAGGCACCATGAACCATGTTCTCCATATGATTATGATCGTTGTGATCGTAATCAAAATTCATAAAATGTGAACTACTTGCAACCCCTACTTCCGAATTATCTTCTTCCCCATGACTTGTCCAATACCAATAATTCTTCACAAACCCCTTTCTATAGAAATGAGACTTTACAACATTAGGCGCAAAATATTGCATATTCTTGCACTTCACACATGGACATCTATAAACTCCATTAATTCTATACTCCTCCTGATTTCATGCAAATTCATCAAACATATTAACTCCCATCAACCACTCATCTCTAAGTCCATGCCCATTAGGATTTATTCTCCTATACATCCATTGACGATGCAACGACCCATCCATATTGCTAATATGATTTCCTTAATTGTTATGTAAACTACAAGCAATTGCAACCAAAATCTTTTAGAAATCTATTTAACTAGTTGAACATATATATATATATATATGAATTACATCAAAATATATTTAATACAACTATTAAATATATCATAACACACCTAATTAAGCGTCAAACATAAATTACATAATTTATTTCACACTCAACATACTTAAACAAAAAATAAACATACTTAACATACTTAAACAATTCAACCAAAATTTCAAATCACTACATTATTTGTCAAAATAAATGTAATCAAGCATCAAATACAAATAAAGTTATTACTTCGTACTTCATTCCAATAAATAAATCCAAACCAAATTAATAACATATAACACAATTAACGTAATGAGCAAACTTCAATTAATATATATTTAACACACCTCAATATATACTTAACATGCCTAAAAAACACATACACTTCGCATACTTACAAAATATTAATATATATCACAAATCAAACAAAATACAAACATAGGAAATTTAAAGTATTCCCTAGAACAGAACACATTACACATGTCTAATATACTTCAACATTTCCTAATAATTATACAATTATTACAAATGTACATACTTATCATATTTTACTCTACTTATTCAAATAAAAACACTTCACAAATAAAATTAAAATTTAACGTAATTCACATCCGTATTTTACGGGAAAAAAAATTTGATATTAAACCAACCAAATCATACAAAACATTAACCATATTTGAAAAAAAGAATATTATTCACACACTTACCAAAAATTAATATACACAACAAATCGAAAAAAAAACATTCTTAACATTCTTAAACCATTTACCAAAACTAAACATATATTACACATGCTTACGTACTCACAACTATTTCAATTATTCAAATGAACGCACATTACATATTAAATTATAGTTACATTATACTTTTTCACTATCAAAATAAATTCTCACAAAACCTAAAATACAACAATTAATGTCATTAAACATATATGCCAAAAATAATAAATTTCACATAACAATATTATTTTTCCACATAAGCCCCATTAAACATCAACCACAAATTCAACTACTTACTTAACACTTCATCTAATCAAACAAACCCAAACAAAAATAACAAAATACTATCAACATACTTAGCAAACTTAAATTAATATTTACTTAACATACATACATATTGCAAAAAAATAAAAAAAAATTCTAAACATATCAAACAAATCATATAAAAATTAAACATACTTCAAAAAACATACATGCTTAACATATTTAACATTTTATAATAAACAAACTTGTTTTACTTAAATTATTCACATCAACAAAACATATTATACATGCATAACATATTAACAATTTAGATGTAAATACTTAACATGTTTTACTCCACTCATTCTAATAAACATATTTTACAAATTAAATAAAAAATAAACGCAATTCACATTAATATTGTACAGAAAAAATAAATACATCAAATTAAACAAACATACTTCAAGATTAAAATTAACACAATTTTACTAACCTTCAAAACCTGAAAACTCAAGGGTATTACCGGCGGCGGCGGCGGCGGTAGTCAAACTTGAAAAATTAAAACAGTACAAAACATCAATTAACTTAATTATTTTAACTTTAAACAACAAATTAACAAAAATAATCACTTACCGTTTACTTTCCGACCACTAAAACCTTCTAACCTCTCTTTCTCTCTCTTTCTTCTCCTCCCTCTCTTTCTCTTCAAAGCTCTTTCTCTCTCTAAATTTTTCAAATGCACGGCGAAAACCCCCCTCCCCAAAATTTAAAACACCCGAAATTTTCAAACCCAGCAGCCCCGCGTGCATCGAGGTCTGCGCTGGAAACCACTGACAGAATTTTCTAAGGTGACCAACGAGTTCCGACAGAATTCCGTTGGAATTTCTATCAGAATTTTTGATGGAAAAAAATTCCGTTGGAAATTCTGACATCCGTCGGGCCCCATCTGCTTTTCCGTCGGGCCTTCTGATATTTTTCGACGATCGGGTCTCGCATCGCTTTTTCCGTCAGAGTTTGGCATCGTTTTTGTAGTGAACTCCAAATTGTGCATCTGTGAGTTTTAACTGAGAGAAATTTAGATCTGAGAAGTGGGAATTGGGACATACCTTCGTTCGTTGAAGGAGAGTCGGTTGCTTTACTGCCCAGAATCGAGGTCGGTTGCTTTACTGCCCAGAAATTGGAGCCGACGTACAGAAGCAAAAGAGGCAGAGGTGGAAGAAGGGCTGACCGAGAGAGAGAGACAGAGAGAGGAACAGATCGAGGACTGCGGAGAATAAAGAGAGGTAGAGAAGGAAGAGACGAGAGTGCTAGAGAGTAGAGAGAGAAGCTGAGAATTGAAGAGGAAAGTGGGAAACTCGGGAAATCAAGGCTCCCGTTCCCATGAGACCTTAGACAAATTCTTGGCTTCCAGAGGAAGCTTGCTTGTGAGTGCTTTAGTTTAGATTTTTTTTTCTATTTGTAGATTCTCATTTTAAGTAAATTTAAGTTAAGATTTTAAGTTAAGATTGTATAACCTCTTTTTTCTTTGTTCTCAGAGGAAGCTTCTTTTTTTTTTTTTCAGACAGGGTCAGTCTGGTAAGGTATGAAGTTGTGAACTTCATATTGTATTAATTTTTTTAAATTTTTGTCCACAATAAATTATTTATATAGTTTAATTAATCAGATTATATCTTCTTAATCAACTACTTATATTAATTCTTAGAAAGATATCATAATAACATAATTTTTAGAAAGATATTACTTATATAGGATCTTGAATGAGACCATTTCGTAAGAATTTTATTATAAAATATTGCATGTATAACCTAATTTTTGACTTTATATTTAGTAAGATTTACAGTATCACAATATCTTATTAATTTATTATGATAACATATGAATTTGAATTGAAAATTTTAGCTTCTAGTTTTGAGCCACAACGACAAACTGATATAAAAGTAATACTTTTTTAAATGAAAATGACTATGTTATACATGTGAAATATAAATATATGTTTATATTTTAATTAATTGCAACTCATATTGTTGAAGACATACCAAATTGAACAATGAATAGATGAGTCCTAAATAAGTTATTTGATACAAATTATACGGCTTATAAAATTTAAGAAGATAAAATTAGAGGGAAAAATAAGGAGAATTAATGAAAATTGTTCATTCTGAAGTAATATTAATATACATCTCCTTATGGGGATTTGAGTTTTCATTTTCCATTATACTATACAACTTTTTTCTGTAATTCAATTTTTTTGTGACATTGTAGGCATTATTGAAATAATAATAATTAAATTTAAGTTTACTATGACATTTTCAATTTAAGATGAGGTAATCCTAAATAATTAATTTTGTAATAAATTATAAAGATTGATAGCTCCTATTTTCATTGATCAATTTCTTATTATAAATTACAATAGTGAACAGGCATACAAGAATCACATATTGATATAGTATTAATTGTAAAGGTTATTTCTTATATTAGTTGTCATTCAAATAACAATAATTAAAAATTAGTTTGTTATGAGATTCGAAACTAAATATGAGGTAATCTTAAACGTTTAACTTTATTATAAAATTTGAATACTGATAGCTTTTATTTTCATTGATGAATTTTTTAGTACAATAGTACAAACCCATAAAAATACAATGTTAGCTTTAAAAGTTATTTGTTAAATCAGTTATATGTACTACTCTGAAGTTTATTTATTTTTGTACAAGTTTAAAGGGGAAAAAATGTCAAGACACAATAGCTGATCTAACGAAGATATTGGGTGGCGTTTTGGTATAGCAATTGATGGAAGTAAAAAACAGATCCAATGCAAATTTTGTAGCAAAGTGATAAGAGGTGGTATAACACGTCTCAAGTAGCATTTAGCTCATAAGACGGGTAGTAGAAGAGGTTGGTCAAGAGAAAGTAGTCCAGATAGTGACTGATAATGCAGCTCCAAAGCTGCAGGGCGATCATTGATGGAAGAGTTTCCAAACTTATACTGGACACCATGTGCAGCCCATTGTCTGGATCTTATTTTAGAGGACTTTGCTCAGCTGAAACGCATTGGGGATGTTATAAAGACAGTTAGGATGATCTCAAATTACATCTGTAAGTATGATTGGGCTGTAAACTATATGAAAAAGTTTACAAATAATTGAGACATCAAAAGACCTAGTATCACTAGGTTTGCGACAAATTTTATCTCTCTTGAAAGTTTGGTGCGGTACAAAACTACCTTAAGAGACATGTGGGAGTCACTTGAGTGGTTGAACTCTAGATTGGGAAAGTCAAAAGATGCAATAGCAAAAGAAGTTCGTCAACTCGTTCTATCGTCAACTAAAGAAGCCTTGTCATTTTGGAAAAAGGCTGATGAAGTTCTGCAGCTATTTGAACCTCTTGTCAAGGTATTGAGATTAGTTGATGGTGACGACAAGCCAACCATAGGCTTCATATATGAGGCAATGGAACGAACAAAGTTGGCTAGTAACAAAGCGGTTAGGAATAGCAAGAGGTACGAGGCAATCTTTGAGAAAAGATGGAACTTCATGCATAATGATTTGCATGCTGCAGGTATTGAATTAATTTTCTAATTTCTATTACCGCGTTTATATTTTTTACAACATAATTTATAGATTGTATATCATGTTTCCTTAATGAATAGCCTGCTTTATTTTTTGACAAGGATATTTCTTTAATCCCCAACACATGTATCGACAAAGTCAAGATTGGAGAGACAGAAAGGTGAGAACTGGAGTCCAAAATGTGATAATGAGGTTGGAACCAGATTTTGATAAGCAAATCAAAGCAATAGGACAGGTTGCGTGAAACAACAAATGTCTAATTATTAATTTATCTTCTACATTATATTTCATGAATTTTAACATTGCCATAAATATGCAGATATTTCTTTACAAATATAGGATGAACTCTTTGGATCATCTATAGCTCAAAGGGCAATTACATCATTAATGTCCAGTGACCACAACTTATTCATACGCACACACATATATAATTACATATGTTAAATTTTGAAGTTTGAATTTTCATTATCTAAGATTCTAAGGAAATGTATTTCATGCAGCTGAATGGTGGATACTTTATGGTGGATGTGCACCTGAACTTCAACGCATTGCAGTTAGAGTGTTAATTCAAACGACTTCTGCCTCTAATTGTGAAAGAAATTGGAGCATGTTAAGTCGAGTACACACAAAGGCAAGGAACAGATTGACGTATAAGAAGTTTGATCTCATTGTTTTCCTTCGCAACAATCAAAAATTGAAATTGAGATGTGCAAGATGAAGGACTGAGGAAGAACTGATTGAGTCTTTCAATCCTATCAACTTGGATTACATATTTGACGATGATGATCCATTAAACCTTTGGCTGTCCGAAAAGGAGCAACCAGTTTTTGAAGGAGATGACTTGAATTGGCTGAATCTTGATGAAAATGAGGTGAATGCCGCCATTGATACTGAGGATGATGATGATCCACAACCTGATGCGACCGCTCCATTTCGCTACAGTGCTAACCAACAACCACAAGATATGCAAGGCTATGAGTAAGAGGAACACTTGTCGACTTCAAGTGGTCATGGTGGAAGCGGAGGTGGAGGAGATGGAGGAAACAGAGGTGCAAATGAGATGGGTGCTTCCTATTCCTCTAGACAATCAACAGATTACTTTACTGATCATAGTCGTGGTGTCCCTGTTGAAGATGACAGAAGAAGTCGACGTTCTTCGGATGAGCAACAAAGAGAATTGACACAAACTTATCGTCGCGTAAGAAAAGGTAAGGAACCCATTCAACCATATGGTTATCCAACTGACACCATGTATGGATACGCAGGTTTCCAAGAAGTGCCATCAAGTTTTACAAGGCCCGGTCTGTTTGCTCATTCAAGTGGCTATGACACATATAGCGGTGTCTTAAATAATTACGGATATAGTTCAACAAATACTAATTGCCCTCCACCGCCTTATCCTTCACATGAGCCACAATCTGTTGAGTTTGATTCAAGTTGACGACATCAAGATAAACCTCCGATCATCAACCAGGGAACTATTAATTACGGGGATCATCATTATCATCAGCCTACCTTTTATAGCGGCAATTCAACTTCAAGTGAGCAATCTTAGATGGATTCAACGACGTTATCAATTTTCTATCCACAACAACAGTCATATGGTGTTAATCAGAATAATGATCGCACCTATCAGGAACCTCCCCATAATTCATTTTGGTGGTGATAAATTTTTATGTATTATGGATTTTAGGTATGAGTTTGTACCAAATGTACAATAAGATATCTAGCGTGTTTTATTTTTTGTGAACTTCGTACCTATGAATTGTTTAAACTAATTTTATCTTCTACCGTTTGTAGTTTTATACTATTGTGGGACGTTATAAATCTTAACTTATCGTGTTAACTATTGTGAAAATTAACGTAATTAATATAGTTTATCTTACTCCTAGCATGTTTTTTGTTAGGAATAAAATTGCAAAACGTCTTCTCAAAGTTTAAAATCCAACATTGTTTATTTTTTTCCCTAAATAGGGTTAGCACTTGACCAGTTTATACCCACTCCGAAATTCCATGAGTCCAAATATTTTGTTTCAAACAATTAAAACAAACAACTGTCGATTCCTACAAAACATAGAATTAATCCACTACTAAAAATGTTTCAAATAACGACAGAATTCAGCGACGGATTAAATTAACGACAGATTTGGCGACGGAAATGACGACTGAAGAACAATTTATGAAAAAAATCAGATTGTGCGACAGATATGGCAACGGATTAAAAATTCCATCGCCATAATTGACAGGTGGCAACGGAAATTCCGTCGCCAATTCTTTTTTTTATGGGCAACGAAATTTCTGTCGCCCAAAAAATATTTTTTTTAAAAAAAAAAACTGGGCTGGCGATGGAAATTCCATCGCCAGCCCGGTTAAATGAAACCAGATTTTCTGGTTTCATTCACACCATTCACGAAGAGAGAGAGGGAGAGTGAGAGGCGAATTGAGAAGCCAAGGCCGTAACCCGCCCCCCTACCGCCCAGCCAGGCCACCGCCGGCCGTCCCCCGCCCCCCTACCGCCTGCCGCCGCCTTTCCACCGCCGGTTATTTGGGTCACCTTGAGGTTGGTTTTTTCAACTAAACTACTCATAATTTGTACAAATTTTTGTATTACATTGTTAGAATTGCGTAGTTAGTTCATATTTATGTTGCAATGTGGTGCTTGTATGAGGTTATTGGTTTAATTTGGTTCAAGATTGGGGTAAGTGCGATTTAGGGTTTAGGTTTGGTAGTTTGAAGTTAATGTTTGATATGTTGGTGGAATGAAATGGTTTAATTGATAATGTTGTTGAAATGTGCTATTTGTGTGAGGTTATTGCTCTAATTCATTACAAGAATTTGGTAAATGCGATTTAGGGTTGAGGTTTGGTAGTTTGAAGTTGAAATTTCATATGTTTGTGGAATGAAATGTTTTAATTGACAATGTTGTTGAAATGTGGTGTTTGTGTGAGGTTATTGATCTAATTTGGTTTGAGATTTTGCTAAATACAATTTGGAGATTAGGTTTGGTGATGTAAACTTGAAAGTTGATATGTTGGTGGATTGAGATACTTTAGTTTATAATTTTGTTCAAATGTTAGTTCGTTTGAAGTTGTAGCTCATGTTTGTTTAAAGATTTCGCCCAATCCAATGTACACTTAGATTTGCTAATTTTAAGTTCAAATTTGATATGTTGGTGGAATAAAGCGGTGAACTAGATATGTATGAATTATTAGTTTTGTGATATTCATGGGAACATAAGTATTTTTGTCGAAATTTATAAGTTTATTTTTGGGTGCATGTGGAAATTTTGAAGTACTCATATATAATATAAAATTGCGTAATTTATGTAATTATTATAATTTTGATAAAAAATAATTCTTACCAAATACATTATGTGGTTATTGTTATTTGAGCAAAATATGAACGGTTCTCCACATCGTAGGTAGATGTATAATATATTACTGTTTGATCGTAGTGGTTATACGCAAGAATTTCCAGATGGAGTCAATCAATTCGATTAATTTGCACGTACACAGACAGAGTTTCTGAATGGGGGAAAGTATAGATGTCCTTGTGCGAAATGCAGAAGTAGGGTGTACTTGACACTTGATGAGGTCAAGATGCACCTTATGTATAAAGGTTCTGTGCCAGGGTATTGGTTTTGGATAAGTCACGGGGAAATAGAACCTCAGGAATATGCTTCTGGATATTTAAATACTAAAATTCTCGAAGTTAGAGGTTCAAGTCATGTCAATAATGACTACTCTGAATCTTACATGGATCGGATTGAGGACATGGTTGATGATGCTATAACAACAAATCAAAATGTAAGGGAAGAGGGGTCAAGCAGTTGCCGAGAACCATTTTATAATATGGTTCAAGCTACTCAACAACCCTTATATGATGGTTGCTCTACCCACAGTGAGCTATCTGCGGCGGTGAGACTGTTGAGTATTAAATCTGATTACAATATGCCTCAAAATTGTTTCAATGAAGTTGTTCAATTAATGAAAGAGATGTATCCCCTAACAGCCGTGTGCCTAACAACTACGGGCAAACAAAGAAGATTGTTAAAGATCTCGGCAACGATGTGGTCCAAATTGATTGTTGCCGGAAAGGTTGCATGCTATTTTATAAGGAGGATGCAAACTTGGATGCGTTTAAGCTTTGTGGGCATTCAAGATGGAAGAGACAAATGTCACAACAAAGGAATCAGAATCTATTGTCATACTCAAGGGTGCATTACTTGCCGTTAAAACCTCGACTGCAGAGGTTGTACGCATCAAGAAGTAGTGCAGAGCACATGAGATGGCATTATGAACATTGACGTGAAGACTGTGTTTTATGTCATCCATCAGATGGGACAGCATGGAAACATTTCAACGCCAAGTACCCTGAATTTGCTGCAGAGCCTTGGAATGTGAGGCTTGGCTTATGTGTTGATGGATTTAATCCTTACACACTGTCTTCAAGATCATACTCCATTTGGCCAGTGGTCGTTACACCTTATAACCTCCCATCTGAAATGTGTATGACCACGCCGTTTATGTTCTTGACTTTTGTAATCCCCAGGCCTAAAAATCTCAAGAACAAGATAGATGTATATTTACAACCTCTTGTTGATGAGTTGAAAGAGTTGTGGGATGTTGGAGTTGAGACTTATGATATTTCTACGGGGCGTACATTTCAGATGAAGGTTGCACTTATGTGAACGGTCAATGATTTTCCCGCATATGGAATGTTATCTGGGTGGAGTACTAATGGCCAATTGGCATGTCCCGTATGTATGAAGTAGCAAAAGGTTTTGAGATTGCGAAATGGAGGTAAATTCTCATGGTTTGACTGTCATCGGTGTTTTTTGCCAAGGAATCATGCGTTCAGAAGAAATAGAACCGCATTTAGGAAAGGCAGAACTGCTACTGGGGGTCCTCCTCGCCGATTGTTCGGGGAAGAACTTTATGCCGAGGTGGAAGATTACCCAATGGTAACCACAAATAGTGACTTTGTCATACTCGGGTTTAAGGAGAATGAGCACAACTGGACAAAGAAGAGCATATTTTGGGAGTTGCCTTATTGGCAACACCAACTGGTTCGCCATAATTTGGATGTGATGCACATTGAGAAGAACTTCTTCGATAGCATTATCAACACTGTTATGGATGTTCAAGGGAAAACAAAGGACAATGCCAAATCAAAAATGGATACTGTAAAAATATGTGATAGACCAGAATTACATTTACATTCAGGCCCAAGTGGTAAGCCGGTTAAACCAAAAGCGAAGTCCGCACTTCCTATGGATAAATGAAGAGAGTTGTGTGAATGGGTGAAGGAGCTTCAAATGCCTGACGGATATTGCTCTAATTTGAGAAATATCGTGGACCCTAATAAGGCTAAGTTCAACAACTTGGAAAGTCATGATTGTCATGCCTTCATGGAGACTCTTTTACCAATTGCATTTGGCGCGCTCCCATATGATGTGTTGAAACCTCTTATTGAGATAAGTCAGTTCTTCAAGAACTTATGCTCAACAACATTACGGGAGGATATGCTTGAGGAACTGCATCGCACCATTGTCATCACTTTGTGTAAGTTAGAGATCATTTTCCCTCCTGGCTTTTTCAATGTCATGGAGCACCTGTCAGTGCATTTGGCAGAAGAGGCTCAACTAGGTGGTCCAGTACAATAATGATGGATGTATCCATTTGAGAGGTAAATTATACTATAATCGATGAAACCTTGTATGAATTCTTATATGTGGAATCACTTAAAACTGATTGCAATTGTGAATTTGGTAGGTTCTTTCGCCGATTGAAGAGAAAGATAAAGCAGCAAGCGTGTCCTGAAGGTTCAATCACAGAAGCATACCTAGAGGCAGAGAGGACATTCTTCGCCTCCTATTACTTCGGCTCTAATGTGCCCTCCATGCGCACTAGGTGCAGAAGAAATGAGGATGACAATGAACATATTAATCATTTTTCAACTCTGTCTGTGTTCACACCGAAAGGGACCGCTATTGACAGGGAAAGATCAAGGCATCTTACAGATGCCGAATATGTTCCTGCCCATCTTCACGTGTTGTTAAATTGTGACGAAGTTAAACCTTATATAGGGTGAGTGGTATTTTCACTTCCAATTCTGTTTATCATTCATAGCGCCAGTATATTAATAGGCTTCGTAAAATGTGATAGAATTTTCACGGAACAAGTGAGAGTTGCACGTCCCAATGTCAGCAACGCAGATGTCGACACCATCATCGAAACTCATTTTGTAGATTGGTTTAGTCAAAATGTAAGTATTAGAACTCATTTATTCATAATTTGAACATAACAGTTAATTAGGTGCATTGTATTAATTAAAACCACATGTTATGTCACCTTAGGTGCATTATATTCAACTGTTCAAGACTGACAAATATTGCTACTTGAGCCAATTGGCTATGAAGCCAAAGCGGTGTGTGTCGACGTGGATGATATATAGAGTAAATGAATTCAAATTTCACACAGAAACTCGAAGCGTCCGGAAGAGAACATATAATTGTGGTGTTGGTGTTTGTGGCACTGGGGAAGGTGATATTGAGAATGATTATTATGGTGTACTGGAGGACATTGTCCAAATTGAGTACGTAGGTGAACCACTTAAACAATGTGTGATCTTCAGTTGTGAGTGGTTCGACCCCACATTGAATCGTGGAACAGGATCTCATAAACTAAGCAACCTTATTGAGGTCCACCGTACAAGAAGGTACTGAAAGTGTGACCCATTTATCTTCCCAAACACCGCATCACAAGTATACTTCATGCCACATGCAGATCGCTCAAGGGATAGGGTCAATCGGCTTGTTGTCATACCAACCAAACCAAGGGCGAGAGTAGATCATCAGTATACTCTACCTACTGCGTACCAACAAACGGACATGACGACTATCGTTGAACCTGTGAATGACGCCATCCCTGCATCATTAGTGGATGAAAGTGCACTATCGGAAGAGGTTAATGATGAAATAGGGTTTTCATTTATTCAGGGTAATGACGAGATAGATGCGGTAGAGAATGATGAAGATGATGAAGAGAGGGAGTAGGATGACGGTAATGAAACAGATGAAGCTGAAGAAAATTTACATTTGTATGATGATGGTGATGATGATATTGATGAGGATGAGGATGCAAATGATTGAGTGGTTATGAATTCTTATGTATATGAGTACTTTGCATGTCAAACAATTGGTTGTGACTTTACTTATATTGTATGAATGAGCTTTGCAAAATATATATAACCTATGTACCTATTATGATGTATGAGGAAAACGGTTTACATGTGCAATCATTATATATTTGTACTTGGCGTTGTTGTCACCTATTTCAGGTATGGATTCAAGTTCTCGTCAAGCAAAGTTCTCCCCTCGAGGTAGAGGACGAGGGCGTCGGTGCTCTGCCGTTGATCCGACCGCAATGGACATTGATCCATCTTTCCCCCAGGTACCCCATATACCAGTTCAGCAAGGAGCGACAATGGCTACTTACATACCAGGTATTTCAGGACCACTGCCTCCCCCATTTGGGGCTTTCCATCATCAGATCTCATACATTCCCAACCAAAGCACCATGTACGGCCAATTTGCCTACAACATTCCTCCAAATCCCCATGTTGTTCACATATGCATCCTACTCCCCAACCCACTCACCCTAACACAAACCAGACCCAAGAGAACATTGGAGGTGGTGAAAGTGATGCACAATCCAATCATGGGAGCACTCGAGCTAAGACTTGGATTGAGCCAGATGGTAACGGGTAAGTTTTCATTTGTTATATCTTATGAAGTATTACATTAATTTTGCATAACAAGTAATGAATTTTATGTGTTATGTTCAATTAGGTTTCTCCCCAATGATGGTGCTGTTAGTAGGATTTCGCTCATATTTCAAAGCAAATTTGGCGAAGCTTGGCCTACTTGGAGCAAAGTGCCCAAACCAGTACGAGATTTCTGGTTTGGAGAGTTCAAGGTAACTACAGTGATTTCGTATTAATAGTTTCTATGAACGTGATATATTAGTATTGAATTATTTGATGTGTTTTTTGTTTGCATGATTGCAGAACTGGTTTACTTGGGATCTGATCCATGAGGACCGTATAAGAAGGAATTTTGAAAATCGAGGCAATGCACGCTTGAGAGACTTCTTTGGCAAAGTAAGGAAGCATAACAAGAAGGTGATGCTCAATGGGAAGGACTCCAATAGCATTGGACGAATGAACATTGCAAGAAATTGCGTGAAACAGCCCAGAAGAACCGACTGGGGACTCCAGGAAGTGGTGGCCCATCTCTCCACACCTGTGGCTCGATCCCTATGCATGAGCATAGACGGCTTCTGGTAAATGAATTAATGTTTGCCGCTTAGGAGTTTAAGTTTAATACTATATTTTATGTTGTGCTTGACATCATTCTTTCTAGCACGTACATAGAGGGAAGAACTTGGGACGGAGCCCACCATTGTTGAATTCTTTAGTCGCACTTACAAACTTTAGGGCAAAGAAGATGCCCCTTGGGTTGACAAGAAATCACAACAAATATATGTAATCAATTAGCTATTCTCAATTTTCATTGGTAGTTTCCCCCTGAACTTGTATACTTTATTTCAAGTACATTTACTATGCATGATTTCGTGCGCATGTTGTGATATTGTAGGAATCCTTTGAACGTGATTTTCAAAATGTTATCAACTCTCAAGGGACCAGGGATGACAGTTCTCAAGATCCAAACCAGCCATTTTCAAACCCAAATAAGTTGTGGGTGAAGACGTTCAAGAACAAGAAGGGTCGTATTTATGGCATCGGGGACGAGGTTGTCAACATGAGGAAATCCGGTTACTTCAGTCCCACTCAAAGATCTGGTACAGTTTTCATATTAACGTTTCAACGACCATGGTTATACATTGAATTTACTTACTTGCAATACTAATGCATATTTCATTGAAATGCCTGTCAGCAGGTACCGGTTCTACGCCCTCGTAACAAGAGCTCAATGAGTTAAGGGGTGTAGTAACCAACTTGGGGGTGAACTAACTTCACAAGCTGAAAGTTACCGGTTGGTTATGGAGAAATGTAAGCAACTGGAGGAATCCAACAGATTGCTCACCCAAAGCAACCAACAACTGAGCCAACAAATGATGAGCATCGATCAGCGCCTCCAAGTTTTCTTTCAAATGCAACAGGCGTCTGGCTCGGGATCTCAGCCACCATTTACTCATCACTCTCAACATAATGAGGAAGATGGTGAGGTAGAGGAAGAGGAAGAGGAAGACCTTGGTGATTGAGTTGGTTGCAGGTTTCATTCAGCTAGTGCCTCTTCTGCTTGATTCTTCACAAAGTACATCTCTTACTGCTTGCTTCCCCTCCCCTTTCTGCTTATTTCACTCCCCTCGCCCTGGTGCTTATTTCGCTCCCCTCCCATTTCGCGCTTGCTTCTCCCTCTTCTGCAAACACATATATAACTCCATTCTCAATTACTGGCAATTAACTTCTAGTTTGTTTGGATTTGTATTATGTGATATGTACAGACTTTGTTTGGAACTTGTAGTTTGTGATATGTAGAGAGTTTGTTTGGAACTTAGCCTATGGTTTGTGAATTGAAAATCCTTGGTTGGAAGTGTTGCATTGGATGTGAAATTCCACATTTGTGTGGCTTGAAATTGTTGAGAACGCTTCGAATAAAGCCATATTTGAAGCCATTGGATGTTGATTGAGTGCGAAGATGTTGTAAATTTCTTGCAGGGATTCGTTTGTATGTACGGATATGATAAAAAAATAAGCGATTTTATTTT
Organism: Selenicereus undatus; assembly: GCA_017589665.1. Taxonomy (NCBI): domain Eukaryota; kingdom Viridiplantae; phylum Streptophyta; class Magnoliopsida; order Caryophyllales; family Cactaceae; genus Selenicereus; species Selenicereus undatus. The sequence goes on from JACYFF010019584.1 coordinate 96,326,386, forward strand.
TTTTTAAAAAAGGAAGCTAGTGACAGAATGGCGACGGATGGGGAGAAATTTTTTTTTTTAGGCAGGGGGCGACGGAATGGATAATCCGTCGCTGATGGCGACGTATTTTTCAGTTCTGTCACCTACCCCTGTCTCGCCAGTTTCTCCCGCCAAACAAAGTATTTCGCAATTTCTGTCGCTGAATCCGTCGCGACTGACGACAGAATTTTGAAATTTCGTCGCCGGGTACTCAGCGACAAGCGAAAATCCGACAGCCGTATTCCGTCGCCAATTCCGTCCCTGATGTCAAAATTCCATCGCTGATTAACCGATTTTTGTCGCTAATTCCGTCTTTATTTCGTCTTTTTCTTGTAGTGATCAAACACTCAGCGATATGATAATGAAACTTTAGACTTTAAATTAAGCGCCAGGCACTAGTGGATAATGGTTATGAAAGGTCTTTGTCTACAAATGTTAACAAAAATTATGTTGATAATACAATTACTTACATAATTATAGCACAAAGCAAAAAAAGTACAAATTCAACCAAAAAAATAACCATGTAAACCATTTCATGCCGCGATGACCGCGATCCGTTCCGCGATAAGCGTATCATACTGTTTTCGCGACACTGCGACCGAAATCGCTACCGAATCCGCGTTTTAAATCAATGATTGGGGGTAAAGCTCTTCATCTGCCTGTAATGATCCTAAATGGTAAGTATCCCTTAGTTTTACCCTAATGCTCCCATCCATTATCATTCTCATCCTCTACATAAAACACTTATTGTGCTTGAGATGAAAAGATATATGGATCATCCTTTAAAGCCCCTCCTTCATGTATCCTATATGAAAAATTTAAAAAAGTGAAATCTCTTTTGTCCTTCTTTAGACATCGCGAATTCACATTCACCCAATCACATCGAAATAACACCACTTTATACTAAGAATAATAATCTAACACAATGAGATTAATAATTGGTCTGTAATATGTTTTGCTGCCACCTTCCACCATAAGTATAAAATTTTGAGTTTTCTTTGACTCATGTCTCTTTCGAGTGTGAAAGCGATATCCATTTGTGATAAATGCATTAATTCTCTTAACAATTGGGTAAGGACCACCAGCCACGACTCTACAGGATCTTGATTCAGGCACATCAACCTCCATGTTTGACACCTAAGTTACAAATAGAAAAAAATAATGAGAACACATAGACAAGGCCAATGAGGTAATGTAGATTGTACAAATAACAACGTCATTACCCTCTTCTATAACCAGTCAGGAAATTCTTCTCTCAACCGCTTTTGCTTTAGTCTCTCAGTTGGCTCACGAGGATAAGATATCGTACGTTCATTCAAAAACAACCTAAACCTTGTTATGATATTTCACTTTTTTTATGGCATTAAAAGATATATGTATGCTTAAAATAGTTATTCGTACATACCTATGATATTCATCAATGTTATCAAGGTGGATGAGTACAAATCGATGTGCTTGTTTATGACTTAATTCTTCAAGTTCAGTAATTTCCACCTTTCCTTTTAATTGCCCAGCCATGGCAAATAGATACATATCCTCATTTGGGGTCGCAGCATCATTTCTTTGTGGTCGATTAAAAACCGTTTCCACTCATTGAAAATACTTCGAACAAAAAGTTATACACTCTTGGATATATAATATATCATTCTACTATTGAACCCTAAAGCGCGAATTCTAACCTTTCAATTGGATACATCCACCTATATAGAACTGACCCTCTAAGATTTGCTTCCTCAATTAAGCGCACAATTAGGTGCACCATAATAGTGAAAAAACCAAGCGGGAATAGTTTCTTCATTCTACATAGTGTCACAACTACATTAGCTCTAGCTTCATCTAACTTCTCAATAGTAAGCTTTTTGGCATATAATTCCTTCATGAATATCGATAGAGCCCAAATAATATCTACAAGATTATTATCTTTCGCCGCCCTTAATGTAATTGGAAGCAAGTCTTGCATAAGAATGTGCTATAGTTGGCCTTGTCTACTTTGTGCTGGATATTTTTTGTAACCCTGAGGTGTTGGGGTCATTTTTTTGGGTTGTTTCTATAAGTAAGGAGTGCTTAAAAGGTTGATGCCATAATTGTTGATTTTTTGAATTCTGGGGTTTTTTTCTTTTGCTTTTCAATATTTATGCTTTCCTTAGACAACTTCTGCCATGTTGTTGTCTTTGTTTTATGATAAATGCTTGTGTTGTATGTTGTTTATGCAAATGGTTAAGTTTAAGAGTTAATCTCAGTTGGGTTTTTGGTTACACACATATTGGTTATGTTTTATGATAAATGCCCTATTTGTGATCCCTGTGTCTATGTGTGCGCGAGCGCGTGAAGAGAGTGTCTATGCATTCAATCTTGGGAGGGATTGGGGAAAGAATTCAAAAAAGAAAGGTAATTGTTCTCTACCGTTATGAATTGTACTTCATGATTTTGATTTCCTGAACATTTGGTTCTTCTTTATGCTCTCCTTTTTCCAATTTGTTTACCATATCTTCAACCGGGTATCTATTGATTGAACCCATGTTTTTATTTTTTTCTCTTTTTCCCACCCACACATTTGCTCTAATTCTTGGTGGGTCTTTATCCCAAAGAAAATATTTGCATAAATGGGTTTTGAAATTTAAGAAAATGTTAAAAGCATATTTCTAGGTTCATTCAATTTTTTACAATGTGTTTGATTCAATGATTTCTTACTAATTGGAATCCTGTAAGCTGCAGATATGGGTTGTGAAATTCAAAGGTTTAAAAGCATATTTTTCTGGGGGGGTTTTTTCAATCTATTTGATTCAATAATTAGCCATTGGGTGAAAATCTATGAACTCTTTTGTTTTTCTACTCTAGTAAAGCTAGCTGCTTCCTTTTTTCATTTAGAAAAATTAATAATATTTTCTTTTGCTTTTAATAATGTCGTTAGATATTTGATAGGTGAAAACCTGAGTGCATGATTTAATGGTAGTCTATTTGATTCAATAATCAGCTATTGGGTGGAAATCTATACTAAAATAACTACTTTTAATGTTTGATTCAATAATTTGTACTAATTTGATCTTTTTGGGTGATATTTGTGATACATTTTGATGGTTAATTAGGTAAAATAATTGTTCACTTTTGGTAAAATCTGAAATTTGTACTAAAATAACTACATTTAATAGTTTTAATATTAGGATTTCTGTTCTGTTAATTTGGTCCATAAACATGTTCTGTTAATTTAGTTTTACATACACTAACATACTTCAATGATTTTCTTTTAATAATGTCATTAGATATTTGATAAGTGAAAATTCTAAGTGCATGATTTAATGGTAGTCTGTTTGATTCAGTAATCAGGTACAAGGTGGAAATCTTACTAAAATAACTACGTTTAATATTTGATTCAATAATTTGTACTAATTTGTTCTTTTTGGGTGATATTTGTGATATATTTTGATGGCTAATTAGGAAAAAATATTGTTCTCCTTTGGTAAAATGTAAAATTTGTACTAAAATAACTACGTTTAATTTTTTTGGGTTTTTTCTTAAGCTAATTCAATTTTAAATCCTATGTGGTCAAGTGATATGAGTTTCAAAGCATTTATATGTTTTTATTTCCAGACCTGAGATTATATTCTCACATTCATGTGGTAGGAATGTAGGGATTTATATGTGTTCTGTTAATTTCCAGACCTAAAATCATGATTTTATTCTCACATACTTTATGTACCTGCTGTGCATACAATTATGGCATATTATATGTCAAACACTCACAATATACATGAAACCATGATTTGATTGGGATCATATATTATGTAGACTACATTGGTGTAATTGTTTACCTAAGATGAAGTTGTGTAAACCTTGAATCCTTTTTCTGTGCATGATTTTGGCAATAGTTTGCTTCAAACGCTGAACAATCATTGATTTTCCAATTGTAAAAGCATGTATTTGGTAAATTGAAGTTTTAATTTCTCGCAAGATCTTACCTTGTCATAGAGCAACAATTTTTCGGTAGAAAGACTACTGAAATAAACAGCTATGTGGTTTGATTTGTGAGAAAAGTAGAGGGTCAAATTAAAATATGTATTGTTGTGAGAGCATTGGATTTTATAGATGTAGTACTTGTGTATTAGTAGGATACATAGAGGTTTGTTAGGGTGTCCTCTTAGGAGACTTTTTATAGGATTGGATTATTAGGGTGTTCTCTCGCCTAGTAGATTCCTAGGCTTGTTCACTAAGTCACCCGGGGTTTATTCTGGGGAGCTTTTTCGCTTGCTATTATTATTTTTATTATTTATTATTATTATTATTATTATTATTATTAGTAGTAGTAGTAGTAGTAGTAGTAGTAGTAGTAGTAGTAGTAGTAGTAGGGGTAGTAGTGTTATTATTTGTAGTTATTTCTAGTATTATTACTACTATTACTATTATTATAATTGTTTGTTATTAGTATTCTCTTAGCATTCCCTTGCGTAGTAGTCGTCTTCGTTTGTGGCAAGCTATGTAGCAGCTTCAGCCGGTCCTCCGGGGGTTAATGGGGTTAGGAGGGGTGTAGGGCTGCAGAAGGTGCGCCTAGCGTCTTGGAATATTGGGTCTCTTACGGGTAAGTTGTTAGAATTAGTTAAGTCTTTGCGTAGGCGTAAGATTAGCATAGCGTGTGTTCAAGAGACGAAGTGGGTGGGAGCTAAAGCTAGAGAGATTGATGGTTACAAACTTTGGTACTCGGGGTCAATCAAGGCGAAAAATGGAGTTGGCATCTTGGTTGAGAAGGAGCTGGTGGACTTCGTGGTCAAAGTGCGGCGTAAGAGCAACCGGATTATGGCCATTAAGGTTTTGGTGGGTTCAGTTTTCATGAATGTGGTTATTGTTTATGCGCCTCATGTAGGTTTGCCGAAGGACATTAAGAAGCTTTTTTAGGAGGATTTAGATATGGTCATCCAAGATGTACCTCGGAACTCTTCATAGAAGGCGACTTTAACGGCCATATTTTTGCGGAATTAGTTGCGTACGATGCGGTTCACGGGGGATTTGGTTTCGGAGAGAGAAACTCGGGAGGGGTTTCTATGCTGGACTTTGCGGTGGCCTTTGATTTGCTGATGGTCAACTCCTTTTTCAAGAAGAAGGAGGATCACTTAGTGACCTTCAAGAGCGGCTCCTGCAGGACCCAAATCGATTACTTCCTATCGAGGACGGATAGCCGGAGATCGTGTAAGGACTGTAAGGTGATCCCTAGCGAGTATCTGGGAATGCAACATAGGTTGCTGGTTATGGATGCAGAGTTCAAGTGTTCAAAGAGGAAGAAGATGAGGGTAGGAGACCCCAGAGTTAAGTGGTGGACCCTCACGAAGGAGAACATGGGGTTAATAGCAGAGAGAATTACTGAGGAAGGAGCTTGGAGGAGGGCAGAAGATGCAGATTCAATGTGGGAGGCTATGGTAGATTGTATTCGAAGGTCGGCTAAGAAAATCCTAGGTTCTTCCAGGAGAGGTGGCAACAAGATGGAGGGTGCTTGGTGGTGGAACGAGGAGGTAAAGGAGAAAGTCAAGGAGAAAAAAGAGGCTTACGCGGAGGTCATGAACAGTGGTTCTGATGAAGAAAAGGAGACTAAGCGTATTAGATATAAGGCAGCTAAGAAGGTAGCCAAGAAAGCTGTGGCGATAGCAAAGAGCCTGGCTTTTGATAGACTGTATCATAGATTGGGGACCAAGGAGGGAGAGAAGGAAGTTTTTAAACTGGCAAGGGCTAGGGCAAAAAAGACTAGGGATTTAGGTGTGGTGAGGTGCATCAAGGACGAAGATGGTAAGGTGTTGTATGAGGATGCTAAAATCAAGGAGAGATGGCAAAGGTTCTTTGCTAAACTCCTCAATGGGGAAGGGATGGGAGTAGCCTGTAGTAGGGGCGGATAAGGTAGTAATAGGCGTATTGATCCACGAGTGTGTGGCCATATAACAAAGGATGAGATTAAGGAGGCCTTGAAGAATATGGCGAATGGGAAGGTAGAGGGTCCAAACCAGATTCCGGTGGAAGTTTAGAAGTGTTTGGGGGAAGCAGGTTTAGAGTGGCTATCGGAGCTTTTCAATATCATTTTTAGGATCACTAAGATGCCGAGAAAATGGAGGGATAGTACAGTCATCCCCCTGTAAAAAAACAAAGGGGATATTCAAGACTGTAATAATTTTAGGGGTATCAAATTGCTCAGCCACACTATGAAGCTATGGGAAAGGGTGATTGAGAGAAGGTTGCGAAGAGATGTTGTAATTTCAAAGAATCAATTTAGTTTTATGCCAGGCACGTCGACCATAGAGGTGATTTACCTTCTTAGAAGGCTCATGGGTTTGTACCGGGATAGAAAGGTGGATCTCCATATGGTGTTCGTTGACCTGGAAAAAGCATATGATAGAGTCCTGTGGGAAGTGTTATGGAGCTGTTTGAAAAAGAAAGGAGTGTCGCTCTTGTATATTCGTGTGATTAAGGACATGTACGAGGGAGGGCGGACGAGTGTTAGAACGCCGGGAGGAGTCTCAAATGACTTCACTGTTAGTATGGGTCTGCATCAGGGCTCAGCCCTAAGCCCGTTCCTTTTCACCTTAGTTTTAGATGAACTTACTAGAGGGATTCAGGATGAGGTCCCATGGTGTATGCTTTTTACAAATGACATTGTTCTTATCGATGAGACCAGACAGGGGGTGAATGACAAGTTGGAAAGTTGGCGGCTTACGCTGAAAGCTAGAGGTTTTAGATTAAGTAAATCGAAAACAGAATACCTGCATTGTTGTTTCAATGGAAGGAGAGAAAGGAAGGGCGGGAAGTCACCCTGGATGGGAGACAAATACCAAAGGTAGATAAGTTTAAGTACCTTGGCTCGATCATCCAGCAAAATGGGGACATTGATGAGGATATTAACCAGCGCATAAAAGTGGACTAGCAAAAATGGAAGTCTGCCTTAGGGGTGCTGTGTGGTAAGACGGTGCCCTTAGGACTGAAAGGCAGAGTTTATCGGATGGTAGTCAGACCGGCTGTCCTTTACGGATCGGAGTGTTGACCTCTAAAAAAGACGCAGGTCCAGAGGTTGATGGTAGCTGAGATAAGGATGGTTAGGTGGATGTGTGGTTTTACGAGAATGGACAGAGTTAGGAATGGTGTAATCAGGGACTTAGCTAAAGTGGCCCCCATAGAAGAGAAGATGAGAGAATCGAGACTCCGATGGTTCGGCCACGTGAAAAGGAGAAGTATGGCAGCCCCAGTGAGGAGGTGTGAGTTAATCGACCTTCCCGGTGGTAAGAAAGGAAGGGGTAGGCCGAAGAAGAGTTTGGACGAGGTGATTAGAGAGGACTTGAAAGTAGTGGGTTTGACGGAGGACTTGGCTCAGGATAGGAGGTTGGGGCGGAATAGGATTAGAATCTTAGATGGCAGAGAAACGTCTCTGTAGTTGTTAGTAGCTGCAGTGGTTTAGTGCTGGTAGGGGTTTGTCGTGCTCGCATGCAGGTTGTGCTTTTTCCCGGGGAGTGACGGCAGCGGCTTAACGTGGATTGTTGAGGTACGTTCTTTCAGCTTTCTTTCAGCTTCAGCTTCTTTGGCACTGATTTCCCTCTTTTAATGCTTCGCAAGCGCTTTTCTCTATAAAACTTTTTCACAAAACCTTTTTGTCGGTCTCTTAGAATCAACCTTTCTATGGGTAGGAATACCGGTAGAGATAAGGTTGCTTACAGCTAGATCTCCCCAAACCCCGCGAAATCAGGACCCACACTAGGAGGTGATGTTGTTGTTAGGATACATAGAGGTGGTTTAGATGTTATCAAATTGTTTTGTTTGTATATATACATATATATTATTTTTTTTTTTTGAGAATTCGGATGACAAAGAGAATATTGCAGTGGTGACTCCGATTGTTGTTTGCTTTTTTTTTTTTTGGTGGTATATTTTTTATTTATTTTCTAGACATCTAAAATAAGGAGAACTCTTGTTGGGGTGGGAAGTTATTCACATGAGGTGGGAATGTGGGAGCGTGGAATTTTACTGATTTTTTTTTTTATTCAGTCGTAGGGATTATTGCTTGCTTTTTTTTTGGGTGGTATATTTTGTTTTTATTTTCTAGACATTCAAAATAAAGAGAACTCTTGTTAGGGTGGGGAACTTATTGGCGTGAGGTGGGAACGTGGGAGTGTGGAAGTTTTATGTTTTTCTTTTTCTAAAATTTCAGCAGTACGAATTATTATTTTATTTATTGGATAGAAATAGCTCTTTTGACGGCTAGGATTAAATGTGCAGAATAGTTTAGCGGTGTAGATTAATCTTATTTTCACAATTCACTCCCATGCGAGTATTCTAGAGTTTCAAAAAGATTGCTATTATATTAGTATAGATGACAATATTCATTACTGTATTAAATTATTTAGGGTTGGAAATATTTTAGAAGTCTCCAAACCTCTAAAATTTTGAGGCGTATGTATGGAATTATCTTTTGTATAATTCCTTTAATATATATATTTATAAATATAGATATAGATATAGATATAGCTAGATGATCTTCAAAAAAGAAAAGAGGAAAAAAAAAACCCCCGCCAGGCCCCCCGCGGGGGGCGGGGGGGGGGGGGGGAACTCCTCAACGATCGAGTCAACGCATGCAATCTTGTAAGGCCCAATCCTGATTCAAATCCGGCTCATTGACCCTATAAATTTTCTTTCATGGTTTTGGACTTTATATTTGTACCCCCCCCCCCACCGGATGTCCGTTGCATAACATACAATACAAAAGGTCCACTATGCTTAAATCGAAAATCTTAAACCCTAATCTATATTATAATATGATAGCAATGTTGTGATGACATGGCTTTTTTGAATTTTCTCATAAATTTGAGATTTTGAACCGTTAGAGTATTTGATTATATAATTACAACCGTCAGATTTTTAATAAAATAATTACCGTCATAATTTAAAATATATATCTTGATTATTTTTTTTGGCAACAGAATCTCTTAACTACCTAAAAACAAAATATACTTTGATATCCTTTCCTAAATCAATAAAAATAATTATCATCAAATATCATTAGATTATTTGATTATAATAATCACAACCATAAGATTTTCAATAAAAATAATTACCATCATAATTAAAAGTATATTATTTCTTGACTTTTTTTTTGTAGTGGAATCTATTAACTACCTAAAAATAAAATATACTTTAATAAATTTTTCTAATCACTGAAAATATATATGTACTGAAGTTTATGGGTGGTATTAATATTTTAGTGATCCAAGGAAGTAATAAAGTATTAAAGTTTCACTTTTCTTATTTTAATGGTAAACCCAAAATTAGCCACTTTACATATTATTATTAGATTAAATAGAAGAGATATGAATTAATAGAAGAGCTAGACCTAGACGAAAGATTTTTCTTTCCAAACGTTCTTAATGCGGGATAAGGTGTTTTTCTTCTTATATTTCTTGGTCATGAATTAAAGTGCCTAAAATCACTAATTTTTTTTTTTTATGAACAAAAATTCACACAATGACAATTAATTGAGGGTCAAAAATGTTCATTTTAAGAGGTTGATGAAGTTTTTTATTTTTTTTTAATTTGTTAAAAGTATTTCTATACCCATATAATAAGTGAAAAAAATTATAAGTTTTAATTGTAATACTTATTTATAAAATATTACAATATTCCATATAGCAACCATGTCATATAAAATCTTTTGAGTTTTTTAAATAAAATAATTAATAACTTTTTAAGAAGAAGCAATTATTGACATGTGCAAATTATGAGAAACTATCAACTAAAATTTCTAATATATCGAGATGTATTACAATAAGTTTAGCAAATATTTTCGATCGCAGTTATAATATCTTAATTTCTCTATAATAATTTGAAAATTATGATAGTCTACAAAATTATCTAACTTATTCATTGTTAAGTACTATTGATTATACATTTCCAGTTGTATATTTATGTTGTGAATTTCGCAAGTGTATGGTTGATCGCTGTAGCAAGTACGGGTGTCGATCCTTAGGGATGTGTTACGAGATTAGATCGCTATAAAACTAAATGTGATACGATTGAATTAAATTGTCAAGGTTTAGTTAATTAGTAACCAATTATTTCAAAACGCTATAGTGGAAGATCAATATCAAGAAGAAGCTTACCCTACCCACCACCATTAACTTTAATTATGGGCAAATTATGCAAAGCAAAATCAAACTTGAATAACCGAAACACAAACAGAGAACTTAACAAACAGGAGGGAAATTAAGTTCAACCTCTTCGCCTCCAACACCCTTCAGCTCTGGCCTAGAATGAAAATATGGATCTGAACGCATATATGTACCGAATAGAGAATCCAGTTATCCAAAGAATGACCAGTACTGAAAACTCGAATCTAAGCTAGACTGAAGCTGTGCCAATCACATTTTAGACACTTTATTTTTTGATTACTAACAATCTCATTATAACATTCTCTACCGCCGTATGGTCATCTATCAGTATATGTGATTATAAATGATTGTATAGATAAACTATGAGTATTTATTACGGAGCATCGGTGATACCATGAAGTAGAATTGTCTATCACTCTGATTGCGCTAGTTAGTTGGAAGGAGGAAGTGTATTACGTACGAAACACTGATGTTAGGTACACCAGGTACACAGGATATAATTGTAATCTTCATTATATCATTGATAATCAAATTATTACTAAGAACTTAATTTTTAATGTAGGTACAAGAGGAGAATGTGAATTCTTCGTCATTGCTACTACAAACTAACAAATTATCATGTCATTTAGCATGATTTTTAGTTTCATTTTGACTACCTACAATCGTTATCATACTTTATATCGCGTATTTGATAATCATACGTTGTTTTAATTATTGAGTTTCAATGGTTATACATAAAATTGCTATCAATTCATATTTTTCAATAAATGTAAGTATCATTTTTTAAATTACAATATTAACTTTGTATACAATGAACATTCATTGATTATTTTGACTATATATATATATGTGTGTGTGTGTGTGTGTGTGTGTGTATATATATATATATATATATATATATATATATATATATATATATATGTACTGCAATATGCACCGTGCAAAGCATGGGTCCATACTAGTTTCTAAGAAAAAGAAAGAAAATCTAAACCCTAAATTCTGCAAGATATATACATACCATACAATTACAATGTTCTGATTCTGTTACTTAGTTTTGGAGGCAACCTAGGGCTACGGTTGAACAAGTTTGCAAGCGGTAACCATAATAGCATAAGAAGGAGAGAGATAGAGAGAGAGAGAGAGAGAGAGAATGGCGATGGCATACCTTGTGAAGCCAAAGATGGGAGTGTTAGATGATTAGGAACAGATTCATAAGATCAGAATCACCGTTTCCTCCAAGGGCGTTAAAAATCTTGAAAAATGTATCTTTTTTTTCTCTCTCTGCATTTTCCTTTGGATCTTCTTTTGTTTTAATTTGTTTGTTTATTCTCGGTTTTCTTTTTTTTCCCCCCCGTTGTTCGATTTCATTAGGCCGAAAAGACTGATGAAAATTTGAGATATCTACGCATGAAATTCATATCATAGGCATAGTGTATATA
>JACYFF010019584.1:96366257-96396211 GCA_017589665.1 Selenicereus undatus
ATAATAATAATAATAATAATAATAATAATAATAATAATAATAATAATCTATATAGTACATAATAGCAATCTTATGGGTCCTACGATGTATCTAAATTCTCAAAAATTATAAGTTTTCAGCCGTTTGATTAATGGTGCGTTTAATAGTCACCGTTAGATTTTCTTTTTAAAAAAACTATTGTAATTTTAAGAAAAGAATTATTAAAAGAAAAAATAACAACCTTTAGATCAATGATAGATGTTCCATACAAAATAAACTTTTTTCAGTCAAACTAGGATTCTAAGAATAAGAATATTCCATAAAAAATAAAATCTTCTTTAAGAAAATAAAATCTTCTAAGTTACTCCACATAATTTTGGGGCAAATTGCAACATCTATTTTTGTCATTCGCAAAAATGGAAGATCTACGACACTGCATGCTTTGATTTTTTTGGGTTGTTCCAGTAATAATATTTAATAACTTAAATTTATATAACATATCTTTATTTCATAGTGTATGCCAAATGAATTTTTAAAAAACATAGAGATAACAAATGTTATATTTCAAAAATCAATTACTGTCATAGTCACTATTATATTGTATCACTTGGATCCTTAATAGCAATGTACCCATTATATTCATATACATAATTTTTTATTAATAATTTTAACAATGTACATGATATGATATGATATGATATAATATTAGCAGTATCATATCCATGGAGATGCATTGGAAATCTCAAAAATTTTCTGTTGCAGTAATTATCAAGTTTTTTATTTTTAATGGTAAACAATGATTAGATTTTTATGGTAGATAAGATATATAATATCAAAAATTGTGTATATGAGTATGTGTCTTCATAATATTTCACGTTAGGAGCCAAACTTTGATAAAAATTGGAAACTAACTATGTATTACAGATTATCCATAATTGGGGCATTTATTTTATTGTAATATAATATATTGATTTTAGTAATGTTAGAAGTAGCATGTAATATAATTTCTTTGATAAAAAATAAGACAATATAATATTTTATCATTATTGGGCATTGGTTTTTTATATTTAGAAAGAAAATATTTGAAATTGCAACTAATCTTATAGAATCTTTTTTTTTTAGAAAGAAAATCTTCTCTTCGTAATTAACTAACTCTTTTTCTTATAAAAAATTATTAATTATCTCAAAAATTTTGGGGAGAATGATAATTTTCATATATATATATATATATATATATATATATATATATATAATATAATATAATAACAATCTTGTGGATCCTACTGTTTATCTAAAGTCTCAAAAATTAGATTTTTCAACTATTAGATTAAGATTGTTTTTAATTACTACCATTGGATTTGTAAAAAACTAAAATTAATTTTAAAAAAATATATCTATCTATAATATATCTATGTCCATAGAAAAATTTCCAGCAATTAAAAAAATGCAATAATCTTTGGAAAGCCCTAGAATGGTGTAACGAGTGTGATTTGCAGAATTTAGTGTAATCTCAATCGTAAAAATTATTTATTCATTAGATCTAAAATTCTATCCAAAAAAAATCTGAAAAAAAAAGCTAAGCAGTTATATTTATTCAATAAATCTAAATGGTACATTTTGAAGTTAGAAAAACTACCTTATCGAAGTAAAAAACCAATCCATAATTTTTATTCTTTAAAAAATCACTCATAATTTCGATTATATGTGATAAACTATGTATGATAATCATATTATCTAAAAAAATCCCAAGTTGTCGATTTGCAAGATCTAAAAAAATCCTAGAATGCTACAACGAGTGCAATTTGCGAGATTTACTATAATCTCAACCATAAAGCATTTATTTATACATTAGATCTAAGTTATCGATTTCAAAGCTGAGATGTCCTTTTATTTTCATTAAAAAAAATCCTTCATGATTTAAAAATATACATGATAAAAGCTAGGAGATAATGAAATTATCGAGGCAAAAAAATCCATCAAAAGAAATTATCTAGGGTAAAAATAGGTAGTTATATTTATTCATTAAATCTAAATTGTAGATTTTAAGGTTAAAAAATACCTTATCCAAGCAAAATACTAATTTATAATTTTTTTTAAAAAAAAATTCATAATTTTGATTATATGCGATAAAGGATATATAATAATTCTAATATCAAAAAAATGCTCAACAGTTAGAAAATATGATAATCTTTGGAATACCATAGAATGTTGCAATGAGTGTGACTTGTGGAGTTAGTATAATCTCAACCATAAAAATTATTTATGCAGTTAAAAATTATTTATGCATCGGATTTATAATTTTTATTGTTAGAACCATCCATCATAATTTCAGTTATGTGATAAAGGATATGTGATAATCCTATTATCTAAAAAAATATCGAGTGGTTAAAAAACGTGTAATCTTTGAAAAACCCTAGAATGCTACAACAAGTGTGATTTGCATGATTTAGTGTAATCTTAACGATAAAAAATATTTATGCAATAGATCTAAATTGTTGATTTTAAAGCTAAGATATCCGTTTATTTTTTCAAGAAAAATCCCCCATGATTTTGGATATACATTATAAAAGATAAATGACAATCCAATTATCTAGGGAAAAAATTCAATCAAAAAAATTATCTAGGGAAAAAAATAGGCAATTATATTTATTCATTAAATCTAAACTGTGGATTTTAAAGTTAAAAAAACTACATTATTCAAGTAAAATACCCATTTATAATTTATATTTTTTAAAAAGTTCCTGATAATGTCACTTATATGTGAGAAAGATTATGTGATAATCCTATTATCTTAAACAAATCTCAAACATTTAATAAAAATTATAATTTTTGGAAAAACCTAAAATGCTACAACATGAGTGATTTATTTGGTGTAATCTCAACCGTAAAAATTAATCACCTATTAAATCAAAACCTTTGATTATATCTATTAAAAAAAGGTACATTCCCCAAATAAATCATGCCTTTATTATTACTTTTTAAAAAAAAATCGTAAAGAATATATAATAATTCTATTATCTACGGGGTAGCCATCTATTAAATACGGATAGAGATGGGCGTGGGGCGGGTTTGGGGTGAGTGGAGCCATACCCGTACCTATACTCATTTTCTAAAACTATCCCCATACCCACACCCGTACCCATCGGGTTTTAAAAATTCATACCCTACCTATGTCCATCGGATTTTTCGAGTTATTCAGGTTTTATTTTCATACATATACGTTGTAAAAACTGACACCCATCGGGTTTATTAAGTTTAATTTTTAAAGGTTCAAAACTAAATGAAAAATACTTTTTTTACATGGATTTCCCCCTTATTAAATTTCTGCCTACATATTCAAAATTAAAATAATACACGTCGGGTTTGTTAAGTTTAAAAAATAATACTTATAATTGAAATGCATTGTGTCCCTACAAAATATAAAATTTGTAGGTGCATAAGAGTAAAGTAGCTGTCAGTTGAATCTGAGAGCACAATATGTATTTAGATATAGATTTGGGCCTTTTTTTTCACTACAGCCTACTCGCTTCAGCCCCAATTTTTTTTTTATAAAAAAAATCGAGTTTGGATATGGGGCAGGGTTGGGTATGGTATTCCTGTACCCGATCCGTACCCATACCTATACCCGTTTTTGGCACACCCGCCCCATACCCGTTTTTCCTCCATTTTTTGTACCCGAACCCACCATAAATAAAGAGGGTTCATTTCGGATTTTTCGGGTTTGGGTAGAACTCCCATCCCTAAATATAAACCACTAATTCTATATCTTTAAATTATCCTACATGATTCAATTAAATTTTTGTTTGACTTTATTTATCTAAGTTGCTACTTATAAAGTTCAAAACTTTTTATTTTTTCCACTAACTACTTATCGATAAATTTTTTTTATTTTTTCAATGATACATATTTTTTAAATATCTGTTTCATCATACACCGTGCATAGCACGGGTTTATACTAGTTTAGTTTAATTTCCTAATATATTATGATAATATTAGGATATATGTTTTTATCATGCTCTATTTTATATTTCATTATTTAGGTTTCGTAATACCAAGTCTCCTTTTGGTTATATAAACCCCTTAATGTAATTAAAGAAGGTATATTATGAATGAGAATTGAGTTAAATTGAGTGAGTTATCACTCTGTGTGAGAATTTTTTTCGTAGAGATTGCTCTCAAAATATCATACACCAATTACATCCCTTTGTAGAAATTTTTCTCGAATAATTAGATGTTCATACATCAACTTTGGTATCAAAGCAATTTTATTCCATCGCCGCCAATTTTTTTCCTAGGCTTTGCCTTCCAAAGTCAGCCGAACCCCCAAAAAAAAAAAAAAGAGGGGGGGGGGGGGGGGGGGGGGCGGACGGGCGGAAGAAGCGTCACAAAAAAATTTCCACATTACTGGTTACAGCCCCCACCAACCAATTCAAAATTGTTTAGTTTCCAAACCACTTTACCGCTGCCAACCTAGTTAACGCCACTACTACTGAAATCTAGTCATTGGTGCGCTATTAGATAATGTTTGGTCATTTCTCCACTGTTTGATGGAAGATTGTTGCCTACAGTGATCATGGGTTGGTGTGACAAACATCTCGAGCACTAGTCATGATTATTCGTGATAAATAAGTCCCTATTTCAACTAATATTTTATACCGTGTTTTCTCCCCTTGTGGGAATGTAGAAATTATTGCTAGATTTTGGACAATGGGTGATGTTTATATTCGGATAAATTTTAATTCAACCGAAGGTGTTACAAATGCTTTTTGCTTGCTTGCTTGCTTCAAGTTTGTCAGATTTATGAAAGATGTTGTGAGTTAGATCTTTACTTTGTTAGTGAGTCCATTTGTGGATGTAAGCATTACGTTCCCAAGTATAAGTAGGATTATAAGCCTCCAAGAACTACTTTAATACCATTGCAACTTCCCATGGGAGATTATAGGGATTCAGCTCTAAGGTCTTTTGGGAATCAACCAGCTTCTTATTTGAACGAGACAGATTCGATATGTTATGATGCGCATGATAGGGGATTTACAATTGAGGGCAATAAAGAGGTGACTCTTGAGGATAAGTATATGAAAGGAGATGTCCAAGTACAAGAGAACCGTCAACGTTTAGACATATATCAGCAGGTCAAATGATTTTAACAACAACTTCATTGGTTCTATGAATCAAAAAGTTGAAGTTGGGGGCTGCCAGTTATATGGAAGTGAAGTGCCCAATCAGGGAATGATAATTGGAGATAGCAATATTGAAACGTTTACTCGGGGAAGTGATAAAGAGGATGCCCAAGCATCAACACAAGTGAACGAAGAGTCAAAGACATTAGAAAACAACTCTTTCAATATTCGTCATGAATTTTCACTAGACATTCAAGAATCTGGCTGCAAGCAAAGGGATTCCAATATGGACAATGCAATTAGCATACATGCTGAATAGTCTAATTTTTTTATTCCTAATTACTTTTTAGAGAAAAACACTCTACATCTATTGTTGGCACAGTGCTTAATGCTAGAGAAGATCCGAAGACTGGAGTTCTAGCAAAAGTGCAAGGACTTTGAATCATTTTTTTTTCTCCATATTTTTCTGCTACTCCTTTTCATTTCAAAACTTGAGGACGAGGTTTTTTTTTTCCAATTTGGGAAGAATGATGCAGGACAAGTGTAAAGAATGGGTAGGCAGATTCAGGAAATTGTGATATTTTGATATTGGAGATCTGTTGTATTTTTTATTATTTTCATAGGTTATTTTTAAGCATATTTTAAGATAACTAAAATAAGGATCTTTAGTGATATTTTATTCAGATTTAGTTTGCTAATCTACTAGGATAATATTAGGTTATATGTTTTTTTTATCCTGTTCTGGTTTATATCTTATTGTTTAGGTTTCGTAATAGTAGTTAGCCTCTTAGTTACACAAACCCCTTTATGTAATTGGAGAAGGTAGATTATGAATGAGAATTGAGTTAAATTGAGTTAGTCATATTTCTTTGTGTGAAAATTTTGCCGATAAGAATTGCTCTCAGAATCTCATGCACAAATTATCCCTTTTTGTAGGAATTGCTCTCGGAGCATCCTACATCAATTTGCATTGTTGTACTTATATAATGATTAAAATACATAATTAAAGTTAAGTAAGCATAGACCACTCTAAGAGGATAGTTTTGATCCCAATTAAAACACGTATCATATATCTATCATCGTTTAGATTTTGTGGGTACACATACCATCTCCATGAACATACCACTTACATTCTTTTAAACATACCATCTAAATATACTACAAGCTTAGACTTTATTAGGATCCCCCCCCCCCCTTCGATGAAGTTGGGTAATTATTCCCTACGTAAGGATGTCATGTTTGAAAATAAAGTATGTTACGTGTCTTCAAATCTGATTTTAGACTTGTCTTTGTTTGATCTCCCCCTTTCCTTTCTGTTGCAAGGAGTTTTCATTTAAATAACAAGTAGGGAAGTAGAAGAAATAAAAATGATGTGCAAGGTCGTTCTTTAATTTCCCCTAGCCGGAGCTTTGCCCATTTAGTTTATTACAAACTTTGGTGAGAGGGGCAAGCAAAAATGGATTGCACTAAGGCAGGCACTCTATCCCAAATAGCCGTCCACCTGAGATCTCTTCTAACCGAGTAGATCGAGCTTCAATTATGAAAAACATGCCTAGGCCCAGAAGGCATAGATTAAGGAGTATAGAATTGGAATAGGTTTCTCATAAATCTAACTCGATCAGGAGAAGATATATAGAAAGAGGGAAGGAAAGATAAACCAGTGCAACATGTACCAGTGTCATAATTGCATCCAACCTTAGACACCGTTTTTTTGATCCCTTATTTAACATCGGTCCAATCATGCGTTAAAGAAAATATGCTTAGGCAAAGCTACGCTTGACAGAACTATCAGGAAAAGCGAAAACAATAAAAAAACTTTACTTTCTAAGCAGCACTTATACAAAAATGAAGGCGGAAGCTTTCCTCACTAGAAATTTTTTTCCTTTAAGGAGTGCTTCCAATGCCTTCCTTCGTAACCGGCGGATAAAACCTTGTTAAGTCAGTATCCACTATCCAGTAGTAAGGCTAGGCTTCAAGACAAAATGAGCTGAAAGACAACGAATCATTGCTGTTCCAAGCTCCCTACAACAAGTTTAGCTTTGTTCAAATCATGATTCCTGCATGGAAGTTTTTTGTCTTATTCCTATAGATGGGACGTTCATCCAAACTACCCCAAGCAGGCGCTTGTCGTAAAGAACAATCTTTAAGGGAAAAAAAAAAGACTTTTCAAGTTCTCTTAATGCCTTTAGGGAGATATACTTGAAGCACTGTAATGAAATAGCCACTCAGACTCCTTTCTTAACTTTCATCCAACGGAAAGAGACTATCTTTATGTGCCTCTCAGTGAAGCTTAAGCTATCTCTGTCTTTATGTACATTTCTTTTATTTAAGACAACCTGCTCGCTAGGGAAAGGATCTCAGTTTGAGTGAAAGGCTATCCCATAATCATTCATGAGACCCTCCTTAAAGCGTAAGTCACATCGTTTAAGGCACAACAACTGTCTTCCATGTTAGATTCATTTTTGGACCTGTTAACGTGCCAAGAAAGATGTTATAATGACTTTCCACGATTGTAACCTGTCTTTAACTAGAAAATACTTTCTTCTAGATAGGACATAAGGTACAAAAAGGGTCAATCCAAGGATTTTATCTGGCGAAAATGTGTCTTTCCGAAGCAAAACAATTTAAAAAAGAAGAAAGACTTCTAAGAATACACAAACCTTCTTAGGAGACTATTTACCTTTCTGTCATAGACAATTATTCCTAAAGTCAAGACATTAAAGACAGTAAATAAAAGAGAATATGCTATCTGATTTGGATCTGGACCTCGTTTCCAACATAGTATTAGGCAGTTCTTCTTTCCGCAAATTAGATATGTAGAATCCAACCTTAGATGTAAACTCTATTTATGAATCCTATAAGAGAGGTAATTAAGAAGGATAGGGAGAACCTCTCCGGCAATATAAATTCCATATGCAAAATGCTCAGAAGGAACATTCAATATCCAGTCAAACATGGAACCTGCCCTAAGAGTGGTTTTCAAGACAAAAACTGGTCATTCTGTGGATTCGAGACAGAATTCCAATCCTGCAACTCCTTTGCTTAATAACCCTAAGTCATTGGTTATGCCGCACCAGAAAACCATTCTCTCGGAGATCTAGATCTTTCTCAATAAAGATAATAGAGTTAGATATTTATTTTCGTAGTAGTATAAAATCCTTCCAATCAATCGGAAAGTCTATACATGAAAGAGGCAAACCTTTTGTTTGCTTGCCATTGCAATGTCGAAAACCCTAGAAGAGAAAGTCACAGCCTAGTATGCTGCCCGGTTGAAACAACAATGGAAGTTGAACCATAACCAAACCCTAAACAAAGAAGGGATGTGCCCTAGTTCAATCTCGAGGACGAGATAAATAGAAGTGTAGCATTGAATATGTCATAGTTGTCGCACCCAATAGTGGGAGAACCCAATAGTACTGATCAAGGAAGCCCTTCATGGTAGAGCTTTCTTTCTTAATGAGCATTGAAGACTTAGATCATCCTAAAGGGGGGTGAATAGGGTGATTGCAAAAACTTAAAATAAATAATTGAAAGCAAAAACAGAAATTAAATCGAGACAATGTACAATGATATTTTAACGAGGTTGTGCCTTAATTAGGCTTAAGTCCCCGCCTAGAGTTATCTAACTCTATGATTCAACACTCTACTTCTCGTATTAAGATAAATTATCACAATATCTCAGAGCTATCTCACTCTAGAGATCCCAATCACTTAAACCAACCTCTTGGTTTAAGTTTGGGCGGAGTTAGCCTCATAAACTCCAAGTTCACTCCTTAATAATTGTTTTCACCTCAATTCTTTGATTTCAAAAGAAAGCTTAGTACAATAACTCAATGTGTATTCTCAATGCTTTCTCTTACTTGCTTCGATGCTTGCTCTTCCTCATTTGGCCTCTATTTATAGACTTCAGTGGTCGTGCACCAATTTTGCCAAGCAAGACCGAAAATTCTGCCCAAAATATCTTGAAATTGCATTTCAGGCCCTTAAAATCTGATCAGCAGATTCTGATTTGATTTTCTTACAATTTTTATCACGATTTGTGTTAATATGAAGCTACATAATATCTTTTCCTTGCTATTGCAAAATATTACAAATATTCATTCTAGAATCAAGGGATAATATTACTTCATTTGACTCGAATCATATTATATTATTTTTACATGTTAAATATCATGGGTTAAAAGCATATTTATCATGTGGGTATAAAATCATGACAAATCAATTAATTTAATTCCTCAAAATTTGAAATTCAAATTTTGGATTAGCTAAATAATTTCCTTAATTAACTTTCCAATTAATCAATCAAATAAAATCACACATATCTTCTCCATAAACATCTACACGTCTTTCTTGGTATAAATGGACTGCTTTATTATGCTCATTTCAAATTTGTCAACCATTTAAACGTCATTAGTTGGATTCATTTGGTTCATAATTAATTCAATCCTTTTTGACTTTCATCAAAAGATCATCTAATTTATTCTAAGTGTAGGAGTAACTCAACAATCTCCCCCTTTTTGATGAAAGACAAAATCTAACTTGAAGAATTAAAATGCTTACCATGATCTTACCCGGACTTACCAATTCATCTTTCTCTCCCTTTTTGTATTTCATCAAAAAGGTATCAGAAGGAGAAGTTCAAAATAATTAATGCTACTATAGAAGAACACGGAGATACATACCTTGATCTTTGTATAATACTTCTTCCCTTTGTCATCAATATCAAAAGGGTTAAAGAATGTCATTATAGATTAATAGCATGGCTTCCCATTAATATTACACTCATAAATATGAAAATGGAGTTATATGTCAATAATTCTTCGGAGATATTAATATATTAGAATGTCAATATTTCAAAACTCTTTACATCTCCCCCTTTCAAAAATGATTAAACCATGTGGTACTTTATCATATGTAATCAAACTATTTTCTCCTCCCTTCGATGTAATAACTAGAACATACAAATCAAGGATAGAGACAAGAGATAAGTATCGTTGATGATTATATCTCCCCCTTAATTCATGCCAATATTATTATAACACAATTTACATACCATTGGCATATTTTCCCCCTTGCAAAATAATTTAAGCATATAATATCAATCTTGGGGGCATCGGATAACATGAATGTAGAGGATATGACAAGATACTCACAATTCAAATTATTTATCTCACCATTCATACATTAATTTTAAGACAAACATATGGGGTTGTAAGACATATAAAAGTACAACAATCCAGGACAAATTACATTTTCCCTTCCTAAAAATAGTTATTTAGGAAGACAGAAAGAGCGTATGAATTCTCATAGACAAAGAATCATATCAATTTGTCTAAGCATGCATAATAGAGTCAAGGTCTAGTGTATGAAAAAATACATTGTACGTATACAAATGTTGGAGCTTCATTTTTAAAAAGTGGATAATATCAAATAAACATACTTCAAGCCAAAATCTATTTCAAAAACAAATGATGTTCATAACATATTACACGCAATCATATCCACAAACATATCAATCATATGAATGACAGAGATAAAAAATTATTGGGCAAAATATGTGGCTATATCTTTAAGACCATGTTCAAAGAGTAATTGCTTTTGAATTATTATTATATATTTTCCCCCTTAATAGGCACTCAAAGATTTAAATCCGATATGTTAAATTGGTAAATATCTAAATTTAGAACTGATTCCACGTAATACATGAATGTAATAATATAGAAACTTACCAAGAAAACTTTGGGGAAGTCCATCTTATCTAGTAGATGGTTAGTGTACTTAGTCATATTTTGCTACTTATGGACAAATAGAGTAACATAATATTCTTTGATTTCAATGTCCTTGATGGGATTCTTAAATTGGAAAGGTTGTCACTTCTATGTGCACTACCTTTTTGTAAAAAATATTAATCTTCCAAATTCTCAATTTCACATCATATAAACACATATAAGGATTATCAAATAGGCTTGTAAACAAGATTTAATTTAGTATATTCCCTTTTCAAATTGATTAATCAAATACAATTTATAAAGGTGAAGTACAGCAAATAAAGATACAACATTATCCATGCCAAGATGAAGTCTCGTAACATATCAATGTCAAAACATTAAAAATCAATTACAAGATACGTTGTAGCCCTCGTATATAGATGAAGATTTTAAATTGATCATATAGGCAAAAAATAAAAATTGCGAAATACATAGCCATGTGTAGAGATAGTATGACAAGATCAAATATCAATACATACTCTATAATAGGTCAAGTCTCTATTTACAGAATTGGGATACAATTCTCCAGACATGGAATCTAATTCAACGAGATAGACATGTATACATCAATAATCAAATTCAAATGCAAGTTTCATGTATTAAATATGCCATGTGATTAAAAGTTGAATGATATGTTGCAAATATGATTTTAACTTTGAAAGGCATATTCATATTAAACATCTATACGTATGATCAATCTTTTTGAGAAGACAAATAATTTTTCCTTCTACTAAATAATCAAACCAACATGCAATTGATAAAAATGCATAATTTATCTCCCCCTCAACGTGAGACATATAAAAAATATGGAAGGAGAAAAATTAAATGTAAAAAAAAGATTTACCTTATTTTTACTTTAGGCAACCCAACACTCACAATTTTCTAATTCACCTTTTGACAAACATCATGTTTTATTCATCCTCTGAAATTTCTTATAAATTCAAATTCTAGTGAGGATGTATTAATTTTTCCAGGAAGGCGTCCGAGTGATTTTCCGAAAATTTCTCCATTCTTTGTAGAGTTATGCAAAAAGAAATATCTAGGACAAGATTTACCCATTTCTTTTTGGGTCCATAATGGTTAGAAGTAAGAGCATATGGAGGGGTAGTAAATTTTTTCTCTCTATTCTTGACATTCCTCCTTGGTATAATACTACTTTTATAAAACTTTGAAAATGACTTATCAAGCATATCATTTAAATGAATTACGTCAAGACAAGATTGAGCCAAATAATTAACAGAACTTTTTACCTCATCTTTCGCAATTTTAAAAGTTGATTATCCTTGGTAATTTTTTTTGCATCCATTTTCTCCTTGCTCTTGTTTTTCAAAAAATTCTTTATGTTGCTCGATTTTGTCATGATACTCAAGAACTCCTTAAATGATCTTATAGTCATTTTTATTGATGTCTCGTTCACATTAGTTGTTGCCATCTCTAGTAGATTGTAGCTTGGACTTATTAATCTTAGTTGTCTACTCCTACTTAACAATGTTAAGATCTAACACCTTTTCATTAGCACCATATGAATAATGAAGATAATCCCAAACCTCTTTGGCACTTTTGTACTGAAAAACGTATTCACAAATATCAATAGAAAGACCACAATATAGCATAT
Source organism: Selenicereus undatus (assembly GCA_017589665.1). Taxonomy (NCBI): domain Eukaryota; kingdom Viridiplantae; phylum Streptophyta; class Magnoliopsida; order Caryophyllales; family Cactaceae; genus Selenicereus; species Selenicereus undatus. The sequence continues at coordinate 96,378,740 of JACYFF010019584.1, forward strand.
TAATGGCTTTAGAATTTTTGGACATAATCCTGTAATCCTCGTTGGTAAACTAATCCTTCGATTTTTCAATGGCAATGAGACCTTTCTTTATAATCTCCCAAAGATCGAGATCTTTGTGCTTGACAGAGTTCCATTATTTCCTGCCACCAAAAATAATTAGTACTCATAAAAAGAGGTGGACAATCAGAATCAAGATTATAACTAGCCATGGGATCGACGCTATTAGACGATTAAGTCTCAAAATAATAACACCTTCTCAGATACCAATTGAAGACTCAGATAACCCTAGAGGGGGGGGGGTGAATAGGGTAATTGCAAAAACTTAAAATGAACAATTGAAAGCAAAAACAGAAATTAAATCGAGATGATCCACAATGATATTTTAATGATGTTGGTCTTCAATCAAACTTAGATCCTCGCCTAGAGTTATCCAACTCTATGATTCAAAACTCTACTTCTCTTATTACGATAAACTCTCACAATCTCCCAGAGCTATCTCACTCTAGAGATCCCAATCGCTTAAACTAACCTCTTGGTTTAAGTTTGGGCGGAGTTGACCTCACAAACTCCAAGTTCACTCCTTAATAATTTTTTTCACCTCAATTCTTTGATCTCAAAAGAAAGCTTAGTACAATAACTCAATGTGTATTCTCAATGCTTTTTCTCACTTGCTTCGATGCTTGCCCTTCCTCGTTTGGTCTCTATTTATAGACTTCAATGGTCGTGCACCAATTCTGCTAAGAAAGGAAATTCTGCCCAAAATATATTGAAATTGCATTTCAGACCCTTGAAATCTGATCAACAGATTCTGATTTAATTCTCTTGCAATCTTTGCCACAATTTCTGTTGATATGAAGCTGCATAATATCTTGTCCTTGCTATTGCAAAATATTACAGATATTCATTCCAGAATCAAGGGATAATGTTACTTAATTTGACTCAAATCATATCATGTCATTTTTACATGGTAAGTATCATGGGTTAGAAGCATATTTATCATGTGAGGATAAAATCATGATAAATCAGTTAATTTAATTCCTCAAATTTTGAAATTTAAATTTTGAATTAGCTAAATAATTTCCTTGATTAACTTCCCAATTAATCAATCAAATAAAATCACACATATCTTCCCCATAAACATCACATGTTTTTCTTGGTATAAATGAGGTGCTTTATTGTGCTCATTTCAAATTTGTCAACCATTTAAATGTCATTACTTGGATTCATTTGGTTTGTGATTAATTCAATCCTTTTTGTGTTTCATCAAAAGATTATTCAATTTATTCTAAATTTAGGAGCAACTCAATAAGCATTATTAATTAAAAGAAGAGGAATACAACTAAACAACTGCAACAGAAATAATGAAAAGCCAAAAGTCAAGGTGCACGTAGCGGCGCCTTTTTTTAGAACCGGAGATATACGGAGATTTACTTAATTCCCTTCTATGTTAAAAAGTGGCGAATCAAATTAGTTTCAACCAATGGGTATGTAAGAGTCCGTCAATACTAGTAATGTTGATATCTTCTTTCACCTGTTGTTAATGGTGATCACCGTTGACCTTCTGCGAATGAGTAAGTTCCTTCTAAAGCAACTTGTCAAGTGCAAACATATGCTGTCTAATGAATTTAGCGATCACCAATTCAAGGAAAAGCCTATGCAATTGGAAGTTAGCCCCAAAAAAGATCCAAGAAAAGGATAATATATATTGCAATAAGTACTATGCCAGTGATTCACAATCCATGATATACACTAAACCATATTTTGAACCAAGGTAAATGTGGCTATCTGTTGGGGCGGGCCGGACATTTATGTCCACTAATTTAACACTACTCTTAAATCCCCAAATCATTGCATTATAAAACAATCAAAAGATCAATAACAATAAAATATCAAATTCAACAATCACGTACCTCAATTGGCCCCCCAGTATGAATTACATTTTTGTCCTTGGGCCTCTTTCAGTATATCACTTGATGCAAAAAAGTGGATATACTACAAAAAATGCGTGAAATTTTCCACGGGTTCATCAATTTTTGACGAATCCGATCAATTTTTCAATGGAATTTCTGACTGAATTAGCTATTTTTGATGAAATTTTCGATGGTACTATCCATTTTCGACTGGTTTTTTGACAGGCCAGACAGGTTTCCGTCAAAATAAGCGTGCATTTCCGTAGTATATGGTCCAGCGTACGATATTTTCATCCTCCAAAACCTCTCAGCACTCCAACTTCTTTGCAGTTGAAATATTATTCTAAAAAAGCATGAAAAAGGAACAGATACTGATTCGTTGCTGGATTGCTTCAACCGTCCAGGTTGACCATACCAGTTAGTTGCAGAAGTTCAAAATAAATGCTTCATGAACTCTAATTATAAAATGTCAAAACATAAGAAAAAACCCAAATAGGTAAATACAACAAATCTAATTAAACTTAATGAGCGCAGGATTAATTTATTCATATTACATAATTTTTTTAACTGTTACAGCAAATCAACTTGAAAGAACAATTACAGCTCATATTTTCATACAAATAGAATGCTAACAATAACGTCACCATTCCATGTTTTCCATCCCCCAATATAAGGGGGGGGGGGGGGGAGCATAAAACATAGCTCCCTAATTCTAAACAAGAGTACTGAAACCTTCAGACCTCCTAGCTTGCCAGCTGACTGTCAATCCTCCTGCACTGGGATTGAAGGAAAAATGCACAAGCAAAGTAATGTGGTCAGTGCGTCCTTGGGCAGGGGCGGAGCCAAGATTCAAAGTAAGGGGGGACGAGATTAATAATATACAAATTTACCTAAAGTCAATAAATTTAACACAAATAAACAAACAACAACCAGCAAATTACCCAAATTCTAATTTCTAAATTCTCAATCAAGAAAGGCAAAACCTAATTTTTTAATTGATGAGTAAATCTATAAATTAACCACTTATTCAACACAAATTCAATAAAAATTAGTAATCTAAACATAAACAAAGAAGCAATTACAAACAAAATTAGTCCAACTTTAAATCTTCAATCAAGAACAACCAAGAAGACAATTAAGTCAAAATTCTCATTTTTCAATCCATGAATCATGAGTAATTCACTAAGTTAATCAATTATTTAACATAAATCTAACTAAAATCAGTAAAATAAACATAATTATTTACAAAATAACAAAATTAAAAACGAAAATTGAGAACTTTTGGGAGTTAACTCAAATTGGGATTTGGGACTTAATTAGGAGTTAGGAGGAGAGCTGAGAAGGAGCGGAGGTGGCTACCGGCACAAGTGGCAAGTCGGGCGGCTGCCGGCGTCGGTCGGTTGGCGATTGGGCTGGGCAGACTACAGAGAGTGAGAGAGAGCGTGCGTTGGCAAGGTAGAGAGAGAGAGTGTGTCTGAGGAGGAAAGCAAAGTAAGTTAAGAGGCAGAAATTAGGAAAAATGAATGGGCAAATCTCAAAAAAAAAAAGAAGATACAAGACACCGCAGAAGGAGAGTGATGAGACTCGAACCCGTGACCTCCTGAAACAGGTAAAGAGTAGCCAACCATCCTGCTAGATACACATTTGCAAAATATATGCAAACTAATTAATATATATCTATTTTGTTTATCCACAAAAATATCCCACATTTAATTTTTCTTTTCCCCAAAAAGCTGGGGGTTTAATTAACTCCCCTTGCCCCAATGTAGCTCCGCCCATATCCTTAGGGACCAATTCATGCCTATAATATCACTAGTGAATTAGACCGTGCGCATTGCGCGCTAATCCGTACTTTGCAAATAAATTGGCAACCTTCTATGGATTTAACCACCCAACTTAAGATGCTCCGTGCTAACAAGTCTTTCAATTCATTTATTAAGTCATAAATGACTAAAATCAATATCTCCAATTAATTATATACGTCACACAGAGTAATCTAAAATACCAAGATGTAAATAATCTATTATACAAGGAAAAACAGCATTGGCGTTACAATTATATCGGGAAGAACAAAGGAAACATGGCAAAGGTGAACGTGCTGGTGCTTGGAAGTAATGTGGGAAAACCCCTGCAGCTCCTAAAGACTAATGTTTGCTTCCTGGCTGCTATTGGAATTACATGTTTCAGGGCTTGTAAGGGTAGCTGTCAACTAGCGAATATGCAGACAATGCAGCAGATTGACAAGCCACAAATGGAAACTAATATGACTGAGGAATATCAAATCTAGTGTAAACTGACAATTTACAGCATTCTTTTTAGCTCAGCACATATATAAACTCTTAACAAGTATTTTGGACAACAAAATGAAAATAAATAAATAAATAAATAAATATGCTAATAATCAAGATTGCTCACATAACAAAATCCAAGCGGACAAGCAAATGATGCATGCAGCTGACAGCCACAATAATTCGAAAGAATGTTGGAATAGTGATTATTGAAACAATTTATCTTCTTTTTTAGCGATTGTTTTTTTAATCTTGACAAATGCATTAGATATTAAAAAAAATCTTCATTATTTGTTGTACCCATGGGTAAATTAGAATCCAAATAAGTTAAAATTTTTTAGAAAAATAAGCATAAATCTAACCATATTATGACAAGAGGCTATCCTGTAAGGTGGGGTCTTTGGAACACATTAGATTATGTAATTAAGCATGAACTCAATCATATTATAGAGATTGCCTTGTATAGGGAACTTGACCACGATCCTATTCTTTGAAATCCATGAACTGCAAACGACCTATTTTCCATCCTTTGAACCCTTGCAGTTGCAAGAATCCGTGGAACTTATGGAAGATGCCATTTGTTGCAAAATTGAATAACAATAGCTGCTGGAAGGAGAAGGAAATGACCTGTGTCGTGGTATGAACCACTGACCTGAAACCTTAATTCGCCGACTTAGGTGCAAATCGTTATAGCGAAGAAGCTCCCCAAGGTTTAACACAGTCGGCTTCGCACTCATGCACTCGAGGGAGAAGCTTTGGAGTATAGCAACTTGTATGCCCAGGAAGTAGAGAGGAGAAGAGAGAATATGTTTTCTGTGTGTTCTGCAGAGTTGCAGAAGGGTATCTTTTATAGTGGACTGGGGGAGAGAAAAACTGTCAACCAAGCAATAAAGGATGGTGTGAAACGGTGGCAGAAAATCAGGTAAAGGAGAGAATAATGTAACTGACGGATTGATGGGGAGAGGATCATGGTGATTAAGGCAGAGATGGAGGAAGACTTAGTCAACTAGCCGTTAGGATTACGACAGCTCATATGCAATCAGTCCTCTCGAGAATTTCTCCAAAAAATCATAGTGTAAGGACCAAGCCCGCAGCCTGCGCTGCGCCCTGCCCAAACTGGACGAGCCGGCGGGCGGCGGTGCGCATGCATGTGGCAGCACAAGTCCCCTCAACCCTCCTTAAAACATGACTTTAAGTTATTCAACAAGTGTAAGAAGAGTGAGATATATAAACTCTTCAAACCACTCCCAAAAGTTCAATGTGGGACAACAAAAGATATAGAGAGAGTAAGTGAACACCCTTTTGAGGTGCCATTACTCCAACACCATGTCCACCTTCCATGTCCACCTTCCTTTTGTGGATTCACATGAAGCAAAATCTGAGCCATTTCCTAACTCCCACCCACTAGCCACTGCCAAAGAATAGTCAAAGAATAAATCAGTATCTAGCTCAGCTAACTCAAAGTTGATCTCAAAGAATGTAAAGCAATCAGTGCCTATTGGGTACCAGAAACAGAAGAAGACCAACAATAAATCAAATTTCACAAGTGACCAAGGCCAATCGGCAATAAATCAAATTTGATGCATAAATCAAATTCGATGCTCAATGAAACTTTCTTGAGCTCATTCTCTAAATTATTGAAGTCCACCCTCCTTGTCATACTAGCTCCATAGATTAAGGAGTTGGGCAAAATGAAGAACTAGACTCCTACGTATTCGTAGATGTAGAGCCTCTACGTCTTATGGATTTCCGCATTCCTTAGGGCATTCACGTACGCGTGCGCGTATGGGGCCCACGTGACAGGCAATTTTTTGGCAGCCCATGACTTTCTTGGCACAACATGCATGGAAGATCGGGGGGCGTTCTCCCCTGCGTATAATTTATTTTTGTCTTCTTCTGTAGGTGTAATTAATTCCAAAAGCAAAAAAGAAAAACAAAAAGTTGGATTATCTCAATTTTTTTGTCTTCTTCTGCAATGCATTTTTTTAATCTAAAAACTGCCTATAAATATCAATTTTCTAAAATTTTTAATAAAATAATTGTCTTAGTTTTTAATTGATTGAACTTTAAATCCTATCCTTTTTTCATTTGTTGGAAACAAACACAAAAAAAATATTCCAAAAAATTAAAATCCATTTATACATTTTTATGTCAATAAAATAAATATTCCTCACTCTTGATAAATAAAGAACATTCACACATGTTACAAAAGTTAAAATACAAATACAACATAAAAAATAAAAAAAGTAATAAATTAAGTTTAAATTGTGGGCTCCATGACAATTAATTATCCTGAAATGAGTTCCAGTAGCTGAAAAACTATATGAAATGCAAGTAAAACTCTTATTAACGTGACAAACCTAAGTTCCAAAAAATGGGACTTTGACTGGGGATGCCCTTAGCTTGACCAACACGAAAAAATAGCGACACATTGAAATTGACAAACATTGATGAATTTTGAAGTTGCACAAAACACTTCTCAATTCTCCCTTTAAAGCTTCCCACAATTGGCAAAAAAAAAAGGAGATAGACAAATAAAAATTACTTGTGCACGGCAATTCAGTTCAGGACAACCTTCTAAACAGCTAAAGTGCAAAATGACAACCAAATTTTGAGTAGAAAGGGAAAGGAGATATATTGGCTCTGTTTGACAAATAACTGTTAGCTGTTAGCTCTTTACATTAGCTGTTAGGTGTTGGCTATTTTAGTTAGTTGTTTATATTAGTTGTTTGAATTAGCTGTTTGTTGAAAAATTGTTTAGTAAAATTAGCTATTTCTGATAAAATTGTGAAACAAAAAACTAAGTTTTCAAAAAGCTCTTTCAAAAAGCTCGTGGAATTACTTTTTTCAAATTAACTTTTTGGACCTAAAAAGCTCTTCTAAGAAGCTCTTTCACCAAATACCCACAATAACTTTTTTTAATAGGTCAAACAGCTAATTTTGGTCAAAAAAACTCTTTTTAGTTAAAATGCTCTTCAAAAAGTTATTTGCCAAATACCCCCATCATCTTCTAGTTACAGGAGAGAAAATATTTTTCTAAGAATAGTCTAAATATTGTAACATGAATCCAGGTAAGAGACCTCGAACTTTAAGACGTCAAAATAGAGATCAAAGGATTCAAGATTTACCCATTCAAAGCATAAGAGATCGACAAGAAAACCAAAACCAACTATAATAGCTAACTTCCTTCTGTGCATCAAGGGCCAAAGGATCATTCGGTCAGAATTATAATCCAACATTAGGAGCAAAGTTGGAGGAGAGAATTCATTAGAACCATAATTAAATTAGTGAGAAATAAGTCGTTAGCCAACTCCAGTCCACATGAAACTGTCCACCACCAAAGTTGGGCCTAATACCAATGCCACAAAATACCTATACCGAGGCATGTTGCTGGAGATTAGAATAGCAATTGGCCTTAAGATTCTCACATATAGGAATAATATATAGATGGAGACGGAGAGGAAAATGTAGACAAGAATATTTGGGTCTCAAACATGTAGAAAGAATAACTCTCCCATGAGCATCATCATAGACCTTGGGAAGGAGGCTTATCATTCTTGAAATCATCAAAGCTCTCCATGTCATCATAAAAAACCCATTGATTAAGAAGTGGGAAAGAACTAAGAATTGGCCTCTTGCGTGTTCCTAGAGGTAGAACCTCTATGTCACATGGGTTTCCAAGTTATTTAGGTTCTGTTTGGACTTTGAAAAATTTGGTGGAAAGCAAAAAAATTAGAAAAGTAACCTTTTTCCTTCTGTTTGGTTTAGAGAACATCACAAAGAAAAAAAATACAGGGGAAAATTAAGTGGAAACATTTTTAGAAACAAGTGCTAAAGTTTTCCTCATAAAATTGTGATAAAAGTTAGGGAAAAGTTTCCAAAAGAATTTTCGACCTCTACCAACCTCGCACTGCTTAGATGATATCAATATGATTCAAGTAATTCATCAACATTCAAATTTTTTTATCCAAATTCTTGTATTTTTTCTTCAATCCAAACAAGAAAAAAAAACTCACTTTCTCTCTACTTTTTTTTCCTTCACATTTTTTTCCTTAAACTTTTCTTTCCATCAAATTTTCTAAGGACCAAATGGACCCTTAGCTCTATCAACCACTTCTGTTACATATGATCGACTGACATTGTTATGCAACTTTATGAGACAATCCAATCCAAGAGATGCAACTAATTTTCAAGTGATATGCACAATAATAGCATAAGTTCACAATTCTCGTGCCTGTGTTCTACACATATGCTATTTAGCTAGCATAAATAGTTTCAACATCACATTGGACCTAGCCTCGTGCACCAACTACCACATTAATAGATGAGTGACGCCGACAGTGTACACCAGAAATAAATGAATTTTGGTGATAAGCAATGCACTGAAGGAAGTGAAATAAAGTATTATCTTGATCCACATCATCTTTTCATGGATCTAGAAGAATTAACCTATATTAAATAAGATAATTGAATATCTTTTGAAGAATCAAAGGCTATAAGATCACCCTAGAGGGGGGCGAATAAGGTGATGATCAAAGTTGCTAAACAATCGAAATGTAAATGTGGAAAAGTAAATCGAGACAAAACACAATCGATTGTTAATGAGGTTGGGCCTCAAAAGGCTTAATTCCCGCTTAGAGTTCCCTAACTCTAGGATTAACCCGAACTTTTATTAGGAGGATTGATTATACAACTCTAGAGTACCCTTACTCTAAGTTCCAAGTCACAAGTTGAACCCTCAAATAGGCGTAGTAGAGTCGACCCTTCAACTCTATAATCCTACCCAAATACAAATTGAACAATACAACTCAAATGTAATGGAAACAAGTTTAAACACAATGAATGCCAATATGCTTGAGGAAGTAGTATGCAAAAGAATGCTAACTTTTTCTTATGCTTTAGCTCATCATTCAGCTCTATATTTATAGCCAAGTCTTGAAGAAGCTCTTGCAAAACTAGCCGTTGAACTTTCCTTAAAATCAGCATCTGTTCAAGGCCTTGGACTGCAGTTCAGTGCCCTTGAAATTTTAGCAAAATCAGCAACCAATGACTATGCGCTATTTTTGGCTTGTTTTGATCTTCCTTCAACAGCTCCTTCTAATTTTTGAGCTGATGGATATTCTCAACGGCTACTTCCCATTCTTTTTGCTAATAAGGATTTTCTTGGCAATTGTTTTCCATATTTCAAGGCAAGTATCAAGCATAATCTTAGTTAGAGAAAATTAAGTAATCATCCCTAGAAAGGTGAGATATACATAGTCAGAATCATAAAATATGTTTTAACCATAATCAGAAAATTATTATCAACAGAAATTTTATCAATTATTAATAAGGAACATTTCATAGATTATCCCATCAATTGTTTAGTCGAGTTTTAAATATAATTTCACTCAAAATTAGTTATGGGGTTTGCGGAAGTTAACAATCTCCCTCTTTTTTATGAAAGGCAATGTTTAAAGCTTGATAAACAATTGGTACTTGAGTGAACATTTACAAGATCATAACCGAAACCATAACTGAGATAAGCATTCACTCGAACTATCACCACCAAGAAAGACGAACATTAGAACATCAAAGTTCAATGCATACTATACCAAGATAAGAAGTAGTGCATCACCATACTGAGATCAAGTAGGGGTAGTACATTACCTGAGTAGCAATACTAACCAATTTGCAACACTAACCAATTTACAACATTTACCGATACATCACTTGATCCTTGAGCATACTACCAAACATTGATCCCATCAAAACATTTCCATTACTTCTCCCCCTTTGACTTTCATCAAAAAAATTGGGGGGGGGGGGTGGAGGATCAAGACTATGTAGGTTCATACACGTGGGATAAAACCAAAGCAAAAAAAAGTAATTAATCGAGGCAAAACCCAAAGAGAACCAAGATCTAGATGAAGTGGGGATAAGAGGAAGTGGAATGGATGATGCGATCGGCAAAATGGGAAGCATGGTCCAAATCTGATAAGGTGAAGGTGACAGCAAGTCGGGCACAATGGTGTATCGTACATGTCATACGAATCAATTCATCCAACTTCTTGCCAAGCAGCCCAATGTCAGAATGTATCAAGTCCACATGAGTGCGCAACTCAACATAATCCTCCCTTAGGCTCTCAAGGCTATCCCGTAGGGAAAGTAAGGTAGGTTGTTCAGGGAGTGGGGCTTGGAGAGTAGTGGTTTCAACAGAGGTGAGCTCAGAGGCATGTTTCCATCCAGGGAGTTAGCAGATATCACCGGTATCGAATGGGTGATACAGTCTTCAAAATCAAAAGGAACTTTGAAGTGGGTGAAGATGCGAGTCAGAAGGTTAACATATGGGAGTGAGGTGGGGCAAGTCATGTTGGCGACCCGGTTCATGTAACTGACAATGATCAACGCATAATCCACCGAGTATCCATTCATGAGACGATAAATGGATTCAAGAGACACTTCATTGTAGGCTTCTTTTAAGTGATTTTTTGGATAAAAAATGCGAACAAAGACATAATGTAACAGTCTAGGTTCTAGGAACAGGACATGATAGGGTGGTGTCCTGTTTTGACATTTGTAGGCTACCAATTTTTTAGGGCAAACATAGTGAGTGAGACACAGACCTTTGGCCATTTTTCGGGTTAAGGAAGGAGGGGTAGTTTCAGTGAACTTGAGACCAAACATAGTTTCAAGAACTGAGCGATTTATACTAATGGGTACAGATTTTACTAAGCTCACAAGATAAACCCCATTGGCACCCATTTTTGTTTCCAAATTGGCATAGAATAATCGAACTAAACGAGGGTACACAATGTCGCCTAATTCACACAACCCTAGATAGTTATCCTTAACCAATTCCTCAACGAAGGCAAACTTTTCGGATCTAAAGAATTGAATGTCTAATTTTTCACAGACTAAAATAAATTGGGTACGAAAAGAGTTGTACCGGTCTTGGCTAGCATAAGTAGAAATCCACTCTCAGGGAATGGAGTCTTGGGCCTGATTCTTGACTCGAGGGGTGGTGGCGTTGATGTTTGACCTTGCTCAGATTGAGAATAGATAGGGGGTGTTCGTTTGGAATCATGGCTGGACAACAACTGGTTAGACCGGGAGCTGGAGGCGGATGAGGTATCGCATACATGCACTGTGGTTTTAACTCGAGGTGGGCAAGCACGTTTTGCCGGTTGAGTAGCCAGTCGATTGGACCACCCTTTGGGCTGCACTGAGGTCGCGCCGCCCTGAGAGTTGTTGGAGGTGGTAGTTTTGGAGGTTCGGGAGGGTCGATTTGAGGCTTTAGCTCCTCTAGTGAGAGGCATTGCTGGTTGAAGTTTGAGAGAGAGTATAAGAGAGAAAGGCGAGTGGAAAGGGAGGTCTTCAAGAACCCTTGGCAAGGTGGAAATTGAGAGAGGTGGCGGTGAGGAATGGGCTTTGAGGTGACTTGGCAATGGCGGTGTTGGAAGAAGAAGAGAGAGAGAGAGAGGACCGAGAGGTGTTTTAATGGAGAGGCTCGACAGAGGGAGAGATGGAGAGTGGGGAAGAGGGGTACGCATGATGGTGGTTGGAGTGATTGAAGAAAAGCATCTAGAAGGTTTTAATTAAAGGAGGTTGTTTCTTGGTTCTTGCCAAAACAAAAGTTGTTAGGATCTTGTGAAAAGGAAATCAATTTTGAAAAGGAATCAAAATATTTTCAAAAATATTTTTCAGATCCATAAGTTCAAAAAAAATCCCATGAGTCCAATTTAGAAGGAAATACATCAGATTACCTTCCATTGGATGAAGCGTTGATATATGACTCATGGTCAAGGCCTTGAAATGGAGTTTGAAGCCCTTGATTTAGTCATGCTGAAAATGTCTAGCTTCTGCCTGCAGTTCAAGGCTTTGAACTGCAGTTTAAGGCCTTGAAGTTCTAAACAGTGGTTGATTTTGCCTGCAAAAGCTCAAGAACTTAGTTAGCACTTAGAGAGGGCTCCCCCTCAATTTATGCATTGATATTAATCATTCCACATTCTTGACGAGTATGGTTGAACTGATACTCACATAGGGGCTTTGTAAAAATATCGGCAAGTTGAGAATTTATCGGAACAAATTCTAATGAGACATCGCCTTTTTCAACGTGATTTCAAATAAAGTGATGATGTACCTCAATATGCTTTGATCGGGAATGTTGTACTGGATTTTTCATGATGTTAATGGCACTCATGTTGTCACGAATAGGAACATTTTTAAGATTAATTCCTAAGTAGCGTAATTGTTGCGTTATCCACAATAGTTGTGCAGAACATGCTCCAGCGGTAATGTACTCTGCTGCTCCAGTGGCAATGTAGTCTACTTCTACTGTTGAAAGTGTCACTGAGTTTTGTTTCTTAGAATACCAGGAAACAAGACATGGACCAAGGAATTGGCACGTGCCCGATGTGCTTTTTCTATCTACTTTATAACCTGCATAATCGGCGTCAGAATATCCAACTAGAGAAACATCTCCCCCTTTAGGATACCACAGTCCTAAATTTTTAGTACCTGCTAGGTATCTAAAAATTCGCTTAACTGCGAGAAGATGTGATTCTTTGAGGGATGATTGAAATCGGGTACACAAGCATATGCTGAATATAATATCGGGGCAACTAGCAGTTAAATATAATAAGGAGCCAATCATACGACGATATGTTTTATCATTTACAGGCTTACCATGGAGGTCTTGATCAAGTTTTGTACTTGTGACCCTTGGAGTACTTGCATGTTTAGCCTCATGCATTTTGAACTTCTTTAATAGCTCATTCACATACTTACTTTGGCTTACGAAAATGCCATCATTAAGTTGTTTGATTTGTAAGCCAAGGAAGAATGTAAGTTCGCCAACCATGCTCATTTCAAATTCTTTACTCATGAGGTTTGAAAATTCCTTGCATAGAGAGTCGTTAGTAGCACCAAAAATTATATCATCAACATAAACGTGTATGATAATGAAATCCTCCCCCTTGTTCTTTATAACAAGTTTTTTATCAATTTGACCACGTCTAAAATTGTGTTCAAGTAAGAATTTGCTCAATCGCTCGTACCAGGCTCTGGGAGCTTGTTTCAAGCCATAAAGAGCTTTTTGAAGCTTGAACACATGATCAGGGAGATTAGGGTTTTCGAACCCAGGAGGTTGTTCAACATAAACTTCATCTTGCAAAAACCCATTCAAAAAGGCACATTTGACATCTATTTGAAAAAGTTCGATACCCATGTATGGTGCAAATGCCAAAATAAGGCGAATGGCTTCTAGACGGGCTACTAGGGCAAAAGTTTCTTCAAAGTCTATACCCTCTTCTTGGTTATACCCTTTTTCCACTAGTCTAGCTTTATTCCTTACCACTTTTTCACTTTCATCTAATTTATTCCGAAGTGCCCATTTTGTCCCAATTACAGGGTGGTCTTTTGGTCTAGGAGTGAGAAACCATACTTGGTTTCTTTCAAATTGACCAAGCTCTTCTTACATAGCAATGATCCAATTAGGGTCTTCTAGGGACTCTAAATGGTTCTTTGGTTCAATGAGTGACCCAAAAGAAAAAAATGCACAAAACTTTCAAAGAAAAGATCTAGTTTTTATACCTGCGGATATATCAATGAGTAAGTTGTCTGGAGGATGATGTGGCTTGAACTTGTAGCTTCGTCTTTGTTCATACAAAGGTTCTTCATTTTGTGCACTGGGAGTTACTTCTTCTTCATTAAGGTCATTTGGCTCTTCACTTGTAGGATGCACATTGTTTTCAATATTTGAATCTTGAGGTTGCTCTTTGTGTTCCTTGCTTGTCTTGACTCTTGTTTGTTCTTCCTCCTCCTCATCATATCTGCTTAGCTCTAATTCTCGAAACAAAGGAGGGCTTAGCTCACCACCATTAGACTCATCAAAAACAATGTGAATGCTTTCTTCAGTTATCTTAGTTCGCTTGTTATAAGCACGATAAGCTTTACTATTCATGGAATAACCAATAAGGATACCTTCGTCACTTCTAGCATCAAACTTACCTAGCCTGTCTTTTCCATTGTTGTGAATGAAATATTTACATCTAAATGTACGAAAATAGGAGATATTTTGTTTTCGATCTTTGAAAACTTCGTAGGGAGTGTTTTTCAGAATACGGCGAATTAAGCAGCGATTTAAAACATAGTTTGCAGTGTTGACTGCTTCCGCTCAAAAGGATGTATGCAGTCTACTTTCACAAAGTATGGTCCTAGCCATATCCTCTAAGGTGTGGGTTTTTTCTTTCAACCACGTCATTCTGTTGAGGAGTTCTAGGTGCTGAAAAATTATGTGAAATACCAAGGTCATTCCAAAATTTGACGAATTCTTTTTGGTCAAAGTCCCTACCATGATTGCTTCGAATTGAAACAATAGGTAAGTTTTTGTAAATTTGCGATTGTTTGCAAAGTTTTGAAAACTATTGAAAGGCCTCATTTTTCTCTTTTAAAAAAGAGACCCAAGTGAAACACGAATAATTATCCACAACAACAAAAATATAAGAACCACCTCTAAGGCTACGAATAGGTATTGGACCACATAAATCGATGTGAAGCAATTCTAGTGGTCGAAATGTACTAATGAATTTTTTGGGCTTAAAGGAATTGCGAACTTATTCTCCTTTTACACATGCATCGCAGATACGATCTCTTTCAAACTTGTATGAAGGTAAGCCACGCACCAAGTCAAGCTTGGATAATTTTTCTATAGTGCACATACTAGCATGACCTAGTCTCCGATGCCATAACCCAGTATCATCAAGTGATGCTTTAAATCATGATAATTTATTTGATAAAATGTTATTCAAGTTAATGGCATAGACATTGTCTATTCTAGGCCCATATAAAGCAATATTGTCACCATGCATTTTTTGTACAATGCAATGGGAGGAATTGAATATAACATTATTGCCTTTGTCACATAGTTGGGATATACTTAAGAGATTAAATTTCAATCCATCTACAAGATATACGTTATCTAAGGAGTTAGAGGGATCCTTACCGATCTTACCAATTCCTATGATCTTACTGATACGAGCAAAACTTAGGTGTGGGGGTATTTGTTAAACCAGAAATTATGATATCTTATACCCTTTTATTGTCTAATAATTGCTGAAAATGTATTGTAAAATTAGATTTTAATATTATTGTGTTCATTTTGTAGGAATTGAGAAATTTGGAAAAATAAGCAACAAACTCAAGGGATGGATCAAGCGAGGAAGAAAGAAGACAAGAACCAAGCCCAAACAAGCTTGAGGTCGGCCCAAACGTACCTCCTTCTTTTCTTTTCCTTTTCCTTCCTTTCCACTCTCTCCTTTTCTTTGGCCCGCCAGCAAACTGGGCTAGGGCCTTTTGCACCCAGGCCCAGTCCCATCTTTCCCCTTTCTCTCCTTCACTTAAGCTTGCATGTGCCTTGCATGTGAGCTGGGTCTACCCTCTTTCCCCCCGTTTGTGCTTCTTCTTCTTCGTTCCTTCCTCCCAACACCCGAACGCAGAGAACAGAGCATCCCCCCCTCAACGCTTCGTCTTCTCCACTGCCATAACCATCGCCCACTTTCTCTCTCTCTCTCTCTCTCCTCCTTCAATCATCTGCATTAACTCTCCTTTAACATCTCTAGTCGTTACCCATCCCTGTCTTCCTCTTCTCGGCTCGTGGAATAGAGGAACCTAAAAGCAAAGCAAAGCAGGGGAGCTCCTTGCTTTCCTTCCCATCCGTTACTCTCTCTCTCCCTTCACCATCAATTTCCATCAATCATCACCATCATCAATGCAACGGTTACATGGAGTGAATGAAGGCAATTACTTGGAGCAACAAGCCAGTTCTTTAGTGGTCTTTATTGGGGGCCCTTTAATGGAGACCCGAAAACAGAGCTTCAAGAGGGGAGGTCGAAAACAGAGATGAGTAGTAGCTTAGCGAGAAGTAGAATTCCCAGTTTTGTGTCTTCAATCTTGACTTTCGTTTCAGATTTAGTGTTAGTTCATTTTTGCAAAACTGTGATTTCTAGGCGATAGTCATTTTTGCAAATCTGTGTCTTCAATCTTGAACGTTTCTGGGTGATTTTTGGGCGCAAATTCGTGAATGCTTTTGCTCTGTTCTGATCGTTTGCTTTGGCTCATTTCATGCCTAAGTTGGCTTTGTTCTACTTGATGAGTTGATGGTGTTGGTTGCTAAATCTTTGTCATCTGAGTACTTTTCTAGCTTGATGATATCTTAATGTTAATTTCCCATAACTGGTACTATTGGGCTCTACATAGGGCCTGTTCTATTTCGCGTTTTAGATAGATAGATAGATATAAGGAGATGTAAGGAGCTGTAAGGAGCTGTAAGGAGCTGTAAGAAGATGTAAGAAGCTGTAAGGAGATGTAAGGAGATGTAAGGAGCTGTAAGAAGATGTAAGAAGCTGTAAGGATAGATGTAAGGAATTGTTGAAGATTTGTATACTATAATTTGTTTTACAATGAACGTTTTGGATGGAAAACAATAATATTAAAATAATAAACTTATTGAAAATAAACAATTAATTAAGTTAATTACATAACAATAAAATATATTAATCCCCTTAAATTTGTTAAATAAAATTTCGTCCACTTGAGGTGATTTTTTATACGAACATTAGTTTGATCGAGTAAGCAAAGTACAATAAAAAAGACAATTTTTTTGACAAAATTGAATACAACTCTTCAAATAAATTTCTATTTTAAGTAAATAATTTTAAATATAAATAAATATATGCTGATTATTGTTCCCCAAAAATTTTATAAATAAACAATTAAAACATTATGCTTAACATATAAAATTTTTTTTTGTCATATAACAACCAAAACTTCAAAATTATCTTTCAAACTCCAAAAAAAAAAAAAAAAACATAAAACCAAAATATGATAAATGAGTAGGCAGTGGGTGGTGTAAGAAATAAAGAGCTGCATTGAACATACACTGCCTACCATTGCTTTTAACCCCCTGCCCGTACCCCTGAAAATTACTTTTCACTTTCGCAAGAAACCAACCCAACTTTTAATAACCTCATCCCCCCATCTTCTTCCCCGACCTGCTGGGCATGTAGCAACGCAAGAACTGAGCATTGATTTTATAGGTTGAAGCTGAAATTGAAGTTTTTAATTTTTAATTTTTTAATTTTTTAAGTTTTTAACAAAAAATAAAAAATAAAACTAAAAATTTTGAAAATTTTAAAATTAAAAATTAAAAATTAAAAATAAACATAAAAATTAAAAATAAAAAATAAAAAATTAAAAAATTAAAAAATATAAAATATAAAATTTAAAAATTAAAA
>JACYFF010019584.1:96396311-96452578 GCA_017589665.1 Selenicereus undatus
AAAAAAATGAAAAATAAAAGAATAAACAAAAAAATTAAAAATAAAAGTTACAAAATTACAAAATAAAAATTTAAAAAATTACAAAATTACAAAATTACAAAATTAAAAATAAAAAATGAAAAATTAAAAATTAAAAAATTAAAAAAATTTAAAAAAATGAAAAAATAAAAAAAACTAAAAACTAAAAAATAAAGAACAAAAAATTAACAATTAAAAATGAAAAAATAAAAAATAAAAAATACAAAATAAATACAAAATAAATAAAATGAAGATGTAAGGAGATGTAAGAAGATGTAAGGAGATGTAAGAAGATGTAAGAAGATGTAAGGAGATGTAAGGAGATGTAAGAAGATGTAAGGAGATGTAAGCCCTTAGCTAAATCCTAAAAAACGCGAAATAGAACAGGGCCATAATTCACTCACAATTTTGCACCTATGCTCTGTATTGGTTGACGTTTCGATCGGGTTCTCTCATCTTGCTACCTTCTATGGTATTCTTAGCTTTTATTTTCAGGAATAGAAGATGAATTTAGTGGTTATCATCATTGTTATGAGTTTATAATTAATTTTGGTTTAGTTTATTTGAGTTTGTTGCAACATCGTAAATAATTAGTAATCTAATTTTCCGTACCATCCCTGAGGACGATACCTGTAAGTATTATAACGATAACCGTATACTTGCGAAAATTATTAGCATCACTTGAAGAACCACTTCTGAAATGGTTTACCCCTAGGCCTTTTGAGGCCTAGAGCAGAAACCTACACGCTTAAAAGTAGTATGAGCACTTGAAGAATTACTTGCGAAATGATTTACCGCTAGGCCTTTTGAGGCATAGAACGGAAACCTACATGCCTGAAAATGATATGAAGATGTGAAGAACCACTTACGAACGTGGTTTACCATTAGGCTTTTGGGCCTAAAATACGAATGTACACGCCAAACAGTGGAATGAAGACACACACCCAAAAGTGGTACGAAGACTAGAAGAACCACTTGTGAATGCGGTCAATCATTAGGCATTTTGGGTCCTAAAACGGGGAACGTACACGCCAAAAAGTGGTACGGGTAGTGAGTAGCAATTCAGTGGCAGAAAACTTATGTCTTTAATCGCCTTTCTTTCATGCCCCCCTCTTCTCTTTTTTTTTTGTGTGATTTGTTTGACCGCACTTGGTGATTCGCTGACCAAGTTGCCTACGCACTTATTAGCACTTGCGATACCCAATAATACCAAGTCATCACGTAGTTTAACAAAGAATTTTTTTTTATTTCTTTTGGCGTTCACAGTTTATACTCTTACGAGTCAGGAGTAGTGCAAGCAGTTTATTCTCTCGCGGGCCAAGAGTAATACAAAGATTTTTGTCTGAGTGAACAGTTTAGTCTCTTATTCGAGAGTCTTTTTTTTTTTTGATGTGTGAACAATTTAGGCTTTTGTTTTGGAGCTACCTTTTTTTTAGTATGTAAACAGTTTAAGCTCTTGTTCGTGGGAAGACTTGGTTTTTTTTGTCGTTGTGGTGAACAGTTTAGGTGCTTGTTCGAGAGTTGTCTTTTTTTTTTGTGGTGAATAGTTTAGGGTCTTGTTCAGGAGCCTTTCTAGTATTTCCTCAAGGGAAGTCACTGACCTCTTGGCTTGCGATGCGGTTGGAAGAAGCTTGTTCCTCTTCCTTTGTTCTTTCTTTACAGCTGGCCTTAGCACCATGACCAGTGAGAAATAGGACGCGCCTCTTTACTTTCAGCGAGTTGTCCACCTTTACATCCAAAGTGGAAACACACTTCATGCATGAAGGAATTGAACTTTGGCCTTCATTAGTTTCGCCGAGGCGGCTGAACACTGAATCCTTCTTTTGTGAGGGCGATGAGCTTGATGGTATCTCACCTATCTTGATTCTCGCAAAGACCAAGGGTTTAGGTTGCTCATGCTTCTTCAACCTATGGAAGACGGAAGGTTTTATGATCTTACCCTTTCCCATCCAGCTGAACACGGATGGGCATTGGTGCGATGTAGATGGTTGCAACCTATTGGACACTGACGTTTTTCGGTTGGTCTTAGCATTTTCACCCTCACCATCAATAACCTCCTAGGCAGTGATATATTGTGTGGGGGATTGCTTGTCTTTACGTCATCCTTAAATCCTTATGGGTTGAGGCGGTACGTAATCAAGTCCAACTTTGGGCGTTATAATGCTACCTCCTTGACTTTATATGACCCTTTGTGTGCCGTTTAGTCTGTACGACTTAGCTTCAATTACATACCCCAAAGATGTTAGTTGGCTGAAGTCATAGGACCTCTTCATTAACTTGTATGCATTAGGATCAAACCTAGCACTGGTGCACATTTTTGGCAACTCACTTTCTTCTTGGAGCAAGCCTTTAGAAGAAGCAATAAAACTAGGGAGAGGAGCCTTAGTCAATTTGCCAAGGTTTGCCTTATGAACTGAAAGCACACCCTTTTCTTTGAGAACGTTCCAGCTAACTTCATCGAACTTGCGTTCAACCTTGGTTGTGCTCTTCGGATTTGTACATTCAATAAATGGTGATTCTCCATCCTTGCGACGGGACTTAGGAATGTACCTAAAGACTGGCCTTGCTGGGTTTGTTGCGACATTTGTTTGCATGACAGATGAGGCTAAAATTGTCCTCTCATTGTCTTCTTTCTGTTTTTATTGTGGCTTCATGCTGCCATCACCACTTTCTTCAGGAGGGATGCGGGTTTCCTTGGCATTATTCACACTCCCTTTTCCTCTGGAGCGTATAGCAGCAGGGGTAATTTTCTTCGGCGCAACATCTTCCTCGAAGAACTTTATATTAGCGAAGTGTGATTCGGCCATGGTAAATGGTTTAACATCACCATTTATCTTGTTTTCGCCATCCTGGTAGTACTTGAGACATTGGTGCAAAGCCAACGCTACCACCCCGTGTTCATGTAACCAGGGATGTCCAAGCAACAACCTGTCTGAAGTCTTGAAGTCTATAACATGAAAAATTGACGATGTTGTTAAGTCACCCATGGTCAATTCTAAGCGAATCATACCAATCGCATGTTGTCCTTCTAGTTTGAGCCCCTGTATCCTCATTCGGCTGTTAAACAATTCTCCAATGGTGATACCTAGTCATTCATAGTAGACTTTGGCATGATGTTGACTGCTGAACCACGATCTACTAGAATTCGATTAACCATTTACCCCCGAATATATCCAATAACAAACAATGGACGATTGTGTGGTTTAGAACCCAATACCAAGTCATCATCAGTGAATGTTATGGTCATGTTGCAGGTGGCACATTAAGCAAGACTATGTGTAAGTGGTGCATCCTTTAGCTTGTCAGCATATAGCTCTACTTAATGAATGGTAACAACAATTTTTTCACGCATTTCCTCTGGCAGGTGAAAAATTTGCTACCAACCTATGTGTATGGGTAAAGCTTCTTGGACGGTGAGGATGTTGTCATCTCTTTTGACAAGGACACTCAATTCTTCATCTGTTTTATCATTGTTAGATTCGGAACATGAGGTCGTGTAGACGACCATACTATCAAAGAAACTTTTTGGGAAGTATTCTCCTGCGGCCTTTGGTGCTTCAGTGAGATATATTTTGGAATTTGACTCATCAACCTCTTGGACTATGATGTGGCTAGCTTCTGCTGTTTCATCCAAATCTAGAATGATTTTTCCTTCCCTAGCCAATGGCATAATACGGTCCTTGAGTGTAACACACTTTTCAAGAGGATGACCAATGACTATGTGGCATGGGCAGTGTTTGGGGTTGGTGGTCCTCCCAGTTTCTTATGGGCGTTTCGACTAAGGCAATTGGATGACGCCCTTCTCAAGTAAATCATCTAACAAACCAGACAAATTTGAGTCAGGAAATGAGTACTTCTTTTCCTGAAGCTCTTTCCGCGTAGAACACGTCCTTGTCGCATCCTTGAACGATGGGTCATCACCTCCATGTCATGTGCTTTAGTTGCCAATTCTTGAAAAGTCCTAGGTTTACTCATTTGTAGGACGTACAGCAAGTCCTAATGCATGCCTTGGGTGTACATTTCAACGGCAGAAGCTTCATATAGCCGATCTTTGTACTCGAGGCTAAGTGCGCACCAGCAGTTGATGTAGTTAAGAATTAGCTCATCTTTCCATTGTTTTGTGTTTATCAGCTCAATCATGCTGACAGTGTGCTCAGTGCTGTAGAACCTATTGAGGAGTTCCTGCTCCATTTGTTCCTAACTATCAATGTACTTAGGCTCTAGATCAGTATACCAATCAAAGGCAATACCTTTCAATATCCGGACGAACCAGTTCACCATGAGGTCGCCATCAATCCTAGCATTGTTGCATGTCTCAATGAAGTGTGCGACATGCTATTTTGGGTTACTTTTCCCATCAAACTATTGGAACTTGGGGCGTTGGTAACCATAGGGCATGCAGAGAGCATCAACCCTCTTAGCATAAGGCTTGGTATATAGGTGGGTCTGTGCCAAACTCCACCTAGCTGCACCTTAACTGCATTTGCTATAAGGTATTGGATTTGCTCAATAGTCATTGATCCATAGGACTTAACATTTTTAGGCGTAACACCTTTCTTTGGCTGCTTCTCATTGTTAGAACCCTCAGTGCGAATGGACACTTTTCTTAAGTCCTCACTTTTTTAGTCTTTTGCAGAAGATTGAGCTGACCGTTTTTCTAACTTCTCGGTCATCTTAGCAATGTTTTCCTCCTGAAGCTTGATGGGCGCTTCCTTTTCTTCACTCTTCCTCGTGAGTTTTTCTTGGATGAACTTCATGTTAGCCATCTCCTCTTCTAGAATAGTTGAGCTTGTCATTATGGTTGGCATGACAACAGTTTTGGGGGACTTAGCTTCAGTCTCTGACAAGCGCACCCCCTTTGGTAAGGGAGAAGAAGAGTTACTGCTGTAGTAGTCTTCTACCTCATAGGTTGGAGATTGAAGATGGAGGTTTTGAATTTCGTCTATCTAAGATGATGCCTTTTGTTGCATCCTCAAGCCTTAGAGTTTGGATGAGGGTGGCACTGTTTGCCTGGCGGCGATTGGCACAGCAGCCTTCGCCATGCTCCTTGTCTTGTGTGAGCTCGTCTGCTAGAAGTGATGCTCGCTTTATAAGATCTACGAGAGAGAGATCCCATGCTCTTCTTTTTCGAAGCTTGAGAGGCAACGTTCTTTGTGGTCATATCTTCTTTGAAGATGAAGCTTTTGAGACTTGAAAGCCTTGATCTTTAGGAGAAAGAGATGAGAGGTAGAGAGGCCCCATCGAGCATGCTAAATTTTGTAAACATAAATTTTAAGTCTAAGACAAATTAGACGGGAATTTGGATATAAGATTGAATCTTTGTACTGATTTGAATATGTGGGTACAGTCTGTATTGAATACAATGAGTATGATTCTCTTGTTGAATTTGAATGAACTTTAGCTTGAGAGAGGACCTTGAAGGCTTGATCTCAATCAAGCCAAGTCTTTGATCTTCAAGGGAGGATGGCACACGCTCGATGTGCTTATTGTTCTCCTTAAAAGAGAGAGTATTTGAGTGCTAGATGGATTCTTCAAATTTTTCAACCTTTGAATCAAAAGGGGGTAGGGGTTTGTTTATAGGAAAACTGCAGATAAAAAAAGATACATTGCAAATACAAAAGGTACATTGCAGGAAGAAAAAAGTATATTGTAGAATAAAAAAGATACACTATTGTAGAAAAAAATGATATACTGCAACATATTGAGAGCGCGTTTATTACATGATTTCAGGATCTGTATCATGCTAGATACATACGTTTGTAGCTAAGAATTTTCCCCCAATCCTTTGTTTTAAGTCTTCAACCTTCAACTTGAAGATTCAAAGCCATCTTCAACCTTCTTATTTAATCTTCAAACCCTTCAGGAGTTAAACCTCCAAGCCTTCAAACCCTCGCTAAAAGCAGCTAAGCGCGTCCTCTTCTTATTTAGTCCTTGTATAA
The DNA here is from genome assembly GCA_017589665.1 of Selenicereus undatus. NCBI lineage: Eukaryota > Viridiplantae > Streptophyta > Magnoliopsida > Caryophyllales > Cactaceae > Selenicereus > Selenicereus undatus. Next base: position 96,402,269 of record JACYFF010019584.1, read on the forward strand.
CCGATCTAAAATTTGCTTTCTTTTTCAATTTTTCCTTCCTCTGGCTCTAGTCCTTGCTGTCTCTCTCTACTCTTACCCATCACCGAGGTTTTCAATGAACTTCTGTCTTCTCAGCCAAGCTAGACTTTCACTCTGATTTTCCCCTTTGTAATCTCTGAACTCTATTCACGGTGCTTCATGTTTGACACGTAAAATGGCCTGAATTTGGATTTTGTTTTATACTGATTTCAACTGTAAAGCACTGCCTGTGATTTTTCAATGAATTGCTTTGAATTCCAAGCACTGCCTGTATTCCAACTTGTTTGTCAAGTTTCACTGTGATAATTGCTTTGAATTCTTTCAATGTTTCGTAATTTAGATTCATTGCGTATGCTTTTACTCCAAACTAGGATGGAGTCTTCTGCCTTTAGCTTTGGATCCCCCAGCCTTTTGTTCCACTGTGCGTCTGTGCCACTGCAACGTAAACTGTCATGGGTGGACGTGGCCACCTGTCCAAAATTGTGCAGTTGAGGCATTTTTCCGACGCTTTGCTTCACGATTATAGGTCTAGCATGAACCTTGAAAGTGGGCTGAGTTTCTTTCCCGTCTCGTGTCTTATTTTGTTGTTTTTTTATTGATCTTGTCTTTTTTTAATCTCTTTGACATTTTGGTATTCCATTCCCGAAGCTGGCGGTATTTTATTATGTGTTTTGAACACTTTTTTTTTTTGTTCTCATTGTTGTATTCTTTAGTTTTTCATATTGTCAGTTTCACTTAGGCCTTGTTCTTTTCGTTCGGAAATTGACCAACCCCACACCCACCCACTTATTCCCCCCTCTTCCCACTCTTTCCCACACTTAAAAAAAAATACCACTTCTTCCCACATTCACCAACTCCTTCCCATATCTACATAAAACAATCATTTCTCATATTTGAAATTTTTTTATAATTTACGTAATTGTGTGAACGAATAATCTGATAGCAATTATAAGCAGTTTTAATTTTTCGGATGTTATGGAACAGTTTTAGTTTTTTTCTTTTTCATTTATTTTTTAGTTTTTAATTTTTTTTAATTTTTTAATTGTATTTTTTAATTTTTAATTTTTTAATTTTTATTTTTTAATTTTTTAATTTTTTATTTTTTAATTTTTCGGATGTTATGGAACAGTTTTATTTTTTTTTCTTTTTCATTAATTTTTTTTTGATTCTACGAAAAATTTCAAAAAAATAAAAAATAAAAAAATTTATACAAAAATAAAAAAAAAGAAAATAAGAAATAAATACAAAAAAATATATAAATTAAAACAAAAAAAATTAAGAAAATTAAAATGAAAATAAAAATTTAAAAAATTTAAAAATTAGAATTAAAAAATTAAAATTTAAAAAATTTAAAAATTTAAAAAATTTAAAATTTAAAATTAAAAATTTAAAAATTTAAAAATTTAAAAAATTAAAAACAAAAAATAAAAAATAAAAAATAAAAAATAAAAAATAAAAAATAAATAATAAAATAATAAAATAAAAAATAAAATAAAAAAATAAAAAAATAAAAAAATAAAAAAATAAAAAAATAAAAAATAAAAAATAAAAAAATAAAAAAATACAAAATACAAAATACAAATACAAATAAAAAAACGAAAAAATAAAAAATAAACAAAATAAAACAGAATAAACGAAAACAAAAAAATTTCATCATCATTAATTACTATCACAATAAAATTATTACATTATAAAACAAAAAAATATTAATAACTAATACTTTAACTTCATTCAAATACATTCAACTTTCACCTACACTCACCCACTTTTTCCCACACTTAAAAAAAAACCACATTTACCCACTCCTTCTCCCCATTTCCCACAATCACCCATTCCACACCATTCATTTCCCACTGAAAAGAACAGGGCCTTACCCGCCCATAGTTATTTGGGGTGGGCTAAATCTATTGTATTTAATTGGGTTTGATTTGTTACATATCTAGCCACATACAAGTTAACCTTGTCTTTTTAGCTAATTTTATAAAATTCTATTTTAGAATTCATTTAATCGTCCTTTGTTTATCTTAATAGTGTGACTATCGTGCTATAAATTTTTTGGTGTTGAACTTTTATTTTATATTTGCATGTATTGCTTATTTCCCCTTTTATGCTATCTGCTAATTTATTGGAGAAGCCGATAGGCAGAATCAACCATTGTAAGTGAAAATTACATAAAGTCAATTGATAATTGTGTGGTTCTTATCAACATCTAGGGCCGGCAAAGAAATTCGTACCCGCCTAAAACCCGCAAAACTCGTCCCTTTGGGTGTGGATATATGTGATGAAAATGAAAAAATGGGTATGGGGTGGGTACTGCTAAAATGTGTATGGGTATGGATATGGGTATGGGTAATGGGTAAAGGTCCTACCCGCCCTATAACCATTTTATCAATACTTGTCCCATACTCGTCTCATATCCGCCCCATATAAAATCCATACCCGTTCGTTTAAAGTTCTAATTTGTTACTTATACTAGAATATTTTACTAGTTGCTTTGAATTGTATGATATTCAGGATTTTGGTGGAACATTTTGTTAAAAATTGTAGTTGTCAAGTGCTAATTTATTGCTTTGATTGACAAACTTTTAGTTATATTTGATGTGATATGATATATTGTTGGAAGTTAGGTGTTAAGATGACATATTGACTATTTGATATGAAATATGGGTACAAAATGAGCTTAATTCTTTTGTATCTATATGTACCCGAATAAAATCCGCATACCCGTTATACCCAGTGGGTATGAGCATTGGAATAACTTTACAATACCCGATTGGTAGGGGTGTGGGTATGGGTATTAATTTTAAAAAAAGGTGTGGGTGAGGGTATGGATAAAACCACCTCATACCCGCCCTATTGCCACCCCTATCAACATCCTTTATTATTATTTGCTTTAGTGCTTCTACTATTGTTATCGTTGTTTTATTTATTTATTTTTTACTTTAACCTAGTGGTGAGTAATGGAGTAGTCCAAGCCCTTATCCTCGGGGAGGAAAGGGATTACGAAGAGAGAAGGGATCAACAGGTTGCTTTTTGCGTCCTGGAATATTAGGACCCTTGCTAGCAAGTTTATAGAATTAGTTGAGGCTTTGTGTAGATGTAAGATTAGCCTAGCTTGCATATAAGAGACTAAGCAGGTGGGAGCCAAAGCTCGAGAAATTGATGGGTACAAATTCTGGTACTCTGGGCGTTCTAGAGCTAGAAGTAGAGTTGGTATTTTGGTTGATAAGGAGTTGGTTGATCAAGTTGTAGAGGTGAGGCATAAGAGTGACCATATCATGTTAATTAAGTTGGTGGTGGGGGTAGAAATCCTCAATGTAACATGTGTCTATGCACCACAAATAAGGATGGCAAATAACATTAAGAGGAAATTTTGGGAGGTGTTGGATGAAGTCATTTAGAGTTTGCCTCAAAGTGAAAAACTCTTCTTGGGTTGAGATTTTAATGGACATATCGGAACTAAGGCATATGGGTATGATATGATGCATGGAGGTTTTGGTTATGGGGAAAGAAACAGTGGAGGGATATCAATTCTGGACTTGGCAGTTGCATATGATTTGATGAATGTTAACTCCTATTTTAAGAAATAGGAGAACCACTTGGTGACCTTTAGGAGTGGCATTACTAAGACTCAAATTGACTACTTTCTAATTAGGAAAAACAATAAGATCCTATATAAAGATTGTAAAGTGTTACCCAATGTGTTTTTGGGGACTCGACATAAACTAGTGATAATGGATGTGGTGATTAAAAGTTTGAAGATGAAGAAGAGAAGTGTCAGGATCCTAGAGTTAGATTGTAGAATCTTATTGTAGAGAACGAGGGTACATTATCGAAGAAGATTAAAGTAGAAGGATGTTGGAAGCAACTACAAGATGCAGACATAATGTTGGAAGCAATGGCTGAGTGCATTCGAAGGTCAGCTGAGGAGGTTTAGGAATCTCTAAAGGAGGTGCAGGCAGAATAAAAGGAGCTTGGTGGTGGAGAGAAGAGGTAGAGGAGAAAGTTAAGAAGAAACAGGATGCATGCACCACCCTAGTCAATGGTAGAACGGAGAGCAAAAAAGAAAATTAATAAATTTAAGTACAAGGTTACTAAAAAGATAGCAAAGAAAGCAGTCACTATAGCGAAGAACAACGCATACGAGAGGCTATGTTAGAGACTGGAGATAAAGAAAAGTGAGTGCAACGCCCCAAATTAAACATGTTTCACTGTTGGTATTTTCCTTAATAATCCCACAATTATAATCTGATAAACCCAATGATAGGGGCATTACCGCCGTCCAAAAGGATACGACTTGAAACATGAGTGCTATAATAATACAGTTAAGCATAACCTCAACCACACACAATCACACATGATCATCAATTCACAATCAAGTGTTAACCAATGTAAGGTTCATAAACCATAGTAAGATAATTCACCATGTAATCTACATCCTCATACACCAAAGAATTCAAAATGCAGCTTTAAAGTATGCATAGTATCACCGCTGATTCATACAGATTTCCTTGCTGAACTTATTTTCTTCCGTTGCTTTGCTAGCATGAGGGCAATTCTATGAGCATTTGCTTAGAACAAAACATGAAAAACATTTCGAACTGTGAGCTGAAGCTCAGTACATGCATTCCTGAATTGTTAAATGATCATTGAAACACTGGTTGGGCCCACTTTGCAATTCATTTTAAGTTAAAACAGTGAATGAGATAAATGTAAAACTGCATTGCTAGTTATTATCTGATAGTGAACCCCTTGATACTGTTACGATCCATGGATAGGTGTACACCTACCAAACCGATCAGAGACCTGGCCTGAAGTTGCGTGGGTAACTGAAGGGCGAATGCCCTATAGATGATAACTGACGGGGTCACTAATTAAATGATAAATCACTGTGTATACTTATTCATTGATGTACTTACCAAACACGATACTTTGATAAATGAACTCTGATTTCTAAAGATACAAGCAATAAACGTACCTGAAATCTTTAAAATGATATTTCACTTGATAATACTTATGCACAATGAAAACGATAGACTAGGCCCCGATTCTGCTAAAGAAATGTAATTATAGGTAAATGTAGTTAGTAAACTATGTTAACTGACATAATTTATAACTTTAATGGAAATTGATTAATTAAAAGGCTTCTACAATTCCAATGATTCAATATAAGGCAAGTTAAAGCAAGATGATCTGAAAAATCAATCAGTTAGGGTTATTGAACTTGAAAAACAACAAATTGAAACAAAATATATCACATTGGAATGATTGAGCTGATAATGAAAAGGTTTCAATTGAAATAAATGAAAATGAGTTTCTGATATTTCTGAAATAGATAATAGAAGGTTTAATACTTCTGAAATGGATGACAAACAGTTTACTGGTATAAGGAGTGTTGTGAGGTTCATAAAAGCTCATATAACACCCTAACTTGGTCCAAAGGACACTGATTTTGAATTATTACTCTGCTCACTTCCCAAATTTCATTTTCATACTTATTTAACTTAGTTTTCAACCCAAGTAAGCTTATGTACATAATAAAACTTGTTGAACTCACTAAAATTTGTAATTTCCTTGCTATACCCATAATTATATAGAAACGTCTGAAAATATTTCCAAATGTCACGATTTCTGTATTCACTCATGTTGTTGTTTGATGGTCTGCATTAGAAAATTCATATCTTTCACTCCCGACCTCCAAATAAGATGTAAAACCCCAATATGAAAATCTCATAATGTCCCCTAAAACTGTTATTTATGACACAAAGCATGATTCACATAGTAAGGTCCCTAAAATTAGGGTAGAACACAGACGTGTACAATTTCAGTCCAATCTGCGCAATCGTAGGAAAACGGCAATAAATTTCTCCACAAAACTCGGATTAAGGCAATTCAAAAGGCATTTGAAAGATAACTCATTGATATATCCACAAAAAAAAAAATCAAAAATTTTCCATACCCCAATCAATACCAGTTTTTTCGTAAAGTCTCCTGTTCAAATATGCTCTCAGTTTCGATGCATTCTGCGTAGTTTTCAGTAAATTGGTCATAACTTTGTCCACACAACTTGAAATTCAGTCATTCCAGATCTTATTCAAAGCTAACTCATTGTGATATCGTCACACCAAAAATCATAATTTTCTCATGTCCCACGAAATACCAGTTTATTCCTAAACTCACCCCTATTTTAGGGTCTGTTTACAGCATAACATCCCATATTGTAATCTTTCCTTGACATAAACCCCCACTAAAATCACTCTTTAGCTCATCCAAATCCACACCAACATTACCATAATCATTTATGATGATAAACATTACCAAATCAAATACAAAATGATCCAAATCCATCACTTCAAACTTAACTATAGCATGATCATCAACAATCTCAACTGTCACATGCTTTTATGCTTAATCAACACTTAAACACTTCAAAGATAGCTCTTATTCTAATCAAAATGGCATGATCAATAATAAAAACCAACAAAAACAAGATTAGGAATCAAAAATCAGCATGATAGGGATTGGGGTTTACTCACTTGATGCTTGAAAAAGGAGGTGTGAATGATGTGGCTGGTGACTGATCTGGTGGTGGGCTGGTGGTTGTCCTGGTGGCAGTGGGTGGTGGCGGCAGCCGCCAGCAGTAGGTGGAAGTGGCCAGGTCTGGCCATGGGGGTAGGGAAAAGAAAGGGAGAAGTAAAAGCAGAGAAATGAGACTTAGCCTTTGCTCGATCTTTGTGATGTTATTTTTACTTGATTGAAAACCCTTTAAGAATACTTGGCTGGGATTCAACCTCCAAAATAATATCTTTTGCTTATTATAATTAGAGATTAATAGTGGTAATTAGCTAAACAAATAGATGGGAAACTTGTTGGGCCGAAATCAACCTTAAATGAACTCGAGTTTGAAAAAAAATATCAAATCGGGTGCGACTAATTTAATTTTTTTTTCCAAAGCTCGAAATTAAATGTGATATCATGAAAAATAATTTAATCTTTTAAATCATAATTATCGAGGCCCACTATCAATTTTTTCAAAATTAATACGGTAAATGAAACTTGAATTGCAAAGTGGGGCCCAAAATTGAACTATCCCAACTGGGATGATTAACTGAGATAAATAAAGGCGAAAAATTAATAACACAACTTAATTAAATAAATAAATATGATTTAGGGTCGAGCTATTACAGTGAGAAGGATGTCTTCAAGTTTGCAAGGGCTAGGGAAAAGAAAACAAGAGACTTGGGAAAACAAGAGGAAGCAATAACAAGGGAGAGATAACGGCGTTACTTTTCTAAGTTCTTTAATGGCAAGATGAGTGAGTGGTCTCATAGTAATGATAGAGGGAATCAGGAGTGGCAACAAAACTATAGGTCTTGTAATCGTATTAGTAAAGAGGAGGCTAGAGACGAATTAAGGAAAATAAAGAATGGAAAGGTTGTGGGTCTGGACCGTTTCCCTTTGGAAATCGGGAAGTGCTTGGGTGAAAAGGGGCTATAGTAGTTAATGAAGCTTTGTAATGTCATGTTTAGGACTGCAAAGATGCCATATGAATGGAGAATCAATACTATCTGCTCGTTTTACATGAACAAGGTTGATATTCAGGATTGTAATAATTATAGGGGTATTAACCTGGTTAGTCACACTATGAAGTTGTAGGAAAGGGTTATTGAGGGAAGCTTAAGGAAGGATATTTTGATTTTGGAAGACCAGTTTGGTTTTATTTCAAATAGATCGACTATAGAAGCAATCCATGTCATAAGAAGACCAATGGAATGTATAGGAACGAGAAGAAGGATCTCAACATAGTGTTCATAGATCTAGAGAAAGTGTATGATAGAGTAGCGAATGAGGTGTCATGGGAGTGTTTGAAGAGGAAAGAGGTGTAAGTCGCGTATATTTGGGTTATCAAGGATATATATGAGGAAGTAAAAACAAGTGTTATGACTTCAGGAGGAGCTACAAAGGACTTTCCTACTGACATTGTACTCCACCAAAGCTCAGGTTTAAGCCCGTTTCTTTTCACTATTGTTACGGATAAGCTCATAAAAGGGATTCAAGACAAGGAACCATGGTGTTTGCTATTTATTAATGACATTATTACCATCGATGAGACTAGGGATGGACTTAACAAAAGTTAAAGCAATTGAGACTTACCTAGGAATTTAAAGGATTTAGGTTAAGCATATCCAAGACAGGATACCTCAAATGTGGGTTCAGTGGTGAGGAAACGGGTGGGGAAGAAGTCACCGTGGGTGGTGTAGCAAAACCAAGGGTCGAGAAGTTCAAGTATTTAGGGTCGATCATTGAAGATAAAGGAGATATTGATGAAGATATTAGCTAAAGAATTAAAGTGGGATGACAAAAATGGAAAAATGCTTCTGGAGTATTGTCTGATAAGACAATTCATGTAGGATTGAAAGGGAAAGCTTATCATATGCTAGTCGGACTAGCTTTGTCATATGGTTCAGAGTGCTGGTCAATCAAGAAGAATCAAGCTCAAAGGCTATTGGTAGTAAAGATAAGAATGATTCGATAGATGCGTAGCTATATAAGGTTGGATAGAACTAAGAATGAATTGATTAGAGGGAAAGCAGGAGTTGCACCCATAGAAGATAGGATGAGGAAGACTAGATGATAAACCTCAAATTTGACCCATTTTCGACTCTAATTCTTCCCCTCTTTTCCTATAATCTTTCGACTAACCTTAGCAAAAAGGGGGTTGAATACACTTTCTTGACCTATTATGCGCTAAGTTGTCCTATTTCTTGATCTGCAGGTCTAAGGTCTAGAAAGTGAGAGTTTCCTGCTGGTTTTGCCAAAAATGACGCTTTGGGATCAATTTCTGACATGAACGAAGCATCGACGAAGCCCGGGAGAACCATCTGGAGGAGCACGGCTAATTGCAGGGAGCGCACGGTCAGTTGTAGGATACGCACGGCCGTGCCTCGAAGCCAGAAGCTGCGCACGGTTGAACACATGACTGTGCTCCTGAACCGTGCCTACCCCAAGCACGCACGGGTGACCGTGCGTTTGTGGCACAACCGTGCGTCAGTTATTTTGTCGCGACTTAATCAGTTTCGCAAAGGACGGTTGGGGGGCTATTCTATTTTTCTTCCTTCATCTCTCTCTCAAAAAAAGGGCGACCTTTAGGGTTTAGATTTGATTGCTTATTGTGGCTATTGAATTCAAGCTTCGGATCAAAATTAGTTTACGTTTTCGATTGAATATTGTTGCAGATTCTTCAGAGTACATTCTTTTTCCTTCCTTCACGTTCTAATTCAAGCATTAGTATTTCTTGGTATGTGTATGTTTTTGATTGAGATGTTGTTTAGAATCATGTTTAGCGGCTAAATTCCTTAATCTTGGAGTGGGTGTAGCCCCTGTGATGTAAATTGGATTGTTAATTCTAGGTTTTTGTGAATTTCGCCAGAGTATAATTGAATTCTCACTTAGCATGCCAGGTGTTCGATGAATTGCCTGAGAGGGTTTTATTCATGTTCTTAATTTGGGTTTAGGAGACTAACGAAAGTTAGGTCCTTTACTTAGAGTAGCTTTGTGAGCAATTGAATTACCTGACACGAAAGTAGTCGGGGGTGCAATTGGGAATCGAAATTACATGATCTTGTGGTTTTGTTATTCTAGTTTCACGAAAGTAGACAACTAGGTTAGCTTGATCAGTCTAATGACCTTCAAAAGTAGGCGTAGATGCTTTAAACCGGTAATAATTCCATTTCAATTATCTTACAGGCAGATTCACATGACCTAGTTTATTCTACAATGAATGTCACAGTGCGGTGAACCCCATTCCAGGATTCCCTTCTCATTATTGACTTAGACCAAATAGAGTTAGAATCAGTTAAACCAACTTCACTCGGCATTCGCCTTGATTAAGTGTTAGAAATCGATTCGGTGATTGAAACCAAGTTCCCTGCGGATACGACCCGTACTTGCCTTTGTTGGCTACAACCGGCACCGTGCACTTGCGGTAAATTTTTAACACAACAAGTTTTTGGCGCCGTTGCCGGGGAACTTGTTTGTTTTCAACATCGAAAGCGATTTTAAACGCTTGAGATTAGGTTTTTTTCTTTTTTTTTTTCTTTTCCCTTTTCCTTTCCCTTTCCCCTTCTCTTCCTCCTTGCTTGTTTTACTCTTGCTTGAGCCTGCTTACGCTTGGTGTAGTTTTTGGCTTTGTATGCGCAGGCGCAGTCAGGGGAGTCACAACTTGCTTCCCTTGAACCCTGAAATCGAAGCCACTGCTCGTAAACAAAGCGGCGCACGCAGAAAGAAGCCAGCCGCATCTACCATGGCGGCACAAGACACTCGAGTTTTGAGAGACTATGCTATGCCTCAGTCGTCGGGTATCACCTCTTCTATAGTGAACCCCGCGGTTGAGGTGAACAATTTCGAGCTGCGCCCAGCCCTTATCTCACTGGTGGAGCGTGACCAATTCGGTGGACACCCTTCTGAGAACCCCAACATGCACCTTCGCAATTTCCTTGCGAAGTGTGATACCATTAAACTCAATGGGGTCCCCACCGACGCCATCCGCCTGAGGCTCTTCCCTTTCTCTCTGCGGGATAGAGCCAGAGATTGGCTCCAAAATGAGGAGCCCAATGCTTTTGCTAACTGGGACGCCCTCTCCAAGGCCTTCCTGAGTAAGTACTTCCCCCCAGGGAAGACGACCAAGCTGCGGGCCGACATCACTTCATTCGCCCAACTGCATGGCGAATCACTGTATGAGGCGTGGGAACGGTTCAAGGACTTGCAACGCCAATGCCCCCACCATGGAGTCCCTGATTGGCTCCTCATCCAGACCTTTTACAATGGTCTGGACCAGACCCTGAAGATGTCTATTGATGCTGCTGCTGGTGGGGCACTAATGGGGAAATCTATTGAGGTGGCCAAGGCTTTACTTGAGGACATGGCCTCCAACAATTATCACTGGTCCAATGAGAGGACAACCCCGAAGAAGGCAAGCGGGGTTTATGGAGTCGACGCTGTGGACTTGCTAGCTAGCAAGGTTGATGTCTTGGCGCAGCGATTCGACAGGCTTGGTACTCCTTCAGGGAGTTCAATGGGAAGTCCATCGAGTGCAATGTTTGAGGTCGGGGCATTTTGTGAGGTATGTGGCGTTCAAGGCCACATTTCTGCTGAGTGCCAATCTGTTTTCCCGGGCGTTGAGCATGCCAATGCAATGCAAACCTATGGCCAACGCCCACAAAATAACCCCTATTCAAACACATATAACCCCGGTTGGAGAAATCATCCAAATTTCTCCTACCGCAACAACAATCCCATGCCATCCAACCCCTCGCAATCCCAGCCTCAACCTCCTGGTTTCCAATATAGGGCCCCCTATGCCCAAGCTCCTCAACCGGCCCCTCAACAACCTCCACCTCCTCAACCCAAGTCCAACCTAGAGAACCTCATGGAGCGCTTTATAGTTACTCAGACAAAGACTAATGAGGTACTCAGTGAGTCGGTTAACCAGTTGAACTCCAAGTTTGACTCCATGGCTACTCACCAGAAAATGATGGACAATCAAATTGCCCAAATTGCACAGTAAGTAAACCAGTTGTCTAGACCCCAGGGGCATCTGCCAGGTCAATCTGAGACCAATCCTAAGGGTCAGATAAAAGCTATTACACTGCGGAGTGGTAGAGAGTTGGAGGGCCCTGTAGTTCCTATGAGGGAAGAGAAGATAGGATAAGCTGAAATTGTGGATGAGGACACTAGGATGGCCCCTAGAGAGGCCATGAGTGAGAGGGCCCACAATGAGAAGCCCAAGGAGGATACCCCAGAAATTACCCCCTCTCGCGTGAAGCCTTACAAGCCTTCTGTCCCCTACCCTCAAAGGCTAGTAAAGGCTAAGGAGGAGCACAAGTATAGCAAGTTCCTCGAGATGCTCAAGAAGTTCCACATCAACATTCCCTTTTTGGAGGCTATTACTGACATGCCCGCCTATGCCAAGTTCTTGAAGGATTTGCTCTCCAATAAAGGGAAACTTCTCGACCATGCTACGGTGTCGCTCCCTGCAGAGTGTAGTGCTATCATTCAGAACAAGCTCCCTCCTAAACTTTCAGATCCAGGGAGTTTTTCCATCCCCTGTTCTGTCGGGGGCCTTACCATTAGTAGAGCACTGTGCGACCTTGGAGCTAGCATGAGTCTCATGCCATACTCCATTTGCAAGAATCTGCAAGTGGGAGAGCTAAAGCCCACCACCATCTCCTTGCAGCTAGCCGACCGCTCAGTCAAGTACCCTATTGGTGTCCTTGAGGACGTTCCACTCCAAGTGGGAAAATTTTTCATTCCCCGCGACTTTGTGGTTATGGAGATGGAAGAAGACTCCCGCATACCTATTATATTGGGAAGACCATTCCTAGCTACTGCGGGAGCCATGATCGACGTCAAGAACGGCAAACTCTCCCTTCAGGTAGGGGAAGAGAAGGTAGAGTTCAGTATACCGCAAATGATGGCTTCTCCCTCCTCAGGCGACTCTTGCTGTAGGGTCGACATGTTTGAGAAATCCCTCAACCAAGAGGACACTACCCAAAACTCTGCGGATGACCCAGTGGAGGTTGCGTTGATTGGTTGTCATGTCACAAACTCCAGCCCGGGTGAGAAGGAGGAGTATGCCAGACTCCTCAATGAGTCCTGTGATGAGATTCATAGTGTGGAGGAACCTACCTCCAAGAAAGAAGAAGAAGAGAGCCCACCGAAGGTAGAACTCAAACCCCTACCTCCTCATCTCAGGTATGAATTTCTAGATTCCTCTCGTCAATTTCCCGTTATTGTTAATGCTAATCCGGATGGCCCTCAATTGAAACAATTGCTGGATGTGCTGCGTAAGCATAAGGGTGCCATTGGGTATAGCATTGATGATATTCGGGGACTTAGTCCTACATTCTGCATGCATCGCATCTTTCTTGATGCCAGTCACCGTCCTTCTCGACAACCTCAGCGCTGTTTAAATCCAAATATGCAAGAGGTTGTCAAAAAGGAGATCCTCAAACTGCTTGATGCTGGAATTATCTACCCTATCTCTGATAGCAAGTGGGTGAGTCCAGTCCAGGTAGTCCCCAAAAAGGGCGGTATGACTGTCATTAAGAATGAGCGAAATGAGCTCATTTCTACTAGGACTGTTACTAGGTGGCGCATGTGCATCGACTATCGTAGATTAAACCAGGCCACCCGTAAGGATCATTTCCCCCTCCCTTTCATTGATCAAATGCTGGAATGGTTGGCGAAGCATTCCTTTTTCTGCTATCTAGATGGTTATTCTGGTTTCTTTCAGATTCCTATCCATCCTGATGACCAGGAAAAGACGACTTTCACATGCCCGTATGGTACCTTCGCTTATAGAAGGATGCCATTCGGATTATGTAATGGCCCGGCCACCTTCCAGCATTGCATGACCGCTATATTTTCTGACCTTATTGAGAACATCATGGAGGTGTTTATGGACGACTTTTCTGTGTATGGGGGTACCTTCGCCATTTGCTTAGAAAATTTAACCAAGGTACTCCATAGATGTGAAGAAGTCAACCTAGTGCTGAATTGGGAAAAATGTCATTTTATGGTGCAGGAAGGGGTAGTACTAGGTCATGTCATTTCTGCTAGGGGCATCGAGGTGGACAAAGCTAAGGTAGAGGTTATTGAGCGGTTGCCCCCTCCTACTTCGGTAAAGGGAGTGCGGAGTTCCCTTGGTCATGCGGGGTTTTATCGCCGCTTTATCAAGGATTTCTCCAAAATCGCCAAGCCTCTTACTCAGCTGCTTTCCAAAGATGCCCCGTTTGTCTTTACTGATGAGTGCCATGAAGCTTTTTGCAGGATTAAACAGGCACTAATTTCTGCCCCCATCATACAACCACCAGATTGGGCTCTCCCATTTGAGATCATGTGCGATGCCAGCGACCATGCAGTGGGGGCAGTTTTGGGGCAGAGGAAGGATAAGAAACCCGTGGTGATCTACTATGCTAGTAGAACGCTGGATGAGGCCCAGCAGAACTACACCACGACTGGAAAGGAATTGCTGGCAGTTGTGTTTGCAATGGAGAAATTCAGGCCCTACCTGCTATGCTCCAAGGTCATCGTGTATACGGATCACTCTGCCCTCAAGCGTCTCCTTGAGAAGAAGGATGCCAAGCCCCGCCTCATTAGATGGATTCTTCTACTCCAAGAGTTTGACCTGGAGATCAAAGACAAAGCAGGGGCCGAGAATGTCGTGGCCGATCATCTTTCCAGGCTCCTTTTTGAGAGCCACGATACCCCTATTGATGATACCTTTCCCAACGAGCACCTCATGGGCATCGAGTCGGGATCCACCCCATGGTTCGCCGACTACGCGAACTATCGAGCTACAGGAGTCCTCCCCGGTAATCTATCCTACCACCAAAGAAAGAAGTTCCTCCATGATGCCAAAACATATTTTTGGGAGGAACCTTTCCTGTATAAGTTATGCAAGGATGGGATTATCAGGAGGTGTCTTCCTGAGGGGGAAATTCAAGCTGTGATCTCCCATTGCCATGATTCACCTTGCGGGGGACACGCTAGCACCTCCAAGACAGCTGCTAAGGTGCTGCAAGCGGGCTTCTTTTGGCCTTCACTATTTAAAGACGTCAATGCCTATGTCCGAGCATGTGACCGCTGCCAGCGGACGGGGAATCTATCCAGGAAGAATGAGATGCCCCTCAACTTTATCCTTGAAGTGGAGATCTTCGATGTTTGGGGCATCGACTTCATGGGACCTTTTCCGTCTTCGAGAGGCCACAAATATATCCTTGTCGTTGTGGATTATGTCTCCAAATGGGTAGAAGCCGTCGCTAGTCCCACTAATGACTCCAGGGTCGTAGCAAAACTTTTCAAGAAGGTTATATTCCCGCGTTTTGGAGTCCCGAGAGTCATAATCAGTGACAATGGGTCGCACTTTGTGGAGAAAAGGTTGGAAGCCCTTCTGAAGAAGTACGGGGTGCATCACAAATTTGGGCTAAGCTATCACCCCCAGACTAGTGGCCAAGTGGAAATCTCAAATCGAGAACTCAAGGCCATTTTGGAGAAAACAGTTGCGCGATCGCGAAAGGATTGGGTGGATAAGCTTGATGACGCTATTTGGGCCTACCGCACGGCTTTCAAGACTCCTATAGGTACAACCCCTTTCGCCTTATCTATGGCAAGCCTTGCCACCTCCCCGTAGAACTGGAACATAAGGCTTATTGGGCTATCAAGCACCTCAATTTCGACTTGAAGTCGGCGGGGGAGAAAAGGCAGCTACAACTGAATGAGCTGGAGGAAATTCGGCTTGATGCCTATGAGAATTCGCGGCTCTATAAGGAGAGAGTCAAGAGGTGGCATGATCGGTTCATAAACCGGCGAGAGTTTCGGGAAGGTGATTTGGTTCTTCTTTTCAATTCCCGATTGAAGCTTTTTCCTGGGAAACTTCGCACTAGGTGGTCGGGCCCCTTTAAGGTACTCAAGGTATTCCCATCTGGGGCTATTGAAATAGGTAATGAAACCACCAGCACATTCAAGGTAAACGGTTCCCGTTTGAAATACTATGTCGTCAGTGCGCCACTTGAAAGGAGGGTCACATGTGCCCTCCTCGATGCCCCATCTTCCTAGGGATCCCAATGGTCAAGCTAACGACCTAAAACAAGCGCTTCTTGGGAGGCAACCCAAGCTTTATTGTTGCCCAAAAAAAAAAAAGAAGAAGAAAGAAAGAAGAAGACACGCACGGCCGTGCAACAGTGACGCACGACCGTGCGTAAGCCCTCGAATGCACGCACGCCTGGACGCCCCACCGTGCGCCTCCCCCATGCCCAAAAAAAAAAAACAAAAACAAAAAAATAGAAGAAGAAAAAAAAGGACAGGCACGACCGTGCAACAGTGACGCACGTCCGTGCGTAAGCCCCCGAATGCACGCACGCCTGGACGCCCCACCGTGCGCCTCCCCTGTGCGGCAACCCATATGCACGGTCAACCGTGCGTCATACGCACGACTGTGCGCTCTGCTTTCAAAACCAAATCTGCCCTCTTCTTTTTCCGCCCTGCTTCTTCTTCTTCCCGACTTCGCCCCACCCCGCACCTTCTCCTCTCTCTCTGGGCCGCCGTCCCCCGGGGCCCATCCCGCCGACCGGTCTTTCCGTCGCCGCCGTCCGCCTCGCCGTCGCCCCGCCGTCCCTCGGTTCTCTCTCTCTCTCTCTACCCCCCACCCCCTCCTTCCCTCTCTGTCCCCCTTCCCCTGGGTCGCCGGTCACCGGCCGGCCCCCCTTCGGCCGACCCTCCTCTTCCCCCTCCCTTTGGGTTGCATCTTGGCCTACTTTGGTTTGTGCTTGCTTGATTTGTTTGCCAATGGTTGAATTGGTTGAATTGGTTGCACGGTTGAATTGGTTGATTGGTTGATTGGTTGATTTGTCCCTTGGTTGATTGGTTGAATTGGCTTGTGACTTGGTTTAGGCATTGCTCGAGTTGCCTTGTTTCTGCTTCGGGTTGATTAGGGTGACTTGCTTCCCTTGTTTGAATTGCTTTGGTTGTTGGTTTTGTCTGGCCCTACCTTACCATGGCCCCCAAGAAACGCTTGAAAACCACAGCCGCTTCCACTAGCCGGGCCTCCACGACCCGCGGTGACCCCTCTCTCCCTCATGTGATTAACAAGTACCATATAGCGTTTTTGGATGTCGACCATGCTAAATGCTATGACACCATCGTTAGTCGCAAAATTTGTGCCCCCAGTTATCTTGATGTTGACATGTTGCGCACTTTACATCTTTACGATGATTTGGTGATTCTGTTGGGTAATTTGGGGTGTACTGAATTTGTTCGTTTCCAAGAACCCGTCTATGAACGCCTCATTTGGGAGTTTATGAGTTCACTAGTGGTGGATTTTACGCGTAAGTTTGACGGGGTTCGGGGGTATATCTGTTTCCACTTATTCAACCATACTCATGAAATGTACCTTATTGGATTTAATGAGCTGTTGCGTTTACCCGCTGCGGGTGCCACTTCCCACACTCATCCCGACTACCAACCCAAGAAGTTTTGGGCCTCTCACTTGTTCTGGGCGTCCGTACGAAGCTCGGTCTACCAAGGCCACTTGGATTTGTAATCCGGTGCTTCGTTACTTCCAACGCCTAATGGCCAACCACGTCTTCCCAAGAGCTGACAGCCAAAACGGGGTTCGGGTGGGTGAACTGTTTATGCTTTGGGCAGCCTTACATCGAAAGGCCGTCAATACGGGTGCCTTTATCGCCGACCACCTCGATGAACATGCTAAATCCGCTAAGGTGGTCATTAGTGACGGTGGTCTTATCACGGCCTTAGCCAAGGCCCTAGGGTACGGTGCGCAGCTTTCCGCCTTGCCTGTGCTCCATCAGCCGGGTCGCATTGACCTTACTACATGTATCAACATGAAACTCTTCACCGCCCTTGGTGGAGGTCAATTGTGGCTCAACCACCATGACCGGGCACTCTTTCCCCTTCCCAACATACCCCGGACCACCATTACCAACCCTGCGAACCTCATCTATGATGATGAGGAGGCCGAGGAGGACGAGGACCTCCCCGGGGCTCGCGGTGGTCCACGCCGCGCCTCTGGCTCTACTGATGCGGGTCCCTCTCACCCTTCTTCGGTTCCCCCTGTCGGCCCTATGAGTCCTTCGCCTCTTCAGACGGTTTTAGACCGTCTTGACCAGTTACACGTCCAAAACCAGGAAATCCTTCGCAACCAGCAAAACATGGCCCACCTGGTTCACTATGCTTATGAGACCCATAACTGGCCATATCCGCCCCCTGACTGGCGGCCGCGCGGACCCCCCGGGCCTTCTTAAGTGTCCATTCCCTCCTTTCTCCCTTCCTTTTCTTTCATTACGGACAATGACCGGCTCCAGTAGGGGGGAGCGCGAGTCCGCTGCTTAGGTAGTTGCATTTTCATTCTCCTTTTTCCTTCGCATGCATATAGCGTAGTGCATTTAGCATAGGTATTTGCATCGCAAGCATGACTTGGAGAGTTGGATGCGCGCAAGCCTACAAGGTAATCTCTAACCCTTCCTCTCTTCCTTTTCTCTTGTGTTTTTATTGCTTTCACAACTAGTTTCATGTTTTTCCCCTTGAAAAAAAAACAAAAAAAAAACAGAGGAGAATTTTGAAAAAAAAACCCCCTCCCTCCCATGACGATAATCAAGGCGTAGAGGATCCATTGGTTGATCTGGTTGTGCATGCTTGTGGACTATTCGTGGCTAAATGCTTTTACCTGATGAATTTCGAAACGTTTTGACCCCATTGCTTGATTCACATTCCTATTTTCCATTGCAATCCCCTCCCCATGATTGACCATTTTATCTAAGTAGGACATCTTTGGGGTTGGTTGTGCTATGGTAGTGCGACCCGTGAGACTTTGAGCCTATAGACTAATTCATCAATTTAGTCTCATTTCTTTTTCATGTGTGTCTCTTCCATGACAACATCTCTAGAACTTGGTTGGATTCTCTTTGAAATCGCATTTAGCATGTATACAGCATTAAAATGATAGAGGCATTCATTTCTTTTTGAGCTACATAGCCAAACTGCCACATGTGATATAATGTTTACCCTTTGTTTACCCCTTTGAGCCTTATCCGTTTGTTGCGAACCTCTCACTATTAGCTTTTGGCCTAAATACATCTCCTACCTTTAAGCCAAAGCCAGTCGAGCAACACTTCACTGTTTGGCGGGTAATTTTTGGGTATCGTTGTGGTTACTTTGGCGTGTAATGGGATGTATCATGGTCATCATTCGGGAAACATGCTTATTGCTATTGTGCGTGCCAATCACTCTCTTTCTTGTTCCTGAAAAAAAAAAGAGAAAAAAAGAAGGGAGGACAACAAAGCTTGCCCCCCCCACAAAAGAAAAAAAGAGAAAAAAAAAGGGGAAACCAAAGAGAAGAATCAGAAATAAAAAGTGTTTGGCATGTTCATCTAGTGTATCCTCGATAATCCTATGGGTTTAGAGCGTGTTTGTAATCATATTGAGAGTGCGTTGTAATTCGTTTAAGTGTTGGCTGCTCACTAGCTATGGCTTTTAGCTCCACATTTCCCAAACTGTTTGTCCCTCTCTTACCTGTACCCTTAGCCCCATTTCAACCCTGCAAGTCCTCTTGATTTGTTGTTGTGTATTTTGCATTTTAGCGGTGGAGAATTGAGAATTCTACCAAGCTTTTGGCAGTTTGTTCAGTGGAAGAGAGTTGAGTGACCCTCTCTACATCCTAAACACATGCGAGGGAGTGCCTATACTTGACCCTTCTGCGAGAGTCACTACCCAACCTTCTAACCCATTACTTATTTGAATGTGTTTTGATTTGGGGAGGGGCGTGATATGGTATAAAGGGATGTTGATTTGAGCGCGCGGTCTTCCCAATGATTTGAAATGAATTTGAAAACTATATTTATGCCTCAAACTACTCCACTGGATTGCACATCTATGTTCGACCGGACTGTCCCCTATTTGCCTTGCCTGAGGAGGCGGATAGTTGCAGGTTTTTGACTCCCTATCGATCTATTCCTGTTTCAGACTTGCTTGAGGACAAGCAAGAGATAAGCATGGGGGAGTTGATAAACCTCAAATTTGACCCATTTTCGACTCTAATTCTTCCCCTCTTTTCCTATAATCTTTCGACTAACCTTAGCAAAAAGGGGGTTGAATACACTTTCTTGACCTATTATGCGCTAAGTTGTCCTATTTCTTGATCTGCAGGTCTAAGGTCTAGAAAGTGAGAGTTTCCTGCTAGTTTTACCAAAAATGACGCTTTGGGATCAATTTCTGACATGAACGAAGCATCGACGAAGCCCGGGAGAACCATCTGGAGGAGCACGGCTGATTGCAGGGAGCGCACGGTCAGTTGCAGGATACGCACTGCCGTGCCTCGAAGCCATAAGCTGCGCACGGTTGAACACACGACCGTGCTCCTGAACCGTGCCTACCCCAGGCACGCACGGGTGACCGTGCGTTTGTGGCACGACCGTGCGTCAGTTATTTTGTCGCGACTTAATCAGTTTCGCAAAGGACAGTTGGGGGGCTATTCTATTTTTCTTCCTTCCTCTCTCTCTCAAAAAAAGGGCGACCTTTAGGGTTTAGATTTGATTTCTTATTATGGCTATTGAATTCAAGCTTCGGATCAAAATTAGTTTACGCTTTCGATTGAATATTGTTGCAGATTCTTCAGAGTACATTCTTTTTCCTTCCTTCACGTTCTAATTCAAGCGTTAGTATTTCTTGGTATGTGTATGTTTTTGATTGAGATGTTGTTTAGAATCATGTTTAGCGGCTAAATTCCTTAATCTTGGAGTGGGTGTAGCCCCTGTGATGTAAATTGGATTGTTAATTCTAGGTTTTTGTGAATTTCGCCAGAGTATAATTGAATTCTCACTTAGCATGCCAGGTGTTCGATGAATTGCCTGAGAGGGTTTTATTCATGTTCTTAATTTGGGTTTAGGAGACTAACGAAAGTTAGGTCCTTTACTCAGAGTAGCTTTGTGAGCAATTGAATTACCTGACACGAAAGTAGTCGGGGGTGCAATTGGGAATCGAAATTACATGATCTTGTGGTTTTGTTATTCTAGTTTCACGAAAGTAGACAACTAGGTTAGCTTGATCAGTCTAATGACCTTCGAAAGTAGGCGTAGATGCTTTAAACCGGTAATAATTCCATTTCAATTATCTTACAGGCAGATTCACACGACCTAGTTTATTCTACAATGGATGTCACAGTGCGGTGAACCCCATTCCAGGATTCCCTTCTCATTATTGACTTAGACCAAATAGAGTTAGAATCAGTTAAACCAACTTCACTCGACATTCGCCTAGATTAAGTGTTAGAAATCGATTCGGTGATTGAAACCAAGTTCCCTGCGGATACGACCCGTACTTGCCTTTGCTGGCTACAACCGGCACCGTGCACTTGCGGTACATTTTTAACACAACACTAGACTAAGATGGTTTGGTCATGTTAATAGTCTCTCTAGATACAATAATATATATAGAGGTAAGGTTGCCTACATCTGAATCTCCCTAGACCCTGCGAAAGCGACTGCCACACTGGGAGTTGTTGTTGTTGTATATTAGAATAATTTATGCCGTCCTCAATGCCCACATCGAGCGAACCTTCTAAAGGGAAATCCCTTGGCCCTATTGAGGATGGAAACCCTGTATTTCTTAACCTTATGGCAAAGATCGATGGTGGGGTTATTTTATCCTTTCCCGGCAAGGACGATTGTGGGGAACATAACATTATCCCTTATACCATTCCTATCTATGAGATGTTGAACGACTCATGGTACAACTGTAAGTGGTTTTCTACCATTAAGGAGAAGGTTGTTTACCTGTGAGGAATCTTATTGGTCGTGAACAACATGTATGAATTTCAGGAATGCAAGATAAATCAGTTCAGGTAGACTGCATGCCTCAAGACTGTGGATGAACTAGTGGTCGAAGGGCTTAAATCAATTAGACCGCACACCTCAAAACTGTGGAGGAGCTACTGGTCAAAGGGTTAACCGAATGTAACACATCGTCTTCTTTGCATCGTTCTGAGATAACTCGAGATGCAGGCCCCTCAGTTGCGATTCCCATGGAATGAGCTCTAATGAGGCGGGCTCCAGTAAGAGTCATGTGGGGGCAGTAGTGGCCGTCGAGGTGTCCTTCCGTGTGCCCCTATTCAGTCTGACCCAAATGATGGTTCGAGCTTGCACTTCCCCAATCCAAAGGTGTAGCTTGACCGGTTCCCACTAGAAATGAAATACACTCTTCCTCAAATACACTCTTCCTCAGGCCTATTCCTTTGCCTTTCCTTTTGTAGATGCAACTGTCAAGAAGCTACCCTATGCGTGCATCACCATATGCGTGCGACCTAAGACTACGGGCTTTATTCCCTTATGCATAAAGTGATCCTTGATGTCTTCAAATGGTCTGACCTAGTTGTTGCCTAAATTATACCGACTTCTTAGCATAGCATCTACTCATTCATTGTCACATGTGATCTCAGGAGTTTGACCTGTACAACTTGATCCTTTACCCAACCACAAAACCTAAAAAAAGCCCTAGGAAAGGTGAAGGAGAATCAGTCGTGTTAGAGAAGTAGAAGAAAAAGGAGCTCAAGCAAAAGAGGGTTAAATTCAGTGATAAACAACTATTAATTTGGCTCCCACTAGTGATAAACTTTAAGAATGACTTCTTTGTAGCAGCTGCCGGGCTGGTAACGATGAGGAATTTTACCAAGGGTACTATTCATATTCCTTATTTTTGTGCTTCACTGCTGAGCTGACTTCACCATTTTTCCTTCTTTGCTGTGGAGGCCTGTAAAGCTTGTTGAGAGTTACAAATTTAACCACTACTTCGGTTATTAAACACTTTTTATAGCTTAGGGAAGTAGGGATCGATCCACGAGGAAAGATTGTTTTAAAAAGGCTAGCTTAATCCTAAATGATTTTACTAATTCAATTTATTAAATCTAAACTTAATAATTCTAAAATAATAAAAATCTAATGAATAAAAATCTAGAAAAGTACCCAATGATGTTCCTAAATATTCTAAATCATATTCTGAAAATAAAACAGTAAAAATATTTTCTAAATAATCTAGAAAAATAAAATCAGAATAGTAACTGAAACTCTAATTAAAAATCAAAACAACAAAGAATAATCAGAAAATAAATATTAAAAATTGCAAACAGTAGCCTAAAATATTATTATTCAGGTATATAATATTATAACTCCTCAATTGTATCCAAATAATTTCAGAAAAATCAAATCAGAAGATTACCACAGAATATCAATGCAGAATATTAGATCTGAAATTAGAAATAAAATAATCTGCATTAATATAAATACGAAAATAATTAAGAAAATTACCCTAATCCTAGGACACCATTTTATGGACTTAACAATACCTAATAATCGTGAATTAAAAATTAAAATCGAAATTTTCAGAATTAATAACCTAAAAACCTGCACTTATCAATTTCACAAAATAATTCTGAAAAATTATCAAATAATTTTCAAAAATTACGAAATTTAATATGAGCAGACTAGGACACTATATAAACCCTAGGAATTAATTAAAGTCGAAAAATAACAAAAATAACTATTTTTAGTCTATGTTCTAACAAACCGGTAATTAAATACTAAAACTGAATATAAATCAATCTAAAATTATAACCACTCTAAAAATCAAAATCTAAGCTATCTAAAATTACCTAGACACTCCTAAAATACTATACTTTGGGGGGGTCGATTGAAATTATATTGAAACTAATAAAAATAGAACAGAAATCAATAAACTAATCAAATTAATTCTAAGCAATAAATAATAATCAAAAGTTATCAAATTTATGAAGGATACTTAGTATAATCTCAATCCACCATACAAATTAATATTTATCATCAACACACAAGTTAATTTCATTCATGAGTTAAACTGTAGAAGATATCCAGCGGTTCTTCCCCTTTTTTCCTTAGATTTTAGTTTACTTAGGTCCAACCCTAATATAAACCCTACAAATTTGATAATCTTTACACCAGCGCAAAAATTTAATCAAATTAGAGCATTAAGAATTAAAAAAACATCATTTAACACTTTGTAACCAATTTACCAGCAAATCGATTTAACAAAGATCTAAAGCGATTACCTAATTAAAAGAGATAGGTTTGAGCAATCTATGATTAATTAGGGTGATACCTAGGCCTAAAAGATTATAACTTTTACGTATTATAGTTTTCTAAACTATCAATCGAAATTGTATTTAATCAACTAGCATGCATTCTAATCGATTTAACACAAATTTCATAAACGATGAACGTTAATCGCTAAAGAATCATGAATAGAAATCAACTAGGCATTAAAGCATAAAACTTGTTTCAAAATAATTAATTTAGCATGGCTTCAAGAAGATTATACTAAGCATAAAAGAATTACTCACTCATATTAAAATTAACATCACAATAATTAACCAAATAATTCATGTTTAATAATATAAAGAGTTTAAACTAATTAAGCAAAATAAAAATAACAAGTAAAACCAAAGAAACTTGACAAGGGGCAGCGTGGAGAGGATGCCGTGGCTGATGAGGTCGAAGGCAGGGGGCAAGCATGGGATTTTATGGATGAAGACGGTGATGATGATATATATGATGAGGTTTAAGAGGTGTGATGCGTGGGTTATGATGATCCATATGGGTGTTGAAGGTAATCTTGATATATGATGATGATGAGGGAAAAAAAAAGGGTTGCCGTGGGCTATTTTTAAGGGTTAGGCGTTTTGTGGTGATGAGAAGTGATGATGGATTATGATGATGGTGATGAAGGAGGGATGTGTGGAAGAGGGTGCTGCCTGGGGGTGTGCGTGGAGGAGGAGATGATGGTGGTGATCGTGAAGGAGGAAGATGGTAAAGAAGATGGTTGATGGTGATGAAGACTAGAGCAACCGTCGGCTTTTTTAATGGGTGGGGATGAGAGATGAATATATAATGAGTATGATGAGGCTAGGGTTAGTGTCTTAGGGTTTTCTTCTCCTTTCTTCCTTAGGTTTCTTCTTCCTCAAGACTTCTAACTTTTCACCAACTCTTGAAACCTTAGCCCAATATAATAATTATGAAAATAATATTTTCCGTAATTATTATTTTTGGACCGTCTTGTAGCCAAGTGTGTAAAACCCGAGCTTCTACGCCATCTCTTCTCCTCTTTATTAAATTGATACTAACCTTGAAAAATATATAAAACAAAACAAATTAAATGAAATAATATATCTAATATACTCGAAATAATTATAAAAATAATGCATGATTTTTAACATAACAGGGCCCATTTGAGACTAACGTTTGACAAGATTAGAGACTGGGGATGCCTCTCCAGAAGAGAGTAGTTCCTCCATAGCGGTGCCACCACATCAAGTCCCAAACCTCTAAGTTAGGTCATGTGGTACTAGCTGTTTATTTCTTTCCCTTTGTTTTTACAGGTTTAATAAGTTCTCAATCCTCACCGCAGGCCAAAATTATGTCAAAGATGAACTGCCCATTTGTTCCTCCCATCAACATGCCCCCCACCACGATTAAGGCGTGCGCGCGTACCACGGAGCAACTTTCTAGAGCCGACCCCTCCAAAAAAACCATCTGTATAGTGGGTGATAAGGCCACAAGTGCATGGTGGCATTGTACCAAATCAACGTCGTCTCCCACAAGGATTATGTTGATCTATTGGGCTTTATCGCGTAAAGATACGCTAAGTAGATTAAAATTCAAGATTGAAACGAAGCTAATCTATTATCTAATCTAATGAATAAATGATTAACGAATTATGTAAAACTAGCAATCTCTCAATTCATGTATCATTCAAGCATTTCTTCCTCAACAGATTATTTTAAAACTGACAATCGAAGTATCACAAGCCTCTTTCAAGTTAAGTGAAATACCTAAATCTAACCAATTACCATTTCTCAAGGGCTCTCGATTTGTTTAGGTTCATTAAACATGCGATTATCATATTCGTGGTTTCTCAATCGGTGTGACTTTCTCAAACCTCTACACAATCAAGTCAAATTCTAGGGTTCTAGTATCGAATTTCTCCTTTCAATTCCTCACCCAATACCCAATACATGCAAGAAAGTGATCAAATTTTTCATAACATAATAATCATTTAAGATTTGATAAAACAATCCAACAATTCGAAAATACTCATAGACATGAACAGCAAATCAAGAATTTAACTAGTATTTGCATAAATCCAATATCAAAACAACATCATAGTCAAAATTACAAAACCTAAATCCAAAAATGAGAGAAGAGAAGAGAACAGAAATGCTCAGCCAAATAACAAGCTTGAATCCGTCGATTGCAAACCCGGCATGAAATCCTTGCAATTCTTCACTTCAATTCACTTTCTCTTCCTCTAATTTGAATTCTAATCTAGTTTATGAAGTTGAAGAGATGAAAATGGAATGATGGGAGATCAAATGAGGCTGAAAACAGACCTTTTATAGCGAATATGCTGCTACCAAAACATAAAAACCACCTGGAAGTCAAACAGCCACGAGAAAACATAACGATCCGGGGGAAGGGGCCCACCACGGACCATGGACACCACCATGGACCATCTGTGGTGCCCTCTGTCTTGGCCGGCTCTTCCTCATTTGATATACTACTTCTCCTGGGACCTCCTGGACCATGGTACTAGCCACGGTTTGACCGTATTGTATGTCTTTAGGCCTCTTTTGCTATCTTTGTGATCAACAAGGCCTCAAAAATCGTCATTCTACTCACATAACTTCGCTCACAAAGTGAAAATCTACAAAATCTCTCAAAACAAGTGAAACCAAGCGTAATCGTAGAAATAAGGGTATAAATCATATGGTTAAGCATCTCAATCCCCTAAAATGACACCTAAAGCCTCAAATAATCCAGGAAAATATGACATTCATCAGTGGGGTCTCCAGAAAAGGTCGTGCACTCGCCAACCCCATGGCCACCTAGCTCAGGGGGAGCTTATGGGTCATGTCCTCAAAGTGGTTCGTAGGGTAGCCACCAGATGGTTGGCTAATAAGTCAGTGTGAAATCCCCTGTGAGGTATGCTGATAATTTCTTTCTTTGAGGCACCATATCAGGTCTGAGCTGGATGAGAGACTAGGTCAGTCATGGGATATTGTGCCTTCAAGCTCCCAAAACACTCCTTTTGTTACGGATGAGGAAGTAGTCATAGCCGAGGTAGCCACTTTGTTTGTTTTAGCTACCTCTCAATCATCTAACTTGGTTTCTGTTTATATCCAACTAATCTCATAGTTAGGGTGTTCATTGGTCCAAAGTCGGACCAGACCGAATCGGACCAGGTTGGATAGAAGATTCAATAAGAGATAATCTATGGATTAAGGATCAGACCGAACAAACTTCGGTCCAGACTTTGGCCAGATGGGGGAAAACCAAATGGGAACGAGAGATCGAATTAAATTTGATCGATTGCCAATTGATGAGCACAAGTCCCTCAATTTGGTTGAATTCAATGTTCAACCTCTCCCAGAAACCAAAAAATCAAATGGATGGCTTGAAATAATGGCATGAAATTGGGAATCAAAATTTTCTAAAATTTCTATTAAAAAATATATACAGGAAGCAAAATCAAACATAATCCTTGGGGTTGATTAGGAAACGCAAATCATCACCAATTGTATATCATTCCAAAACACAAACAATAAGGAAAATAAATAGGTGCTGAATCAATCGGATTAGCAAAATTAAAGCAAAGGCAAAGAAGATTACAAGATAGGTTGAGCTTAGAGATTGTGAAGATGATGGCATATGAGCAGACTCAGTGGAGGAAGAAAGTGCAAAAGCCATTGTTGAGTAGGAGACACAACCCTAGAAGTAGGTTTGGTCCCTTTACTTATGGTCTAGAAGTATACTAAATCTCTCTTCAAAAGCACTGATTGGACTGGAAACTCCTCCATTATCACATCTATTGTTGTTCGATCATCATTAGGTCCCTTGCCATCAGATTCTCATGAAGATCTGTCGAAATTAGAGAGAGATAAAGAGGGGGAAAGGCAGGATTTTTCATGTAATAAGTGATCTCGGGGCCAACAATTGGAAGAGGGTGAGCACAACGACATTAGCACCTAGTGTTGAGCTTGGGAGGAGAAAGAAGGGAGGTAGAGGGGGTCTAAGGGCTTTGATGGTCTCTATATGAAGTGGACTGACCCAACTCAGAGAAAAGGTAAGGCAAGGCAAGCATCTATTCCACAAGAAACCTAAAAAGAACTGCTCTAATTAACTATTTTTATCTTTAAAAAAATATTCAATTCTCGGTCTGGACCGATAGACCGGACCTGATCGAGTACTGAATAAGACCAAATGACTTGACCAAGGACTAGACCGAATTCATTCGGTCCGGTCCGGTCTGTCTTCGGTTCAATCCGATTTTGGATTGAATAATGATTAACCCTACTCATAGTACCTGCTCACGATTTAGCCTACACACTAAAGGCCATTAGGACAACTCCCTCTCTTAACCACTTGGAGGGGAAGATCTGGACTCTCAAGGAAGAGAAGAAGGAGGTCGAGCAGTCCTCCTCTCCCCCTTTAAGTATCAGAAGCGACCTTATGAGCTTAAGAAAGAGAAGGAGCGCGAGAAACAAAGAAAAGAGCAGCACTGCTGCCTCGAAAACTTGGAGAAACAAATGGAGAATAAGGTTGTCTATGAAGGAGGACATCAAAGTGGTTGATTGTCGTGGCTCCAACGAAGGTACAAGCGAGCAAAACATCTTTTTCCGTAAGCTGCTCAGGACCTTCACTCCCTTCTTTAGAGAGAAGAAGAGGTATTATGACGCATACGTTCAATACATTAAGGGTTGTTGGGCCCGCTAGGCCAGTTTGGAGGTGTTGTTCAACTACGAAGAGCTTGGTGATGAGGATTGAGCTAGTCCGGATCACAAAGCGCCACTGTAAAGGGACGGTGATGAGGATGAGGATGACAACCATGTTGATAAGGGCTTTCCTATCCCCTCTCTTTTTGCCTTGTCCTCCCCCCCCCCCAAATATTCTTCTAGTCACCTGCAAGGGCTTAGCCTATGTTTTTAAAAAATTCGATAAAGTTTGCAACTTTCTAATGTCTATGTTGTTACCTTGTTTTGCACTTGTTATGAGTTTCTCTTTGTAATGCATGC
This sequence comes from Selenicereus undatus, assembly GCA_017589665.1. Classification (NCBI taxonomy): domain Eukaryota; kingdom Viridiplantae; phylum Streptophyta; class Magnoliopsida; order Caryophyllales; family Cactaceae; genus Selenicereus; species Selenicereus undatus. The sequence goes on from JACYFF010019584.1 coordinate 96,430,956, forward strand.
ATTGTTTGCTGTCCGACCTCAGTGGCCATGCCTATGCCCCCAAACTTAACAACAAGAAAAACTTAAGCTTGAAAACAAACCAATATGAGCAAGAAAAATGTCTTCCGTTGATTGTGAAAAAGTTCTTACAAGGTCCTTTTTACAATTGTTATTGATTTTCATAGGATAGAAGGAAAGAATGTAATTGTACTATGCCCATCCTTGAAGGAAGTACTTCTTTAGGTTATCACCATGCTAAGTCTACGGACTTGTTGGCATATGGCATATTGTCCTTCCAACTAGGGGTTAGCCTATCGTGCTCTTGTGCCTTATCGATAGCCTCGGTCTACCATAGGACTAGGGCTCCATCATGCTTGATTGGGATCGGATGGCTATACTCTTTCGAACAACATCCCCCATTGGATTGTCTTGGGCTTGTTGTCCACTGATGAGCTAGCCAACTTGAAGAAAGCATCAGCCTGGAGGTTTTTAGACCACATAATGTGAATGATTTCTGAAGTGCCTTAAGCCGTCAGTTGCCTCATATACCAAACGAACATATGCCGCCATTGCTTTACCCTTGGTTTCATATTCCCTGTTGAGTAGACTAATGACCAGTTGGAAGTCATAATACACGTAAACAGAGTTGGCCCTAGCTGTGTAGCGTAGCTCGAAGGCTTCATATTCTACCTCGTTATTAGAGGCCTTGAACATGAACTTAAGTGGATGTTCTTATTTCTCACCTAGAGGGGTCTCTACAGTTAGCCCGACTACTCTACTATCTTTTGTTGAGAAACTATCCACATAGAGGTTCCATACATCCTTGCTAAGCGAGTGAGGTGCATCTGCGTTGGTGTTTTCGTCTAGGAAATCAGCCACACCAGGGCCTTGATTGCACAGTAGGCCTTGAACGTTATCCCGTGATGAGATGCCTTAACCTCCTATTTTAATAACCTTCCTAATGTGTCGAGTTTCAACATAACATTCTTTAAAAGTTGATCCATCAAGATCGTCTCCTTATGGGCATCAAAATATAGGTAGAGCTTTCTACTTACCAAAACTAAAGCGTAAGCAAACTTCTCAATTAATGGGTAATTGAGTTTCGTCCCCATGAACGCATGCCTCACATTATGGAGGGATCTACTCTCTTTCTCTTTCTACCACTGGGATTGCACTAACTGTGCACTCTGACATAGCCAAGTAAAAGAACGAAGGCTCGCCTTGGGTTTGGCTAGCAATCTTGGGCATACAAAACAAGTATTCTTTCAATGACTGGAACGACATGTCTACCTCTTAGTTCCACTCAAAGTTGGCACGCTGCTTAAATACCCAAAAAAGCGGTTCACATTTATCTGCAGACTTCAACATGAAGCGCCCTAAGGCATCCACACAACCTATTAATCTTTACACCTCCTTGACCTCACTCTGAAAGCATACTTCTTAAGGTTAAGCTTCATGCATATCAACAAAGGATGACAAATGTCTCACGTAAGTCAGTCGTATGCTCGGCATCCTTCTTGTTTTTTATGACCATGTCATCTACATAAAATTCCATGTTTCTTCAAATGAGGTGCGCAAGTACCCTGTTCATATTTGGATCAGAGGTTGTCCTCTTAATGTAAGTGGCCCTCCACACCCATTATCTATCCACATACCAGGAGGCCTAAACAACTTGGCTCTAAAGAGGCCCTTGACCTACTACCCCCTGTCCGGGGAGATACCCACATACAGGAGGCCCGTTACAAACTAAGGACGGCGTGGCTCTACAAAAGAAAAGTTAAAGACCACCTCCAACAGTTAGCAAAACCTAGTCCTATGGTAAATGGAGATTGTTGTTAGGGCACACGAGCAAAACAGGCTAACTGCCAACTGGGAAGGAAAATACGACATCTGCTAGCAAGTCCACAGACCTGACATAGTGATAACCTAAAGAAGTACATACATAGAGCTCAGCATTGCATGCTCATCTGTAGAGTCCACAAGTTTATTAATTTTCAAAAGGGGGCAATTGTCCTTTAGACAGGCCTTCTTAAGATCTATGAATTATACGCACATTCGTCGTGTCCAATTGGGCTTCTTGACTAGCACCATGTTTGATATCCACTTGGGGCACTAGCAGTCTTAGATAAACCCCCTGTCCAGCAGCTTCTGGGGCTCCTGAGCACTCAGCGCACATTCAGACAATGCTCAATGGTCGTTCGGTACAAGCAAGAATTTTATTGGGGTTGAAAACGAAGGCGTAATTGTATTCCCTAAAGAGAGTGATAAGGAACTCCATGTCTTATGCTGACATGTCTTGTCGACCTTTACTACCCTAGATAGGTACATATATTCTAGCGGGACTGACTCAACATCATCCGTTGCTTTAAGGCGTGACCGTCCCTAGTCTTTTTCATCGTGGTGCACATGGTCAGAGCTTCGGCAATGGCAGCGATTTATGTAACAGTTTCTTTGCCTTAGGATCAGGGGGTGTCACCTCTAGTCACCACTTCTATTCCACTAACGACTTGATCCTAACCATATAGCATTCCTGGGCCATTCGCTGGTCGCCGCATAATTTCCCATACTTTCATCATCTAGCTTGTATTGAATTTACAAAAGGTAAGGGGTGATCATTGCCTTGACTTTGTGTAAGGTTAGGCTTCTGATGATAACAATATAGGTTGTGGTTACGTCAACCACCAGGAAGTCCACCTCCAAGTTCCTCACCCTACTTTTGTCCCCAAAGTGCACTAGCATCCCTCTCCCTATGAGGGCACTTGTTATCTTCGGTTATACCACAAACAGATCTCCGTGTGGGTGATGAGGTTTCAACAGTTGACGTCGCTAAACGTCATGGTCGGGACCTTCAAGGGTGTCCCTCTCTCTATGATCATTTAATGCTGCTTGTTGCACATCTGGGCCTTGCACATCGCATAGAGATACCTTTGGATTATCCCCCTACGATGACAGCCACTACTTCTGTGCAACATTCTTCCTTCGTGGGTCTTTCTTAAAGGTGAGCCTTCCCTTTGATAAGCGCCCTTAGTCCTCTTTTAAGGAAGCGTTCTATTTACTCACTGTCTGCAAGCTCGTGAAGGGCTTTTCTCAATTCCGTACACTCTAAGGTAGCATAACTGTTTCTCTTATGAAACACATAGTACTTCACAGCATTATGTGGCTTATGTGGGGCGGCCATTAGCTGCAGCTTTCTCATCATAGGATGCCAGTTAATATCCATTAAGACACTTTTATGATCTACATCAAAATATTGATATCGAATTTCGTTCCTCTGCCTGACCGTCACTTGTGTCAGTACAAATCTCAGTGGCCCTAATGAAGTCTGTGGCCTTTTTAAGGGCTTCCGCGAGTGTGGTTTCTCTTTGTTCAGCCAAGGACAATTTGAACCCCCAATTTCGGGGCCGTTGAGGAAGAAGGTGTATGTCGCACCATCCTTGAGGCCTGGGATGAGGGCAACGTCTTGATGTAATCTCTTCATAAACTTTGCACGGGCTCATTATTCCCTTGCTTTATTTTTGAAAGGCACACAATTGTCCTCATTTCCTTGCGACTTGCGATGATCTAGCTCACAAAACAGTAGGTAATGCTGCCCAGAATGAGTCCGTCGAACCATTTCTGTTTGACTCCTTTCGCATTGTGGGGAAGTATCGACAGTATGAGCCCAAGTTTGGGACTTCCCTTTATCGACCTTAAAGCGACCAAAGGATAACATGCCAAGGCTAGAAGGCATTCCTCAAAGCTGGATAGACGAGGACAGTCTTTGCCAGAATTTCAATGACTAAGGGGGTTTTGTGTCACCCAAAATCTTTAAAAAGACTTTGCTACGAGTGTTCAGCCAATTCTGTCACTACATCTCGGCTATACCGACGGCGTGGGACAGGGATTTATGTATGCTCCCTCGTCACCTATCTTTCTGGCATATAATCCCTTTTCTAGGTGGGTTTCTCGCCACATCTCTTCCATCCTTCCCTTTTAAGGTGCGATGTGTGCTCCAACTCTTCGAACCATGCTGAACACCATGAATGGGGAGCATAAGGGGTTGACACAGGTCTGGAATGCATCACATTTCCATTGGCATCTGCAAGGCTCTCTTTACTTAGATGATCTATCTAGCGTCGGCTCCTCCCATATCCTTTGGGCGCACGCTACAGGTTGTTTGCTAGCCAAAGGCCAAACGCTACCATGAGGCAGAGTGTTTGCACTAGCTTGCCAGGGCGGTCCTGCCTGTTCCAGGGCTCATGTCAAAACTTGATAGGAAGAATTCGACTTTAATATTTATAAACCCCAAATGCAAGGTGCATCGTTGAGTACTCAGGGTGTCATCCGCAAGGAGTTGTGTTTCCAAGTACCAAAACCAACTAAATCGTATCAATCTTGGCGAGACAACGGGTGAAGGAAGGTTGAACTAAACTACTAAAACAAAGAAGACTTCAATTATAATTAGACCTAAGAGGGACTAACTAATGAAGTCAAACTCTTACCTTCCCAAGTTATGCCACCTTCCCAAGTTAAGCTAGTATTCAAGGATGATCAATTGCACAATTAAAGTACACCCAAGCCCTTTTTCAAGGGTCAGTAGGCTAGTCTAATTGACCTAACTACCTATTTTCATGGAGTTCGTCCAATTAAACTACAAGATTAGCAAACCCTAACCTGGCCAACGGCCAAGACTATTTTCATGTCCCACTCCTAACTATTCACTCTACCCATACTATACAATTAACCTCACCTTTCAGCACAAGTCAATTGCCCCTAAATATGGATGAAAAATCTTTCAAGAATTTCATTGAATGCTTGGTGGGCATGAAAGAAAATCCTAAATTCTAGCATAAACAAGAGGGGGTAAAGGTCTAAACAAAATCAATCAGCCATCAAGAGGCTAATTCACAATCCAAAATCACAACCATGATCCGGAAACATCGCAAAAGTGTTTAAATCAAAACATGGACATGAATATACAAAATAGAGAAGGGAAGAGAAGAGAGAACTTATGCTTGATTGAATTGAAGATCGAATCCACAAGCTTGAATCTGAAATACTCCTCTAATCTAACGTAATTATCCTAATTTATTCCCCCTAATGGGGTTTAAGAGTGGGAGGAGAAAGCCTAAATCGCCTCTCCCAAATACCTAGAAAAAGGAGCCCTCTAACGAGATGCCTTAAAGTGGCTTTAATCGCGAAAACGGGGGAGCGGCATGGTCGTGCCACTCTAGCAGAGGGTCCCCAATTCTTTTCTTTTGGTTCCCGGGGCTTCGTTAAACCTCTATTCTTCCTTATAATTCATTCCAAAGTTGTCCTTTCTGTCAAAACCAAGAAATCTCTCCTGAAAGTAGGACAAATAACTTTATAAGCACAATTGAATCAAAGGAAGTAAATTTGACCATTATGCGTCTATATTTGACAAAAAAGCAATGAGAAATAGGGATCAAATGGGAGTAAAATGAGGTAAAATAGGGATTCATCACTCCCCAACAAGCTTTTTGCTCGTCCTCGAGTAAAACAAAGAAAAACTAGCCTAAGGATGTAACTCACTTTCGCTTGAATCGCGATTGCATTTATCATATGCAACAAGCCCTTTGAACGCCTTGGTTCGCCCAAGTGGATGAGCAAGGTCTCATGCGGGTTTGCAAAAGATATACCCACTAGATCTCAAAAAGGAAAACAAAAAGAGAAAAAAAATTGAAAAATAAAAAGGACAAAATAAAATATATATACATCAGGGTAAACTGTACGCTATTGAATCGACCAAATCACCCTAGCAACTCAAGTATAAATCTGTACACAAGCATCATATGTATTTCAACACTCTTCATCCCAAGGAATGGCATCCAAACATCAACTTTTCACCCCACGACGAATGAGAACATTGAATCCATCCTAATGCTTGATGTGCAAGTGTATCATCATCCTACGAGTTAGGCTTGCCAAAATTTGACTCAATCCGCTTGACTGGCACCAACTACATTATTAACTTATTAACAAAGGAAGCAAGCATTCCCAGTAGCAGTATTGCCTCAAAGGTGCATGCCTCAAAGGAATTTTTTTATTCTTTTTTCGTTTTTTTTTTAGATTTTCTTCTTCTTTTTTGTTAAAAGTGAAGACAAAAGTAGTTATGCACAGAAGCAAGTGGGAGAGTCAAACAATGGAAGACTAAGATCCTAAGACATGATGATACATAAATCAGGACTAGACTGCAAAATTATAATGGACTATTGGGGTTAGAACTGAGCACTAGAATGACACACTTGGGATAAACATCTATCATGCACATCATACTTATATACAAGCTAATAGCCAAGGTACCCGAGATCAAGGCTTATCAAAATAGTACAAAACTCCCCCACAACCACTAAAAACATTTTTTCAAGAGCTGGCAGCGTGGCTTCTCATATCTCCCCCACAACTAAGTCTTTCAATGTCCTCATTGGGAGCCAAAGAACCACCACACCAGCAAAACACATATATAGATAAAAGAAAAACCTATAAAAATCAATATACAAAAACAAAAGTCGAACAAGAAAAAGGAAATATATATATATATATATATATATATATATATATATATATATATATAAGAAATAAAAATAAAGAAAGAGAGAAGAATGAACGAATTTGCCAGGTTAGGCACTGAGTGCACCTAAACTACCACCTCCTCAAAATAGTGCGATAGGAGGTTGAAGGAGCATCAGCCACTCCTTCTCATCTTAGGATCCAAGCCATCATTTCAGATGTTGTCAAACCTCGCATGAGCTTATCAAACACCTAAGCATGCAACTCAGATAAATGTAAGTAACAACACACAAACATGAACCCACAAATAACAATAAGTGCTCCTCTAAAGTTATTAAATGCCTTCGAAAAATCCGTAGAATAATCAAATGCAATGGTCAACATGATTTTCACAGGCATGGTCTCTAGGTATAATCTCTAAGGGTCAAGGGAGGGGTCATACCCTCTAAAGGTACCTAGAGACTCCAGACAGTCAACCACATTCTATTCAAGCATATCATGACAACAAGCGGGTAACATATTATGATACTCAAGGGGAGGGAAGGATAGTGAACAAAAAGCATAAGCATGGAATATATCAAGGTGGTCAGAGGATATATTCTCAACCAAATCAGGACTGGGTGAAACATTAACCACAACATCCACATATGACCTCAACTAGAGTCGCATCAAGATCATGCTCCTAAATAAAAACACCGTCTGACTCAGAACAACTATCATCCTCATCAACACTAGCGCTAATACCAAATATCTCACTTACCTCGAACTCCGTTGACTGAGTTAAAGGGGAAAGTGTATCAAGAAAGGTCAAGATAAACGCAGTTTTGTCCCTAAGGGTATTAGGAAAGGATGGAGAAATTGTTAGTAAACTTGGCATGGGAGGGTCGAGTAGTTCCTCTAATCCGGACCCTAGTGGAGGGAAAGACGCACCAACAACACACAGATTGACATCTAGTCTGGGATAACTAAACCTAAGGTCGGTCTCATGTGATAGATCATACTCCCGTATTTTATTAGCAAACTCAATTTATGGCTCATTCATTGTCTCTATCATACTGGACAATTTAGCAAAACTATCATCAGAAATATCACAAGGACAAGAATTACTATCGTGGCCAAAACAACGACAAATCTTACACACAGGTGGGGTATAATCAGGGATGCAAGGGCGGGATATAAGAATTAGAACACTAGTTTCAAATTCATAAGTATCCCAAGCCTACCAATCAAGAAAATCACATGCTTTATTAACATCTTTAGCAAAAAAATTCCAATACTCTAAAAGAGTGGGTGTCTCACAATTCATACCTTCATAGACTGTATTCAAAATTTTTCACTTCTCCAAACAATAACCACAATGAGCAAGAAAAGCATATAGTATGTCCTAGTATCTCCAAAATAATTCATGCTCATACTGAAGGAAGTAGGAAAAGGACATTTTTTTTAAAAAAATTCTCCTTTTTTTGTTTTTTAACATTTTCTTTTTCAAAATAAAAGCCTAGTCTCGAATGCCCAAGTAAGCTCTAATATTGAAAGATGCCAACTCCCTGCTAACGGCGCCAAAAACTAGACAAGAAGACTTCGAGTTTTAATATTCATAAGGTGCATCGTTGAGTACTCTGGCTGTCACCCTTAGGGAGTTGTGTTTTCAAGTACCAAAGCCAACTAAAATGCACCAATCTAGGCGAGACAGCTGGTGAAGGAAAGTAGAACTAAACTACTAAAACAAAGAAGACTTTAATTGTAGTTAGACCTAACGGGGACTAACTAATCAAGTCAAACTCTCACCTTCCCAAGTTATGCTACTATTCAAGGATGATCGATTGTACAATTAAAGTTCACCCAAGCTCTCTCTTAAGGGTCAGTAGGTTAGTCTAATTGCCATAACTACCTATTTTCATGGAGTTAGCCCAATTAAACTACAAGATTAGCAACCCTTGACCTAGGCAGCGGCTGAGACAATTTTCAGGTCCCAATCCTGGCTATTCACTCGACCCACACTAGACAATTAACCTCACCTTTTAGCAAAATTCAATTGTCGCTAAATACGAATGAAAAATCATTCAAGCATTTCATCAAATGCTTGGTTGGCATAAGAGAAAATCCTAAATTCTAGCATAAACAAGAGGGGTAAAGGTCTAAACAAAATCGAACAGCCATTAATAGGCTAGATCACAATCCAAATCACAACTATAATCACTAAACATCACAAAAGCATACACAAAAGCATATAAACCAAAACATTAACATAAATATGCAAAATAGAGGGAGGAATAGAAGAGAGAACTTATGCTTGATTGAATTGAAGATCGAATCAACAAGCTTGAATCAAAAATACTCCTCTAATCTAACCTAATTAACCTAATTTCTAATGGGGTTTAAGAGTGGGAGGAGGAAGCCTAAATTGCCTCTCCCAAAAACCTAGCAAAAAAAGGAGCCTTCTAATAGGAAACCTAAAAGCGGCTTTTATTGCAAAAACTGGGGAACGGTACGACCGTGCCACTTGGCACGGAGTGCCCGTGCCAGATCTCTGGCACGACCTGCTGAGATTCTGGTGTGGCACAAGGTGCCCATGCCACCATGGCATGGTCGTGCTACATTGGCACAGGGTCCCCATGCCAAATCTCTTGTGCTTCCTTGAAACTTCGATATCATGTTCTCAGCATAAACTCTCCCTAATTCTTCTCTCTCGGTTCCCAGGGCTTCGTTAGACCTCTATTCTTCCCTATAATTCATTCCACGACTGTCATTTATATCAAAACCAAGAGATCTCTCCTGAAAGTAGGACAAATAACTTTATAAGCGCACTTTAGTCAAAGAAAGTAAATTTGACCATTTCTCATCGATATTTGACATAAAAGCAATGAGAAACAGGGATTAAATGGAAGCTAAAATGAGGTAAAATAGGGTTTCATCAGTCCCGCACACCTAGCTTTTTGCTCGTCCTAGAGCAAAACAAAGAAAAACTTGCCTAAGGATCTAACTCACTTTCGCAGGAATCGTGATTGCATTTATCATATGCAACAAGTCATTTAAATGTCTTGGTTCCGAAAAGTGGACGAGTGAGGTCTCGTGAGGGTTTTCACAAGATATACCCACAATATCCTAAAAAGGAAAACAAACAAAAGCGAAAAAACAATCGAAAAATAAAAAGGCGAAACACAATATATATACATCGGGTAAACTGTACACAATTGAATCAAAATCACCCTAGTAACTCAAGTATCAGTCTGTACAAGCATCATATGCATTTCAACACTCTTCATCCCAAGGAATGACATCCAAACATCAACTTTCCACCTCACGACGCATGACAACATTGAATCCATACTGGTGTTTGGTGTGCAAGTGTGTCATCATCCTAGGAGTTAGGCTTGCCAGAATTCGACTCAATCCACTTGACTGGCCTCAACTACATTATTAACTTGTTAACATGGGAAGCAAGCATTCACAGTAGCAGTATTGCCTCAAAGGGTAGCACCCAGTAGCGCATGCTTCAAAGAGATTTTTTTATTCTGTTTTCATTTTTTCATTTTTTCAAATTTTCTTCGTCTATTTTTTTTTTTTTTTTTGAAGTGAGGACAAAAGTAGTTATGCACAAAAGCAACTGGGAGAGTCAAATAAGGGAAGACTAAGATCCTAAGACATGATCATATATAAATCAGGACTGGACTAAAAAATTACAATGGACTATTGAGGTTAGAACTGAGGACTAGAATGACACACTTGGGACAAATATCTATCATGCACATCATCCTTATATATAAGCTATTAGCCAAGGTACCAAATATCACGACTGATCAAAATAGTACAAAACTCTCTCAAAACTATTAAAAACATTTTTTTCAAGAGCTAGCAGTGTGGCTTCTCCTATCTCCCCCACAACTAAGTCTCACAATGTCCTCATTGGGAGCCAAAGTACCACACCACCTGCAAAACACACACACACACACACACACACGCACACACATATATATAAAAGAAACACCTATAAAAATAACTATATAGAAACAAAAGTCAAATAAGAAAAAGGAAAAGATATATATATGAAATAAAAATAAAGAAAGAGAGAATAAGGAATGAATTTACCAGGTTAGGTACTTAGTGCACCTAAACTACCACCTCCTCAAAACAGTGCTATGGGAGGTTGAAGGAGTATCAGCCACTCCTTTTCATCTTAAGATCCAAGCCACCATTTCAAATGCTGTCAAAACTCGCATGAGCTTATCAAACACCTGAGCATGCAACTCAGATGAATGTAAGTAAGAGCACACCAACATGAACTGACGAATAATTGTAAGTGCTCTTCTAAACTTATCAAATGCCTTTGAAAAATCAGTAGACTAATCAAATGCAATGGTCGACATGATTTTCGCAGGCGTGGTCTCTAGGTATAATCTCTAAGTGTCGAGGGAGGGGTCATGCCCTCTAGAGGTACCTAGAGACTACAGACAGTCAACCACATTCCCCTCTAGCATATCATGATAATCAGCGGGTAACATATTACGATACTCAAGGGGAGGGGATGATAGTGAATAGAAAGGGTAAGCATGGAATGTATGAAGGTGGTCAGAGGATATATTATCAACCAAATCAGGACTGGGTGAAATAGTGACCAAAACATCCACATATGACCTCTCTACTAGAGTCGCATCAATATCATGCTCCTCAATAAAAACATCGTTTGACTCAGAAAATACATCATCCTCATCATCACTAGCACTAATACCAAAGGTCTCACCTACCTCGAACGTCGTCGACTGAGCTAAAGGGGAAGGTGTATGAAGAAAGGTCATGATAAACACAGTGTTGTCGCTAAGGGTATTAGAAAAGTATGGAGTAACTGTGAGTAAAGTTGGCATGGGACGGTCGAGTAGTTCCTCTAGTCCGAACTCTAGTGGAGGGAAAGATGCACCATCATCACATAGATTGGCATCAAGTCTAGGATAACTAAACCTAAGGTCGGTCTCATGTGATAGGTCATACTCCTGCATTTTATTAGCAAACTAAATTTATTGCTCATTCATTGTCTATATTGGACAGTTTAGCAAAACTATCATTAGAAATATCACAAGGACAAGAATTACTATCATGGCCAGAACAATGACAAATCTTACACACAAAAGGGGTAGAATCAGGGATGCAAGGGGGTGGGACGTAAGAATCAGAACAACTAGTTTCAAATTCATAAATATCCCAAGCCAACCAATCTAGAAAATCACATGCTTCGTTAAAATCTTTAGCACAAAAATCTCAATACTCTAAAAGAGCACAGGTCTCACAATTCATACTCTCATAGACTGTGTTCAAAAATTTTCCACTTCTCCAAACAATAACCACAATGAGAAAGAAAAGTGTATAGTCTGTCATAGTATCTCCAAAATAATTCATACTCATGCTGAAGGAAGTAGGAAAAGGACTTTTTTTTTTAAAAAATTTCCCCCTTGTTTGGTTTTTTAAAAAATTGTTTGTCAAAATAAAAGCCTAGTCTTGAATACACAAGTAAGCTCTAATATTGGAAAACGCAAACTCCCCGGCAACGGCGCTAAAAACTTGATAGGAAGAATTCGAGTTTTAATATTTATAAACCCCAAGTGCAAGGTACATTGTTGAGTACTCAGCGTGTCGTCCGCAGGGAGTTGTGTTTCCAAGTACCAAAGCCAACTAAAGCGTATCAATCTAGGCAAGACACCGGGTTAAGGAAAGTAGAATCAAACTACTAAAACAAAGAAGACTTCAACTGTAATTAGACCTCGGGGGGACTAACTCATCAAGTCAAACTCTCACCTTCCCAAGTCATACTAGTATTCAAGGATGATCGATTGCACAATTAAATTTCACCCAAGCCCTCTCTCAAGGGTCAGTTGGCTAGTCTAATTGTCCTAAGTACCTAATGTCATGGAGTTAACCCAATTAAACTACAAGATTAGCAACCCATGACCTAACTACCAGCCGAGACTATTTTCATATCCCAATCCTGACTATTCACTCTACCCACACTAGACAATCAACCTCACCTTTCAGCACAAGTCAATTACCCCTGAATACGAGTGAAAAATCTTTCAAGCATTTCATCGAACGCTTGGTGCGCGTGAGAGAAACCCCTAAATTCTAGCATAAACAAGAAGGGTAAAGGTCTAAACAAAATAAATCAGCCATCAAGAGGCTAAATCACAATCCAAAATCACATCTATAATCACTAAAAATCACAAAAGCATATAAACCAAAACATTAACATAAATATACAAAATACAGAGAGGAAGAGAAGAGAGAACTTATGCTTGATTGAATTGAAGATCGAATCGAAAAGCTTGAATCAGAAATACTCCTCTAATCTAACCTAATTACCCTAATTTATTTCCCCCCTAATGGGGTTTGAAAGTGGGAGGAGGAAGCCTAAATCGCCTTTTCCAAAAACCTAGAAAAAAAGAGCCCTCTAATGGGAAGCCTAACAGTGGCTTTTATCGCGAAAACTGGGGAATGGCACGGTCGTGCCACCTGGCACGACTTGCTAAGATCCTGGTGTGGCACAGGGTGCCCATGCCACCATGGCACGGTTGTGCCACTCTGGCATAGGGTCCCCATGCCAAATATCTGGTGCCTCCTTGAAACTTCGATCTCGTTTTCTCGGTATAAACTCTCCCTAATTCTTCTCTCTTGTTTCCCGGTGCTTCATTAGACCTCTATTCTTCCTTATAATTCATTCCAAAGTTGTCCTTTCTATCAAAACCAAGAGATCTATCTTGAAAGTAGGACAAATAACTTTATAAGCACAATTGAATCAAAGGGAGTAAATTTGACCATTTCCCGTCTATATTTGACATAAAAGCAATGAGAAACAAGAATCAAATGGGAGCTAAAATGAGATAAAGTAGGGATTCATCTCCTGCAGTCAAATCATAATGGAATGCCAAAAAAGGATGCATGGAGCTAGCCTCCCTCTAGGTCATCTTCACTTGCTTGGTGACTTGCTGCAAAAGTGTGTCAGTCATGATCAACATAAAGTTATTCGAAGCATCGATTGTTTCATCTACTTCTCATTTAGGCGAGCCCTGCCTGACCGAATACAGAGTTACTTGGGAGCTCTGAGATGCATTCTGAACCTCTGGGCCCAACTAGAGTGTAGTTTTGGACCTCCGTTGGATCCGTCATTAGGTTTTTGTCTTACTTAGTCCGACCATTAACCACCATCGTTCGACACCCAATCCACAAACAACACCAATTTGTTTTCGAACAGAGTTTGATATTGATAAGGTGGTGAGACAGTGAGCTTACGTGGTGTCAGGTGACATGCACTTGTCTTCTTCTGGCCTCCTTTCCTACAAAAAAAAAAAATGAAATCCCTCGATGTAGAGCTTGAGGAACCCCTCTTCGACGATCAATTCGGATTCCCCAAAAAGTGGAAAGAAAAGGTTCCACAAAGAAAGGTAAAACCTTTGGAGTAAATATTAGATCCTTTTGCTCCAGAAAATATTGCTCTAACAGTAGGTCCCGCCAAAGTCTTAAATAGTTTGTGTATCCCATACCTTTGTCAGGTTAAGTAGGTGAGTATTTATAGGAGACTGTAGCAAGGTTAAAATGATAATTTGTCGGAGATCTATGCATTCTTAGGCCTAATCAGAGGTGAGCCTTCATCTTCGATCCTCCCAAGTTAATAGGTGGGCTTCTTCTTCTATATGTTACACGATGGGGAGGGACCCCTTGTTGATGTTGCAAAGATGAGGTCAAATATATGTTCTTTCTAAATCATATACTTATAAGATGTATCCTTATACTATTTAATTGGTTCTATCCATTACTCAATAGACATTGATTAAATGTTTTTTTCTATTTTTAAACAAATCTACTAATATATAATAGTATCTATTTTTAAGTTGTCCATTGGTATTGTAAACTATAAAGCTTGGTGTTTTAGCCCCCTAGAATGATATCCTAGCTTCCCCCTAGTTAAAGTGGATGTAAATAAGAAGAGAGAAATACATTAGTCGACCTTACAAAAGTAAGAAATGAAAATCAACTTCATTTTAAATAGAAGATCAGTTTTTTCTTCATGAACTTAAAAAAATCTCTTTCAAAACCTTCTAACCATCATTGCCATTATCCAAAAGGTAAACTTTTTCCATGAATGAATTTCCCTCGTCAAAGACACTTTTTATGTTAGAAGTTTACTATTCTATATAGACCTAGGGTAGAAACTAGAAAGCAGTCATGCACTTTATGAGCAATCAACTGTTGGAATATAACAACAGCTAACTATCAGTAAATGTTTGTCAACATTATGATAATAATAATAACACTAGAGGCAGTCTGCCAACACTTTCTTCGAGATAAAAATTCAATGAGGACATTGGCTCCCTATCATGTCTACCCCACTAGAAGAATGCGAGCTAGGTAGGATTAGAAATTTAGAGCCATAGTTGTTTCCTGTGATTAGAGGTGATCAAAACTGGTTAACTAAAAATTTGATTAATCAAAAATCAGTTAACTAGAAAGTTGATTTGCAAAATTGGTAAACTGAAAATCAAATTGAAATTTTCGGTTAATTGAATTTTTCAGTTCGGCAAAAATGTGAACCGTAACCGAACCGAAGACTCGGTTAACCAAATTTTCGGTTTGGTTATGGGTTAACCGTTAATTTAAATTGTTAATTCTCAATTTTCACTCCTTTTATTAATTTCACTATTTAAAACACCAAATATTAAGTTACACATTATTGTATGTTTAGTCTCATCTTTAATAATTATAAAATCTACACTTGACTAATATAAAATTTAGAATTTTTTTTTTAATAAAAGTGTAAGTTTTGGTTTCGGTTAACCGTGCAGTTAACCGAATCTCAAATGGCCGAACTGCAACCGAAATCGCAAATTTTTTCTGTTCGGTTAACCAACCCGAATTTCTTACAAAAATCAAACAGGTTAATCGATTTTTCAGTTTGGTTTTTCGATTTTCCTGTTCGGTTTTTCGATTTCAATTTTTTTTGCTCACCCCTACCTGTGACCTCCAAACTTGGGAAATGTTAGCTTTTATGCTCTTTTTCTTAAAAGAGAGGATGTGACTCCTCATATAAAGGAGATACTTCCAACACGAAGAATTAAATAGACCAATCAGATCACATTCTTAAATTTAAATGAATTCAAATTCACATTATATGTGATGTAGGAAGAAATATGACTAACCTGAATGCGGAAATATACTGTCGATAATAGTCCACGCGTATAAAGAATACGAATCTCGTCAATAATAATACCAAGCGGCTACTAGAGTCGCTTTATTATGCCACGCCCTAAACCCGAGAACTTAATAGATGGTGTTCTAGTTGTGAGAGAGAAAGCGAGAGAATATGAGTGAGTGGATCTTATTGTCTCATCTGGTAAGCTGAACCCCTAAACCCCCTTATATAGGTTGGGGGTACAGTTAGGGTTGTTGCCCTAGGCAACATGTGTGGCCGTCAGGCCTAGTATTATAGCTCCTACTCGGCCACATAGGCCGTAAACCATATATTCTCTATGCATCACAGCTCTTTCACGCTTCATACCAAGAATAGGGCGTGCGATCAAAAATAACTAGTGGTGTTATATTAAGTTACCATCAAACTAACATATCACTTTCACGAAATACGATACCCCCAAAACCATCCCAAAAACATCACCAATGGCATCTCTGATCCCTTATGCCTGATATATCATATGATTATGTTCTCAACATAACCGCCCAAGCTGATATGGTGATGGTGGATCGGTTTTTCCTTAAACACTCATGAAATTTCATCTTAACTTAACTGTTTTCCTAACGTGTTCTCGCTGAACCGTATACATCGTGGTTCTTGAGAATCACATTAAAGTAGCATCATTAAGCTTCGACTTGATATCATAGCTTTAAGTCAAAAGGTCATCGTCCATAAGGTCACACAGTGACAAGTGATAGAGAATTCAATTGTCACCCCACATATGGGTCGTCTTCTAAGCACACACAGTACGAGATGTGTGTCACGGCATAGCTCCCATTTAGCTGGGTTTGTCACTCTTTATGCCATGCGAATCGTTGGTTTAGATTTTCACCCAAAAAAAATCTAACCTGAGCCACTAGATCAACATACTGAATGTTAATCTTGACACTCAAGATTCGGCTTTTAAGGCTTCAATATGAAAACTTATTTCATACTCGACTCCCTCAAGTCTCATCTTAGTCTTATTAAGGTAACTATATTCATTCCACCCATACACTTCCAGTGTGAGTAATCAATATTGCACACCTAGTGCCAATATGATTCAATCTCATCCTACCCGCTACTCAAGCGACAGGGTGATTGCCTGTGTGACTAGGCCAATCAAAAGCCTGTGACATTTCAATATGCTTAACGTACAACAATGAGCATCTTGCCCATAAAAGAAACATGTCCATCATGTAACAGAACATATCTAGATAACAAACCTTATGAACTTCAAGACTCAACCAATGAGTTTTGAACACATCACTAGGAATGGGTTTAGTTAAGGGAACATATCACCTTGTTAGTGTATATATATACCTAATGGCAATGCCTTTTTGTCTCTATGGTACAAGACACGATCTACCTCCATAGCTAACATTGTTGTGTAACTGTGCTTCTTTGCTGCACCATGACATGGCTCTCCCACTCAGAGTGAAGGCATGTCCTGAGGTTAACTTAGACTCATCTGAGTTACCACCTCCATCAATATTTGAGTATCCTCTCAACTTGAGACCTCCTCCTTGATAGCAAAAGACAGAGTTATCAATACCACGAAGGTAGCGCTTGACTCTCTAGACGACTTGCTAATCAGCAAGGCTTGGGTTACCTTGATAATGACTTATCAAACTAACTGCAAAGTAATGTCAGGGCCATGTACATAACATTGCTTACAATAAGCTTACTATGACATTAGGGTTAAGGACACTTGTTCATTATCTCTATTTTGTCATCTGTTTTAGAACATTAAGCAAGACTCAAGGTTGGACCCTTCTCAACTGGAGTATCTACGGGTTAGGAATTATAAATCCAAAATCGTTCCAAGGTATTTTGGTGCATGCTTCTTGGGAAGGCTTTGGATTATTTCCACTCCTAGGACATACCTAGTTTCACCAGTGTCCTTTGTCTTCACCAGTGTCCTTTGTCTCAAAGACATGGAATAACTACCTTTTAGTAGCTTTGATCATCTCCAAGTTGTTCCCTAGTCAATAGTATGTTATCAACATAAGAAACGTAATCCCCATGTTGATCTTTCAACATACACATGTGGACATTTTAAGATGACACACATTGTCCTCTTACCCCTTTGATACAAAATCAATGGGTTAATCCATATAAATCTCTTTCTCAATATCACCATTGAGAAAGGCAACATTTACGTCCATTTCGAACAACTCAAAGTCCAAATGGACAACCAGGGCTAGGGCTAGGAGTATCTGGACCTGAACTTATCAATTGAGCTATCCACCCGATGTTTTATCTTGAGGACTTACATCAAGGTGGAATTTCAATGAGTTCTCAAAACCTATCAGTGAGTCCATCTCATCCATTATAGCATCCAATCACTCTTTGTAATTTGGTGAACCAACCGCCTCTTGATAAGAGGTAGATCCCTCAACTCTCAAGGGAGTGCATAGAAATATTTGCTCTTCGATTTGAAAATATCGTCGAAGAATTCATCCATGCTCAGCCCTTGGGATCCTGTGACCTTCATTATTTGTCTGCCTAGGTAAGAAATCCCTCCCCCTTTCTCTAAGAGGTAAGGGACCAAATCAGGTGTTCCTAACCTTTTCTCTAAGAGGTATGGAACCCTGAGTAAGGAGAGAAGATTACTCCCACTATCCATTGGAGGTGGGATCCTGAATGTGAGGACTAACTACATGTTCAAGAATAACTCTCCTCAACATTTGGAGATTGAGGACGAATCTCATTCTCCTTAACAGATAAATATTCACCATTCCTATCAAATAACGAATGTGTACCATCCTCGGTGACTTAGTGAGAATTCAAATGCTCCCCCTCACCGAGAGGTGGTTGAAGTTCTTACTGTAACGTATACAAATTGAGGTCCTTTCAAATTTCACCAAATGCTAAGAAATTCATCCTTAAGAAAATCAACATTGCGGGATTTTGTTTCACGAAGAAAATGTTCATGATCTCAATTGGTTCAAAGAGTTTTAATATTTTGACCCAATTGAATCCTACTACCGCTATAAAGTATATGAACACATCGAGTACTTAATAACAGTGAGATAGTAGATACACATACCTATATCATGAATATATATGGCTCCATGATGTGCTTTCATATTCATGAACCCGCAGATGTCTAAAGTGAACGAACGCTAAGGGATTTGATGCCCTTGAAACCTTACAAAAAGGATTTCCTATTGCATTACTAGCTAGACATAACTCACATTTTACACCTTAAGCCCAGTGAATTGATCTTTAAAAAAAATACCATCTTTAGCTAGTCTATTAACTCTATCTTGACCCTCATGGTCAAGTCGAGCATGCCTAAAACAGAGTCGAAAATGAGACAATGATGGAAGATGTTCTTTTTCGTCCATTGAAAACACCTTTCAATGTGACGTGGCCAAACAAATCATCATGCCATATGATGCCTAAGACATCTAGACAAAAATTAAAGAAAACTAATCTTAGGAACAAAAGACACAAGGAAACATAGCACCTCAGGTGCATAAAGAGCATCAGGAAAAGACAACGTAGTCCCTTCAAGGAGCCTCGAATGATTTGTCTTTAATTCAAAAACACCTTTTTCATCGTCGTTACCTAAAACGACAATTTGTGAATCCACCTGGTAGTAGTGAAAGTTCACAAAAATCAACTCAATCCTGAACTATGTACTTTATTTCTTCCGTATCTACAATCCACTAAGGATCATAGTTAGCAACAAATGTTTGAGAGCACACATATTATCCAGGAGTAACTGTAGAAGGAGGTACCTTAATCGACTTAGGACAATCCCAAGCATAAGATTCCTAATTTCCACAGTCATAACACTTACACGTGCTATATGCTTCTCTTTATTTCCTTAGCCTTTTTTCCTTTCGCAATACCATTCTTAGGTCCAGAACCTTATGAGGGAATGGATCCGAGCGAACCTGATGCTAAGCTAATCCCTCTCGAACTCAACAGTGGGTTGACTTTTAATTCCCTCACTAGATCGACATTGATGCAATACGACAAAGTACAACATCTTGATCGATCTATTCTCTAACCACTTTTAGTATGCTTTTAAGTTTTCTAGATACTATTCACTAACAGTACCATTTTTGCCATCCTATGAGACCTAAAACCTAATGAGTGTCCTAACATTTCACGTTCATTCAGAAGAAACTGAATCTTTTGACATTATGTATCACAGTTACCTCTATCAAGTTCTCTTATTGGTAAACAAATTACCAACCTCATTTTAATTGTCATAGCTAAAGGTATATATTTTGTAAAGTGGATATTAGGCATATTTTCAAATAAATAAATTATCAAAAAACTCCATTATCCATGTTGCATGATCGAAAATTTCGCTAAGCTCATAATCATCTCATACAAGCATGAATTAGAAATTTTTATAACTTATTTATCTCAATCTTCCATAAAATAAAATTTATGGAGAACATTATGGTTAAACTAATTAACGTTTTAAAAATATCACAAAGATACCCAACTTTATATAAATCAAATTCACATGAAGTTATCTCATTATATATAACTACTAATATGTCATCTAGAACTTTATCGATGACATATCAAACATGAAATTCAGATTATTATATAAAACTCATCTATATAATAAAATGAATCTATATTGCCAAACATATTCGAATAATAACATGTTACAAAAGAATTTCATACAATGCCCAAATAGCATTATATAAAACACATTTATATAATTATATATAACATGAAACTTATTCTAATGTTATTCGCAATTTATAAAACACATTTATAATGTTACGAATTTGAATTTCATAAAACCAATTCATAAAATACCGCTATATTACACAATTAACAGGTAACATGAAACGAATCCACATTCATTAATTTGGGCAAGGCAAAAGTGCTAAAACAATGAGTAAATTTACTACAACTCATGTAGTTCATATATATAAAACACATTTATATAATACTAGTAATCGGTGATTGTCATGAAACATATCCATGTGATCGAACGCAACATACTTTGTAATATCAAATATATTTAAATATTATTCGCAATTAATTATATATAGAACAGATCCATATAACATCAAGGTTTGGATGAAACGAATTCATAGTAAAGCTCGCAAATTATATAAAACGTATTCACATAATATTGCAAATTTGAATTTCATGAAACAGATTCATAAAATAATCAAATATCCTATACTTTCAAATAATAGCATGAAACTTGTTCGTGTAAAACTTAATGAATCATTTTTGTTAACTACAATATTGACAGAACAATTAACTGATTTATAATTGCTCATGTTTTTGCATAAAATTATTAAATCATGAAATATATTCATATGACGGGATATTATATAAAACATATTTATATAATATAACTTATGAGGCATATTCATTTACCGATCAAGGGGATCTTTATATCCCATAAATATTTATTGAGTTTGAGTAAAACAAATTTACGTCATACACACTAATTTCATATATGAAACAAATTCATATAACTTCAACCCAATGAATCGATAACAAGTTACTCGGTCAAGCAAATGTCAAGTTAATGCATATATAAAACGAATTTATACATGAATTTAAGCATATTAATGTTTTTATAACGAAATCATGCATCCAGGATTAAAACTAATTCGAAACCTTAATTCAACAATTGAATTAACTGCATGAAAGTGAAACATATCAACTTGCACTTATTTCAACTAGAAATTCACACCATTTCAAAAAAAAAAACTTGATAATTGTTTAAAACATAAATCAGGTCTAAATAACATATTATACTGAAATTAACCTTTCCTTTCTGTGACTAAGGGCATGTTCTTTTCGTGGGTTAATCCACAATTACCCACTTCAACCTACTTCAACCTACTTCAACCCATTTCAACCTACTTCAACCCACTTGAAAAAAAAATACCAACTTCAACCCACTTCAACCTATCTCAACCTA
>JACYFF010019584.1:96469082-96482901 GCA_017589665.1 Selenicereus undatus
AATAATAATAATAATAATAATAATAATAATAATAATAATAATAATAATAATAAAGATTAAAATACAGGAAATTTTCATGATCATGCATGAGTTAAAAGCGAAGCATGCTCAAATAATGTAATAGGGTACCATCAGCAGAAGAAGACCTGTAAAGGCCACTGATGAACCACTATGAGGGAAGACAAATTATCGGACCATTGACAGTAAGCACGTTAAAGAGTTACAGCTAGTAACTGAGGCCATAAATTTTTGAGTGCAATCATAGATGTTTCATTCATGAAAATCGTACTTTTTGCACCCCCAGCCTTTCAAATCTAAATTTAATGCTTGGCTTGTGACAAACTATTGTTTAATGTTCTAATCAATTCATACAGCTACTTCATTTTTAATTCACATACGTTATTGTCTTATTCATATCCCATCAACCACTCCATCAATCTCTTACCAATATAAAATGAATGATTGGTGATATATATGGTTTTGTAAATTGTAAGACATTCTTGAATATCTTATTTTAGAATAAATTAATATATTATATAATTTAAAATTTTCATATTTGCATAGCTACAATTAACTATATATTCTGAAGTTTTATGATTCGTCAGTTATGTTTACGAATATATAATGATACCTTAATCGGATTAACCATATCTGTGAAAATATATCATTTTATGATAGTAAAAAATTATAGATAAAAAGTTAATTTTACACAATTTATACGTAATGCTATCCTCATATTATTCGGTCATACTATTTTTTTTTTTAATTTAAACATGATAATATAAGTTCAAAGTCGAAAACAAGATATTTAAAAAGTGTCATGTGGAAAGATATTTATCATTTTGCAAAACAAAACACTTCAAATTATTTGCGTGCTAATTGTTCTTTTTATAATCTTTTAAATGCAAATTTTATGGATGACTATAATTCATTTTCCTTTCGATCATCGCAAATCCAAAATCATATATGAAAAACAAAACAAAGTGTCCTAATTTTATAAGTAGTGATCATAGTTTGATTCTGCTAAAAAGAGGGGTCCAATATCCAAAAACAAGGATAATATTATTTCTAAATTCATATGACACGCGTTATATTTTGAACTCATGTTGGTTACATTCATACACAATAATCCAATAATAACCGTTTTGGAGAATTTTCAAACTGACTACACCCAGTTATCCTTACAATCAATTGAAGTACGAAGAGTCTTTGGTAATCATTTTTTTTTTTTTTACAACTACCGTGATTGCTTTTTATAGAAACCATTGATTATGGATAAAGACATCATAGCCGTTGATTTAATCTACCTTATCCTGCTATAACAAGCAATACATTACCTAAAGCTTTTTTTTAATTTTTTTTTTTCTTCTTTAGTGAAAAATATCAGTTTATCACTATCCAATTTATCTCCTGCCTCTTGTAGTCCTATCTCCTCTCAACTTTATGGGTTTCATTCTGGGTTAATTCATATTCCTATTCTTACAGAAATACACGGCAAAATGAAATCAAAATTGAATCTTATTGTTGTTGAGGTTCAGGTTGATTTGGTGAAGATAACAGACATGGGTCTGGAGATGCTGGTTAGCTTGGAACTATTTGATGAAGGTCATGACGGAGTTTGGAGATGAAAGGGTAAAAACAGACGACAAAAATAAGAAAGACAAGAGGGTGTTGCTTGTTGTTTATTTAGAATTTGGATACGAAGATTTGGATTCTATGCATGTTGTTATGGACTATATAGCTTAGAGTATTGATGTGTTGTATTGTGCAATTGTTGGATGCCCTACTACGTACTTTTGCTATACCCTTACGTATTTTTCTGTCCATTACTTTAATTTGAGTTTGAAAATATTGATCTTAGCATGGTTAATATGATGCCGACTCTCGAAAAATTGTTCTTTATATGCCTCTTGGAATTCGGCCATATAAAATTTGATCATTGTATGGATATTATTTTGTAATCTTTGAAAAAATTGTTTATTGTAAAAGTTTGCATCGTTAATATTCGACTTTGAATAGATGGTCGATCGTAGTTTTGGTCTAGTTTTTCCTACTGCATTTTATATTGAAATTGAATTCTACAAGTGATAGGATTTGTCTATTTATGCATGTTTGGATTTTTTTGTATACTTTTAGTAGTTGGTGTGGGATTGTTGTCCTAATTGTTCAGCTAGAGCTGCTATGTACTTGCAGGTTGGATTGGAATTGTAAGATGTATGTTAAATTTTCAATACATCCTTTGATGTAGTTAAAATTTTAAAGCATCCTATGTTTATTTATCCTTGGTTTTGAATTGTAAGATGTATGTTAAATTTTCAATACATTCTTTGATGTAGTTAAAATTTTAAAGCATCCTTTGTTTGTTTATCCTTGGTTTGGATTTGGTTTTCTCTTAGTTTGGTTCACTTTTTTGCTGGATATATAACCCCTTCTAGGGAGGACACAGTAGTTGGGGCACTTGTCCCCATTTTGGGGAAAGATCAAGTTACCTACCTCAGCGTTGTAATTTTTCTTCTTTGTGGTGGCCATTTACAATTGTCGTGATTCTATGATGCCAGGGTTTTGCTTCCTTGACAACTAGGGTTGTGCGCAATTTTCCCTCTCAAGAATCAAGTTAAGGATGATAATAACACTTCCTTTCTACTACCTGAGACTTTTAACTAGTTTTGAAACTATTTTTGATATTGATATTGATATTGATATTGATATTGAGCATGGTTCGATAATGGCTTCTCTTAATTCCAGGTCTCTTTGTTATTTGTAACAGCATTTATGAGTTGGAGAATTTTCTTTCTTTTCTGATGAGTATTGATCCTTTTTGTAATTTGTTGATTACTTTGTTAGGCAATAGTTTTTGGTCTTTTGGGAGCAGTGCTGCAAGACTACTTTCAATCTTCATGAATTCTAGAAGGGGGGGGTTGGATGCTTCCTTTCGTAATCTATTGATGCTACTTTGTTCATATATTTTGTATTGAACACATGTTATGTCTCTTTTAATTTGAATTCTCTGCATTATGCATATGATTCTTTTGCATTGGTGAGAGGGAAAAAGTGTCATTACTTGATTCCTAAGGTGATGTTTCTGACCAATCCTATGGATCTTCAGACACATATTCTATTTATTACTGTGTACCATCTTCTGTCTCTTTTTACAAATTCTACCATGAATGTTGGTATGGATAAATATTTGAGTAGCAATGGTGGGCATCATTTTGGTATACTTGCCAATTTTGCTAATTCCTAAACTGTCCCAATCCCCGCTTCAAGGTTGGACTTGCTAATGTGTATGAATGTTATGGAAATGCGGTTAGTTTTTCCTAGTTGAATTATGAAAGTCATCACTTGGAATGTGCAAGGTGCCAAAAACAACTCCAACAAGAAGTGAGATTTATTAATAGAACAATCAAACCTGACATTTTGATTTTGATTTTGATTAAAATGATGGTTAATGAAAGCAATACTAAACAGATAATCAAGACTCTTGGTTACCATAACTATGACACAATACCTCCCCATAATCATGAAGGAGTTATATGGCTCCTATGGAATACTGACAGCATGGAAGTCAAAGTTATAGCTAAGGCAGTGCGAGCTATTCATTGCATTGTTTATAAGAAAAGCACAACAAAATATTGTGTACTCACAGTCGTTTGCACAACAGCATAAAACTGTTAAAAAAAATGAATTTTGGACCAACTTAAGCATCTTAATGACGTTATTGATTTTCCCTAGCATATGATAGGTGATTTTATGGAAATGCTATACATCCATCTGAAAAAATTAGGGGAACTCAACTTAGTAGCTCCAGATTTCAGAGACTCAATGAATTTCTTGCATATGGTAATGGATATGATGCTAATGTACAAGGGAGGACTTTCATATTGAAAAAGTATATGCATGGTCAACTTATTTATAAAACATAGGACATGGTAGTTTTTACGGAAAATTGTCTTCATCTATTCCATAATTATCTTGTGACCAATGACCCCTTCACTTGTTCTAATCATTCCTATATTTCCCTAGATACAAAACCAGCTCATCCTCCCAGAAAAGGGCACAAATTTCAGATACCGATACTCATGGGCCCACTATCAAGACACACACAGTTTGGTAAAAGAAAATGGAAAATGTTTGTATTAGGTACACCGATGTACCACATTGCACAGAAACTTAAGATGATCAAGTTAGTCCTAAAAGTTGAAGTAAACATACATTTGAAAACTTTGAACAAAAACTCAAAAGAAATGCTGAAAAACTATTACGGATTGAACATAAATTAGTGCGCCAATCTAACAATGCCCGACCTAATAACTAGGATTATAGACTTATGAAGCAACAAGAGAAAATGTATCTTTTCAACCAAAAATATTGGATGAAAATGGAGCGAAAGGAATAACTAGTTAATGGAGACACAAACTCCCATTATTTCCATCAGTCGATGAAAGCAAGAAAATCATGTTCTACAATTGTCAAAATTAAAGACTAGTCCGACGTCCGGGTGGATGATGCCACCTAGATTTAGAAACTTTTTGTTCATGATTTCTCTATGAGATTCAAATCACTGCAAGGTAATTTGACTACCTTCGATGATGACCTTCCAAAGATAGTCTCTCAAGAAGTTAATATCAACTTAGTGAAACCTATTGAGGATCACGAAATTAAGGATGAAAAATTCCAGATGGATAAGTTTAAAGCCCGAGGACCCGATAGTTCTGGAGCAGCTTTCTTTTAGAATTATTAGTAAATTATCCAAAATGATGTTAGTCAGGCCGTTAAATTGCTCTTTCTTGAAGGATAGTTTTTAAAGCAAATTAACCACACACTCATTGCCTTGATCCCAAAAGTGGAAAATCCAACAATGGCAACTCAATTCCGACCCATCAATTTATGCAGTAGCCTTTATAAGATCATTGCCAAAATTTTGGTTAATAGAATGCACTCAATACTTGAAAAAAATTATTGACCCTGTCCAAAGTGCATTTGTACTGCACTGTTCTATTCATGATAATATATTACTGACACATGAGATCATGAACAAATTTAATTCCATGAAAGGGAAAAAATCATGGGTTGCACTCAAACTTAACATAGAAAAAGAATATGATAGATTTGAGTGGAAATTACTCTTTTGAGGGGCTTAAACAATTGGGTTCCCATAAAAAAAAATTGGATCAGTTGGATTCACTAATGTCTTACCATAGTTTCCCATTCAATTATTGTTAATGATGAAGTTACTGGCATCTTCATACCGTCCAAAGGAATCGGCCAAGGTGACTCTTTGTCACCATATCTTTTTTCTAATTTGCATGGAAATACTAACAAGAGAATTGTGGAAAGCACAAAACACAAAAAAATGGTATTAGGTTTTATTGCACCTGCAGCGGACAGACTACCATGCCTTCTCTTTGCAAATGATAGTCTCCTCTTTTGCTGACAACATCTAAAATCATATAAGATACCTAGTGTTCTACTTAACAAGTTCTGTCAAAATTCGGGTCAACTCATTAATTTTCATAAATCGTCCGTTACATTTTCGAAAATGCAAATGTACATGACCGACTAATTGTGTCCACTGTCATTAATATGACACATCATGATAACCTTGGTAATTATCTTGGATGTCCAGTTTTTAAAGGGATACCAAAAGTAGAAACCTTTTTAGAACTAACTAACAAGATCGTGGGAAAACTTCAAACTTGAAAAGCCAAGAACGTGACTAAAGCATGGAGAGTGCCTCTAATTCATGCATACATAAAATCTATGTCAGCACACATAGTACAATGCTTCTAACTCCTCAAATCTACTAGTACAAAAATTGACAAGATTAGTAAGAATTTCTTTCAGAAGAAGTCTGACGACGCCAAAGGGCTACCAATGGTCTCTTGGGATAAAATTTATCATCCTAAGAAATCGGGATGCCTTGGCCTTAGGAAGACAGAAGTAGTTAATAGTGTTTTTTTGAGTAAATTAATGTGGAAACTCTTTAGACATAGCAAATGAATGAGAAATATTTCAATAATGAAAACTTCTTCATAATCAAGCCAAAGCAATCTAACTTATGAGCATGAATGTGTTCTTAAAAATTGTAACCAATTTCACAAAGGAATACGATGGAAAGTAGAGGAAGGAACTAATATTAATTTTGTTAGATAACTGGTGTGCCAATGAACTATCCTGATCATGGGAATAACAAACACCTCTGTAATTGGTAATTCACTTAAAGCTTCGAAGGTTAGTACTAATAAATCATGTTTGGATACCTATGTATGTTAAGGTATAATATCTTCGTCTGTTATGTTGTACTTATGTTTACATAGTTACTGCCACTTGATTTATTAGTTCTTCTTAATTCAATTCTCTGTTGCTTATCCTTAGTTATACTCCATAAAATATTTTCACAAAATCCTTCTTCTTTAAAATATTTTCACAAATGTTTTGTGGATCTCTTAGAATCAACCTCTCTACGGGCAGGGCTGTTAGTTGAGGTAAGGTTGCCTACTTCTGGATCTCCCCAAATCCCGCAGAAACGGGACCCATATTGGGAGGTGGTGGTGTTGTTGTATAGAATGGGGCATCACTAAACTACAAGATTTAGTTGATGACCCATGTCGTTAGCTAATTTTAGGAACACCAGTTCCATTTAATTCATTACCAGACTCCATATGCTAGGGACTTTCAGGAACTGGAGTTTCCTCCACGAAATTAGCAACTTGGGTTGCTCATGGCCTTGATTTACAAAAAATCCCCTACGTGGGAATTTAGTTAGATCTGGAAATTAGGCATCATGCCTAAGCTACAAGTCTTGCCGTGGAAACTTTGTCATGTTTCCCTCCCCACTAGGGGAAGCCTAATCTATGGAAGACTGCAAATTGATTAGAATCACCCCACATTCTAAAGTTGAAATTAAGGATGTAGAACACCTTTTTTTTCGGGTATCAAACTGCTCAACATGCTTGGAGGGTAGCTTAGGAACACAACTGGATTACAAATAATTTACCGAATAACCCTTATTTGAGTGTAAACAATTGGCTAACATGTGTAAGACAATCTAGTTGTCGAGTAAGGATGAATAGATTAGTAGCACTCCTATAGAGTATATGGAAAACGAGGAATAAAAGGGTATTTCACGGTAAAGTACCAAACTTGATAGTTAAACTTGTAAGAGCAAAAAAACCAAGTACAAAATGACAAATAAGACACAAATTCACACAAACATTCTACCCTCCAAATCCAAAAACCATAGCTGTCAACCATAAGAAGACTCAGTGGATAGCTTGGAGGAAACCATAAGGAGGATTTATCAAAACAATGGATCTAAAAATTCTCAAGGAGCTGTCAAAGGGTTCATCATTCACAATTAGGAAGGCAGATTCATTAAGGCTACAACATTTAATTTGGGAGCAGCGCCAATACTAGTAGCATAAGCAACACCTATGCACAACGGGATCAACGCAGCAATACAAGTAGGATTTGCTAATATTCATATTTAAGGTGGCAACAAATATTCATTCAAGCAATACAAGGAGACATTCAAGCGCCACGGAAAATTCAAGTCCTAATATAGGGTGTTACTACTTCTTTCTAGTGCTCCAATAATGTTATTATTGATTATATTTTTTAGTCAAGGTAACAATGCAGTTGACTGGCTGGCCAAATATGATTTATCACTTCATTTCACAATAGTATTAGATAAGGTCTCGCATAAGGACCTACTCCGTATCCTTCATGTGGATAATTTGGGAAGAACCCTTCAGAAAAGGGTTTCTTAAACTGTACTACTTATCTTTCTTTTTTTAAAAAAAAATTCTCATTTGATCAAGAATAGGGACTTGATCTCCACATCTTTTATTTCAAAAGATAGAGATGGAAGATTAAAACTAAAGGAGGGGCTCACAGTCATTGTTCCTAATAATTTGCTCATCGTGATATTTGATTTGGTTCTCTGAGGTTAGTCTAATTATATGGATTCAAGTCCTTCCAATTTTTAATAAATAATGTAACAATCTGTTTGAATTAAGGGGATAAAAGGGGAGGGAAAAAGAATGAATATTAATTCACTCTTATTTCTCTTGTTTGAAAATATTAAATAAGAGGTAGGGAAGGGGAACATAGAAGAACATCTTATCCTCATTCACTTCATTCCCCTCATTTTTATTCCCCTTCAAAATGAGGAGGAAATGAGGGAAATAGAAGATTTTTAATAGCTCTCCACCCTTCTCCTCTATCCCCTTTAATATTATATCCAAATAAGGTAAGTACAAATCATCGTCCTTTCCTGCTCTAGCTTCTCCTGAAGATTACCTTCCCCTCCACTTCTTTATCTCGTCAAAATTCAAATTCCTACAAAAAAAAAATTTAAAAATTGAGTATGAAGAAAACTCAAACTTAGATCAAGGATTTGATAATACAATCCAGTGATCCCTCAACCCCCCCCCCCCCACCCCCCCCAAAAAACCAAAAAGAAAACATGCAATATTCTTAGAGCATTTACATTAGTGATCCATGCTTTGGATCATAAGCAAGGGCATACTCTGTCCACATCATGCCACAACCTAACTTTCTCTCTCCACGGCATCTTATGTAGACCTGGCAAAACTGACCCGAAACCCGAACCGAATGACCCGGACCCATACCCGACCCGATACCCGAAATATGCTCACCCGAAAGTGGACCTGAAACCCGAATTGACCCGACCCGAACCATACCTGACCCAAAATTTTCAGCAAAGTTGCTTGTTTTGGCATGACGAGCGTATTTCACCAAAAATTAGTTGACCCGAAATCGACCCGACCCGAACCATACCCGACCCAAACCGAAACGACCTGAAATGTCACTTAACCCGAACATGACCCGACCCGAACTTGACTCGACCCGTACCCGAACCGAATGACCCATTTACCAGATCTAATCTTATGGATGCTAACTTGGATCAATAAATAAAGTATTTTTCATGGACCCTACCACAAAATATATTTAACTAATTTTAACTTTTATTTTGTATTGTTGTCTGTGTAAATAAATTGTACAAAAATAATTCATATATTTTTCAAAAAAATAAATTATTAATCTTTAATGGTGATTTTTTTGAAAAGTATAATGAGAAACTTAATATAAAAATAGCAGACATCAATATAGTTATTTTTATTAATAATAGTAGTCTACTATCCATAATAAGAGTTCGACTTAAAATTCTATAAAACACATGAATTTGACTTTAAAAAAAATATATAAGAATTCAACTTCAAAAATACAATGGGATAATATAATTCAAAAAAATATACTACAAAAATACAATAGCATCTGAGCCCAGTGATAATAACGCTACAATTTTTTCAAGCTAACGCCCAATGCTCATAATAAATAAAAAAGAAGATTCGGTTCACGTGTCCGTGTTGGACTGAAGGCAACAAGATCACTACTGCAAAATATATTTTTGACTGCGAGCGTTGCTTTTGGACCATGATATAATCAATGCAAGTGCTTTGAAATTGAAGACTAAGCCCACTAGCCACTGTAGTTCATACACCAGAAGCCCCCCCCCCCCTGTCCTTATTCAACCCCCCCCCCCCCCCCCCGCCTCTCTTCCTGCCTCCAAACCTTAAAACGTACAACACTTTCACAAAATCATGACCTTCTGAACCCCCTGAAATCCAAAGAAATTCTGAAAAAAAACTTTCACCCACTCCTTTCCCCCAATTCCCACACTCACTATTCACCCATTATTTTTCATTGAAAAGAATAGGGTCTCAATATAATAATATTTGCCTACGTTTACTTAATCATGCGCATGATTCCATCTCGTCACAAACGCGGAACATTAGTAACTACGGTCTCTTTTGTACCTTTCTCAATCATTAAGGGCATGGTTTTTTTTTTGTTGGTCCATTGAAGTCGGAAAAAAGTGAAGTTGATTGAGCTAAGTTAAAGTGAATTGAAATGAATTTAAGTTGATATTTTTTATTGAAGTGGGTTAAAGTAGATTAAAATGAATTGAAATAGATTGAAGTGAATTCAAATTGATATTTTGAAATTTATCCACGAAAAAACAAGCCCTAAGTATAAGGTATCCCACCAAAAGATAGCGTCAATTGGTGACTAATAAATTACCTTGCTAAAAAGATTACAAAACATTTATATATGGATGAATCAATGTGACAAAAAATAGGAATAGCGACGAAAACTCTCACATAGTACTGCTAGTATATAATTACCATACCAACAATCTTATTTTCTCTTTCTTTTTTCTTTTTTTGGGGTATACAAAAAGCAGTATACAACATCACATTAATACATTCCCCAATCTCCAAAAAAAAATACCGAAACTAATTTACTAGCATAAATATCCCACAAAAACACCCCAGGAAAGATTAAAAAAAAAAAAAAGAAGACCTAAAGAAACCCATCAAGTTATAAAGCAAATAATTTAACAAGTTACAAAAGGGAGACGAAATTAAAGAGGCCAAAATACACACTACTGGGTACTGACTAGCCGCTAATCAAGAGCATTGGGGCCAGTACAATAATTGAGGAGATGGTTCCAAACCCACTGAACCAAATACCGCCGTCGGATCCCATTCATATTATACGTGGCGCCATCGTGGCCCTCCAACATCTGTCCAGTGTAGGAGCCTCCGCCGCCTGTGCCGTAGATGCCCTCGCAGAGGTCGGCGATCTCGACGGGCGCGGTGGGGTCGCCGCCGGCGTACCAGGCGTTGACGAGGGGGTTGGCCGCCAGCTCCGCCATCTCGTGGGCTATCACGCTTATCATTCCGTCGACTCCGACGTCCCCGTTCGGTGGCTTCATCGCCTTCAACCCCGGAATGTAGCTGGGCACCGCGAACGGGTACGCGCATACTTCCGGGCAGTATTTTTGGCTGTTCCCTACCCATGCGTAGGGCAGCGTGTACCCTACGATTGAGGGGAACGTGAAGTAATGGAACCCACATACCTGCCCACAACATTAACCAATACTTAATTTAATTAACCAACATTTCACTGGTTCAACAAGATGTGTGCACTTGATAAGATTTTGGCATGGAATCAATCAGACCACACCATAATCAAAGTGTACACCAAACCAAACAATGGGTTAATTTCATTTGATTTGATTTACGGTTTAAACCACTGGGTTAAACGATGATTAATCAAGGGTTTTGGATTACCTGGCCGCAGAAATCTTGAACATAGACATCAGGGGAGGTGAGGAGGAGGTAGATCCCGGATTTGGGGCTGACAGGGAGGGGCTTAGTGGTGGCAGTGACGGCGGATCTTATCACTGATTGGATGGAGAGCCGGGTAAGAGATTTGCCGTGGGAGTAGAACCGGTCGTTTTTCTCTGAGCCGACCCGCACGGTTCGGGAAATGTTGGCCTCGGTTTGGTCAGTGTAGAGCTGGACCGTCTTCCACCACCCAGAGACGGAGGGGGCAGCGGAGGAGTCGTGCGAGATGGAGTTGATGAACTCTCGAATAACGTGCTTCTGAGCGGGGTGCCACGTGCCGTACCAGATGACGTGGACGGTGATGTTGGCGGTGAGGACGGGGCCCATATGGTATTTGAGCTTCACGAATTCGGATGAGCCCTCGTACTTCTTGGAGGATCCGAATTCTAAGTCCGCCGCCGCCATGGCGGTGGCGTTTTTGCGCCAGGGGCGCCACCCGCTGACGGTGGTGGATAAGAGGAGGAGAAGAAGGAAGGAGAGGCCGAGGACGGCGGTGGAGAAGCGGTGGTGGAGCATTGTGGGTTTGAGTGGGTAAGATGGAATTAGAGGTGGTGTAGAGGGGAGGGTGAGTGAGTCAGTGAGCGAGACAGAGGAGTGCGGGGGTATTTATGTTTGAGAGTTTTTTTGAATATACGGGATTTTTGAATTTTTAAATTTCTTTTTACGGCTATTAGCGGGCAGTGCACCTTTCGATGAAGCGCATCATCCTCATTCAGTCATTCGTCTACCGCTAGTGCTAGCTAGTCTCCTAGTCCTAAAACATAACAAATGCTGAGCTAAGTTCTTTACTTATCAGTAGTGTTTATCACTATTATATTAATTCTCACTTTAATTTTTTAATTCACAATCATTATTTTTTTCATTAAATAAAATAATACGTATATGTTCTACTCCTAATCATATTTTACTGGTTTAGTTTTTATATTTTGGTTTAGTTATTTAGCTTTATTATTTTTGTAAAAAATAATTTACACATAATAATTTGATAATATAACTAATTAAGGGCTCATTTTTTTGAAAAAAAAAACACAACAATTTAAATTAAAAAAATTTCACACATGTTTGAATATAAAAATTACAAGAGTTTAATACTAAATAAAAAAAAGATGCATTGATTAACATTCTACTAAAAATTACAATAGTTCAATATTTAAAAAAATACAATTAAATTTTTTTTTAAATAAGAGCATTTGGTTCAACAAGTAGTCATTTTGCTTCTTTTTTTTTTTTAATTCAGCAACAGACAAAAAAAAAGAAATAAATTTGCAGCAGAAAATGACAAAAAACAAAGGGGAGCGGGCCGCTCACGGGGGTGAGCCTCCCATAGGACCTTGGCTCGAGGGCCATCTGCTGTGGGCCTTTGGGTGGCCCCCACACACGCCACATCATTAATTTGGTCAGCGGGTGAAGCGTTGGAATTGCTCTAAACTTTAATTTCAGTAGGTCTCGTGGTCTGGTAATTTTTCTATACATTTTTAACCAATAGAAAAAAGAATTAACGTTATTAAATTACAAGAAGATTACAGTTTTATTTTCATTTTATCATGTATATTTACAAGATTTTAATTTTGGAAACATCATCTAAATTCTCGTATTTTCTTCTATTTCAGTTGTTACACGAATTTCTTTATAATTTTATTGTTTAATTCTAAGTAGTAAAGCATGATGAATATGAAGTTTTAGCAGTACAACAAAATTTTGAAAGTTTACAGTAATGAGTGCATAATTTGATTCACAAATTTTACTTTTTTGCAAACATACTTTATCAAGTGTTAGGATCTGTTCTCTTCGACTTATTTTTTGAAGAATAAGTTCAGATAAGTTCAGTTCAGAATAAGGGCATGCTCTTTTCGCCTTATTTTGACTGAACTTACTTTGAACTGAATTTATCTGAACTTATTCTGAAATTATTTATTGAACTTATTCTAAAGTTATTCACTAAACTTATTGTTCTGAACTTTTTGAACCGAACTTACTCTGAACTTTCTGAGCTAAACTTATTCTGAACTTAGGGCCTGTTTTATTCGACTTATTTTCAGACAAAATAAGGGTATGTTCTTTTCAACTTATTTTCAGACAGAATAAATTCAGATAAGTTCTGTTCAGAATAAGTTCATAATAAGTTTAGTTCAAAAAATTTAGAATAAGTTCAGATAAGTTTAGATAAGTTCAGTTCAAAAAGTTCAGAATAATAAGTTTAGTAAATAACTTCAGAATAAGTTCAGATAAGTTCAATTTAGAATAAGTTCAGAATAAAGGCATGTTCTTTTCGCCTTATTTTGTGTGAACTTATTCTGAACTGAACTTATCTAAACTTATTCTGAACTTTGCTTACTGAACTTATTCTAAATTATTCTGAACTGAACTTATCTGAAATTATTATGAAATTATTTACTAAACTTATTATTCTGAAATTTCTGAACTGAACTTATATGAACTTATCCGAACTTATTCTGTACTTTCTAAACTGAACTTATTTTGAACCGAACTTATCAGAACTTATTCTGTCTGAAAATAAGTCGAAGAAAACAGGCCCTAAGCTCAATAAATAACTTTAGAATAAGTTCAGATAAGATAAGTTCAGTCAAAATAAGGCAAAA
>JACYFF010019584.1:96508317-96521832 GCA_017589665.1 Selenicereus undatus
CCCCCCCCCCCCCCCCCCCCCCCCCCCCCCCCCCCCCCCCCCCCACAGGAGTACAGGACTCATCGCCTTCTCTTTTATGCCAACTCAACTTAGCGCCTCAATATGAACAAATAGAGCATGTATTTAAACACGTTGAAGTTGTGCAGTACACAATCCACGCCACATTTTAGTACTTTCATCTGGGAACTAAAAACCAGTCAGAACTTGGCGCCAACATCCAAGTTATAGTTTTGTCATTTACAAAAAATGAGTCATATTGCTGAGCTAATAGGCAGTACGGGTCCACCGGCGCACGAAATTTTGCTCCAACATACACAGCAACATGCCCTAGTTTCTCTTCAGTCTTAAGAAGCTGCAGCACCAACCAAATTTAGCTATCATCAATTGAAAAGCGCACAAATTAAGAACAATCCACACGGAGCCGAAGTGGACATTTAGGTGATGAAATGGAAACATGACTAATATGTTGAGTCATTGGAGAATCAGATTTTCATCTATAAAGCTTTACAAGAACTGGTATAAGCAAATGACGCAAAGTGGGAATGCTAGAGAGTTTTTAAAGTGGAATTCCAAGACAGGAACCATCCATGTAATAACAACAGTAAAAGGTAGTCTATTTTCAAGAAAGCCAAAAGCCAAGTTAGGTTCTGTTTTCTTCGACTTATTTTGTCTAAATTTATTCTGAGTTGAACGTATTTAGGTCATGTTCTATTTCGCATTTTTTAGGATTTAGCTAAGAGCTTACATCTTCTTACATCTCCTTATAACTCCTTACATCTTTTTACATCTCCTTACATCTTCTTACATCTCATAGATTTTTTATAACATTCATTTATTTTAGTTACAGAAATATGTATATTTTTTAATGATACTACTAATATACAAAATTTATAAATATCTTATGAACACAACATTTACATAAACATAAAAGCATAATATAACGACGTAAATTATATTTGAGTTTCGACATAAAATATATATTATTATAGATGACCATACATTTATTTATATTAAACATTATTTACTTAAAATAGACATTTATTTGAAGAGTTGTATTCAATTTTGTCAATTTTTTTTTTGGGGTTATACTTTGCTTATTCGATCAAACTAATGTTCATATAAAAAATCACCTCAAGTGGACGAAATTTTATTCACCAAATTTATGGGGATTAATATATTTTATTGTTGTGTAATTAACTTAATTAATTATTTATTTTCAATAAGTATGTTATTTTAATATTATTATTTTTCATCTAAAACGCTCATTGTAAAACAAATTATACTATACAACTCTTTTACAATTCAACAACTCCTTGTATCTATCCTTATAGCTCTTTACAGCTTCTTAAAGCTCCTTACAGCTTCTTACAGCTCCTTACATCTCCTTACAGCTCCTTACATCTCCTTATATCTATCTATCCATCTAAAACGTGAAATAGAACAGGCCCTTAAACTTATTTACTGAACTTATTCTGAACTTGTAAAGAACAAATTTATGAACTTATTTGCTGAACTTATTTGCTGAACTTAGGACCTGTTCTCTTCACCTTATTTTGACTAAGGGCCTGTTCTATTTCGCGTTTTAGATAGATAGATAGATATAAGGAGATGTAAGGAGCTGTAAGAAGCTGTAAGGAGTTGTAAGGCGCTGTAAGAATCTGTAAGGAGTTGTAAAAAGATGTAAGGATAGATATAAGGAGTTGTTGAATTACTGAAGAATTGTATAGTATAATTTGTTTTACAATGAATGTTTTGGATGAAAAATAATAATATTAAAATAATATACTTATTGAAAATAAATAATTAATTAAGTTAATTGCACAGCAATAAAATATATTAATCCCCAGAAATTTGGTGAATAAAATTTCGTCCACTTGAGGTGATTTTTTATATAAACATTAGTTTGATCCAATAAGCAAAGTATAACAAAAAAAAAACAATTTTTTTTGACAAAATTGAATACAATTCTTCAAATAAATTCCTATTTGAAGTAAATAATGTATGGTTATCTATAATAATATATATTTTATGTCGAAATTCAAATATAATTTACATCGTTATATTATGTTTTATGTTTATGTAAATATTGTGTTCATAAGATATTTATAAATTTTGTATATTGGTAGTATCATTAAAAAATATGCATATTTCTGTAACTAAAATAAATGAATGTTATAGAAAATCTATGAGATGTAAGGAGATGTAAGAAGATGTAAGGAGCTGTAAGAAAATGTAAGAAGATATAAGGAACTGTAAGGAGATGTAAGGAGATGTAAGAAACTGTAAGAAGATGTAGGCTTTTAGCTAAATTCTAAAAAACGCGAAATAGAACAGGACCTAAATTTGTTCTAAACTGAACTTATTCTAAATTTTATTTACTAAACTTATTATGAACTATTCTGAACTGAACTTATTTAAACTTATTATAAAGTTATTTACTAAACTTATTATAAAGTTATTTACTAAACTTGTTATTCTGAACTTTCTGAACTGAACTTATCTGAACTTATTCTGAACTTTTTAAATTAAACTTATTTTGAATTGAACTTATTTGAACGTATTCTGTTTGAAAATAACTTGAAGAAAATAAATCCTTATTATAAACTGGACTTATTTGAACTTATTTTTTTAAAAATAAATCGAAGAGAACATGAACTTTAACATATTAAAATTTCATGTGCTTGTACTTATAGCAAGGCGTTCTGATCTGCAAAGAGCACCAGTCTTGATCTGACCCTACAAGTGAAATGATAGTGCGAAGATAACAATCAATGCACGTAAGACAGAATTGTAACTTCAGAGAGAATCCGAAACGAATCCTTGGATTTATTTTGCAGAGTGCAAAAAAAAATCCGAAAGGTTTATTATTGAACTCAAAGCCTTGACTATATTATATTTCAATTTGCACAACGTCAAAAAGTTCTCTAGCAAAAAGGGGTTGCAAAATGATTCTCACACAATCAATTATCTAAAGCATTTAGACCAACAGCATCGTCTGAAAACATAATTAGTTCCGTGCCAAAATGACCAGTTGGAAATGACCCAGGAGCTAAAGATTGCATTTTTAAAGATGGCAATTAGAAGTTCAACAGACCCAAGCTACGCACTGTATACTGTTGCTAAATCAACTGCGAGGTCTGCAATGAAGGTATCCCTCTGTTTCATCCATCAGGAATAGTCAGGCACAAACATCAAATCAAGAGTAGACCGATCACAATGAGTATAAACAAACAACTAAAGAACATGAATAAATAAAACACCCTGAGATCTACCTTCAATGGCTTGTCATAACACCCCAGCCAGCACGTTTAGACATCTTTACAGCTCCAATGCTTTCTGCCACAGAACCTATTTGGTTCACCTAAGATAATGTTTCTTCTTCCGGCTATGAACTTGAATACCATGCTCTTATTTGGTGAAAGCAAGGTACTAAAACATGAAAGGTCAAAATGCCAACATTTTCACTTTCTTTTGGTATTCCAGAGTTTAATTTGAAGTAAACTAATGATTCTTCTGTCTTCAAACATCCACTAAGACCAGTTCAAATTCATTAACTCGTCCAGAAGGACCTTAGTGACCTTGTGAGTTGTGATAACTCATAAGGAAATGCCAAAAAGCAATTTAAGCATATATCTCAGCCATCACATAACCACAGATGAAACACGGAAGCCCCACGTTTTACCCCACACAATTGTCAATTGCCTTTTCAAAAGTTAAAGCACTGTCAGTCAGACATTACTCAAAAACAAATAAATTACCTTCAGCAAAAGAGCATTGTAATTTCTGTCCTTGATGGCTTTCTCTACACGCTTTAATCACAATAAGTTGCAAATTAAACATTAGGAAGAGACAATGCCTGAACCAATATTTGAGTCAAAATAATAGTAATCATATTATCACAGGACAAAATAACAATTTACCTTTGAATTTGCACAACGAGATCATCACCAACAATCTGTACTTGTTCCCCAATTTCAGCAGTCACTTTTGAGTAATTATCCCAATCATCCTGGTCAAATGGATCCTCGATGGAAATTATGGGATATACGGTCACAAACAACTTATACACATTTTCCAAGCTGTCTCCTGCTATCTTACGTGATCCGTCATTCTTCTGAAGCAAACAAAAACATATTTGCTGCTAGCACTACGAATAAAGGAAAAGGAAAGCAATTGAATTTTATAGTGGCAATCAAATTTTGTGTAGTTTTTTTACAGGGAAAGTTTTATTCTGTAGATATATGTTGTAAAAATATAGCATATCAAAGTCTCACATTGTAATCGACTTCTAGACAAGATATAAAATCATGTTTTAACTTATCTGGTTCACAGGTGCAGAGAGAATCCTGTATTTGCAAGAGTGGAGAGAAAGAAAATACATTAGTGAATAATTTTCCTGAAGGAACATTGGTGAATACTTTTAAAGTTTTAATATGAAGTAGTTACCTCTTCCTTGAAATTCAAGTCCTAAAATTTCTCTGTTACAATAAAACTCTCATGCAGCAACATCCATCACAATAACAGCCTATAATAACATTGGTAGAGGGCAAGTCAATTATGCTGCACCACAATCACCTAAAGTTCTCTCATAAACAGAGGATAATACTTTTCCTGTATACCCAGCTTTAGCTATCGCTGTCTTCGAAAGTTCAAGCCTTCTTTTTTTTCCCCTGTGGATCAACAGAGAAGCCAATTCCACTGATGATAAATACTTAGTATACGCTATGTAAGTAAAATGTGACAATGCAATAATTTCTGCTGCCATCTAAGGAAATTATGAAAATGTTATGAACCTGAATATCAGGAGCAAAGCCATCTTCATCACCAACAATTGTGGCATCTTGACCATACTTCTGTTTCATCGCAACCTAAGCAACAAAGGAAAATAGATCTCAGAAGAGTATTGTTCATGAGACATGATCTCCGAGCAACAAAAGCAACAATGCCTTCAAGTGATGATAAACTTCTACTCCCATCTTCGTGGTCTCTTTGAAAGAAGTTGCTCTCACAGGAAGAATCATGAACTCCTGTGGTAAAATAATGATGACTATCCAGCAAAAATAGCATTGCTACAGTTGACATTGTCCTGATATTAAACTATCTGAATTGCTAGCTTTTTGTCAGCATGTGAACCATCATTTTTGACATTGAAGGCAGGAACGGGCAGCACCAACTTTTTGTCCCCAGCAAGATTTGCAATGTGCTGCATAACGGCAACAATGAGAGTCTTTAAAACTTCCTATCAGAAAATAGAACCCAACAAAAGGAAAACAAAGGCACTAAGCACACCCTCTCAAGAGGGATTTTTTTCACCAAAGCCCTAGCTTAGCCAATAGTAAGTCACACAGTCAACATAGCGTTTGCACCAAGCTAGTGGGATGAACAGAAAGAATTAGTTCTTCGGGACTCATTTATAGTTGTCAGTTCAAACAAAACAGCAGAAGCAACAAACACCACCTACTGTTTACACTAGCCCCACTCGTTGACTGTTCCATCAAGCTCTTCGACCATAAAGGTGTCGATTTCAGCATGCTTAGTTGGGTGCCACAGATGCAAAGCAGTCAGACATAAGTATAGAATGTGACATCAAATGAATCATGTGCTATAGGCCAGAAGCTCACCATGTGTCAAACTCTATCCCATAACAATTAATCCAACATAACACAAGACAGCCAATGGGACAGTAGCCTGATTGGCACTACTGCACCATGGCCATCCTCTCCACCCAGGTTCGATTCGGGGGGGGGGGGGGCTTCATTTGCCATGTTTCGGGTGGAATGAAGGGGATGGTCTGGGCTTGGGCCTGTGCAGCTTTCCCCCTTCCCCTTCCCCTGGGCCTGTTGGCCCACTGGGATGCCCCTGAGATAGGGGGCCCAGTGGGTGGCCCAAGCTTTTATTAGAAAAAAAAAACAT
Source organism: Selenicereus undatus (assembly GCA_017589665.1). Taxonomy (NCBI): domain Eukaryota; kingdom Viridiplantae; phylum Streptophyta; class Magnoliopsida; order Caryophyllales; family Cactaceae; genus Selenicereus; species Selenicereus undatus. Next base: position 96,514,231 of record JACYFF010019584.1, read on the forward strand.
AACACAGGACAACAAAGGATGGAAACTGCAACAAAGGCGACACTAACACGAATTATGCAATAAAGTATAGAAGTGAGATTACATGCATCCAACAACCCCTCTCCTGAGCGGCCCCCCCCCCCCCCCCCAAACCCTGCCATATGCATAGCTTAGGTGTCGTTCCTTGGTTTGTTTTTGTGTTCTTGATCAAAACAACATCAAGAAGCTTAAACATACTATCTCTAGTTGGTCTAAAGTACTAGAACTATAGCATTGTTTATGTGCATGCTACTCACACTCCACTACATGTGTGATGTGCCTCACATGAGCACATGTCTTGCACTTGCCTAGTTTATGGGAATTTGCATGTTTTTGGTCTAAAATCAAGTTTCAAGTGTCCATAGCAATGTTGATATGCATGTACCCAATATGGTATCACAGTTGAAATGAACAGCACAAGTGCCAAATGGATTGGATGACAAAGGTATAAACCAGCTTAATGGCAGCTAAATAGATGCATAGCTGGCAGCTGCAATCCTGTATTACATTGGAAACTAAACTGTATGGATCAATGTGATGGACATATGCTATGGTATCCATACTACAGTATCTAATGTAGGCATTTTGGCAGAAAGAAATGTAATAACCTAGCCCTTACCTTGCCTATCAAAAGCAGGTTAAATTTATAGAGTTGACTTTGTCTGTAGCCTGAAACATTTGTGCACATTGATCAGTTGAAACTTCATTTGACAAATTCTCACAACTTAATAGCTTATCATTTGACAGGAAAGATTTGCAAGTGAAATAATAGATCAGAACTTTCTAGTGCATTGACAAAAGCATTCTAGTAGAAGTGTGTGGGACCGAATGGCTAACATGTGAGGATTTTGATGCATGTGCTTCAGGTATTGATATCATTGAGTTTGACAGGTACTTAACGAGTTTGAGACACCCTACCAGTTCTCCTTCCAAAACGAATCATTTTTTAAAGGAAAAAATGATAGCCGGAGACCTTGGAGACGCCTTTTCCATGGTAGTCCAACTTCCATCTCTAGGCTCCAAAGCTTCATATAAACCTGTTCATTCAACCAAGAAGTCAGCGGTAAATTAAGAGCAATCTGCATCTGTAGCAATGTTTCATAAGCCTACCAACACATAACTGTGTATGCTGAAATTCGTAGCTGCTTTCATGATTTAGTCCACTACTCCAATGTTATTGAAGACCACGAGTTTTTTGAATCTACCAACTACACGTCATTCATTTTCTTTTCTTTTTTTCTCGAAACCATAAAATCAAGGGACAAAATATTTACAGTTTACGTAACACTAGATGCAAACATGTTGGTTTTTTTCTTCGTCCTTCCTTGATCTCTTAGCATCTCCTCATATCAATCCATTCAAAGTAATGCACATTGCAGAAATATTTGTACTCACCACAACAGACAAGACATAGTACCACATCAAGCCAACCAAGAGAGACGAATGCCTATAGTAATCCAAACTGTTCACTGCTTAAGCAAACTCGAAATCAAATAACATTTCAACTTAAATCCCAATTCCTAAACCAGACAAGCATAAAATCATAAAATCATAAAATCCTAAACTAAATACGATTACATTAAATCCAGGGCATATTTCAACATCGAGCCAACCAGGAGCGACGAATGCCTATACTAATCCAAATTGTTCACTATTAAAGAAAACTCGAAATCCATCTCAAATTCAATCCGCCAATACCTCATCCAAATAACCACAAAATAATAAACTCCTAGCTTAAATTTGATTGCATTAAATCCAAGACACAGCTTAACATCAAGACTACCAGGAGAGACGAATGCCTCTGCCAATCTAAACTGTTCACTGCCGAAGATACTCGAAATCAAATATCATCTCAAATTCAATCCGTCAATTCCTCAACAAGTTAACCATAAAACAGTAAACTTCTAACTTCAATTTGATTACATTAAATCCGGTTTTTGAAGCATCATCGGTAGTCAATATGAATTGAAAATTGAGCAGAATACATATTCATAGTCGGAGAGAGAAACTGTAGAAGCGCCACTAGGAACAGCAGTCCTACCAACAGCTCCATTACTCAAGATGACATCGACCTGCATACATTTTGCCTCATTTCAGCAAAATGTGATACTCCTCAACAATTGAGAACAGCGAAAAACACCTTGACGTAAGCGTTAGAGACAATTCCGCTTAAAAAAGGAGTTTCAACTGATTTCCACATTTTCTCAGGAAATCAAACAAATTGAAGAGAAGCAAAAAGTAAGAATCGAGTTCGGAGTTGAGGAAAGAGAGAACTAGGGATCAAACCACTCAATTTCACGATGAAGATACCTTAACAAAAATTGATGATTGTGTAGACCGTAAATTTTTACGGACCAACCAAGAGCCGCCACGTAGAAGAAATAAACACTTTTATCGTGGCTAATTACAGCATGCTACGTGTTAAATTAGTCACGACATTTCATTAAATTAAATATTTAACGGAAATGTATTGTGGCCAATTAAAAAGTGCCACGTGGCATAAATGATGTAGAAAATAAATGATTATTCCTTTTAATAGAGACGAGAAGGAAAACCCTAACTCCGACTTCTCTATAAAAAGAGAGTGAATCCCCTCATTCAAGGGTCGACATTTTTTTAGAAGAACTCTCAAGAGCTCAAAACTTTTCTCTAGCAGAAGACAACAAGCACTCCAAACACGTGCCGTCTACGCGCAGAGATTACATTCATATCTTGATAGAGATTAAGCCTCTTAGGCCCTTTCTCAAAATCAAATTCATTCAAGACTACCCAAGGAGATTAAATCAGAGAATTTATTATACTTGTCATTGTAACAATTATACAGAGATTGAACCCATGCTTTGATATAAATATAAAAATTCACTTTGTTGCTTAATTTCTTGTCTAATTTATTGCAGGCTCGAAATTTGTGTTTACAAATTTGGCACGTCCGGTGGGACATTCTCTGCCTCTCATCTCTTTCTCGAAACCACAAACTCTACATTCCCTCGAAGACGACATGGCCCCTAAGACTGCCATCTCTCAGCCTTCAAGGAAAGCTGTCCGATCCACATCTCAAGGATCGACAACCGCTAGCGTCACAACTAGCGGAGTCACGACTAGAAGCATGGCAAAAGCTGCTGCTGTGATTGCCACAAAACAATCACTTGGGACTGTCCCGTTGCAGTCTCGCAAAATCCCAAGCCTTAACTCCAACCTGCCTAAAAGAGTCAGCAAAGTCACTTCGCATCCTTTGAAGCAAAAATCTATTGCTGGCTTCAAAATGCATCAAACAATTCCGCAAGTGATGGATGGGCTCCAAACTCAGGCAAACCCCGCCTTCCAACCTTTCGGTGAGGCAGATTATGGCTATACTAGCAGCGACTCCTCACCACCATCGCCGAGGGAACTAGTTGTTGAATCAGAGACTGAGTCTTCAAACTCTGTCATTATGCCAGCCATGGTGATGGAGGCGACCAACGTAGAAGAACAACTCGCAAATATGAAAGCAACATTGGAGAGGTTTGCTAAAGAAAACCTGGAGAAAGACGCTCAAATCAAGCGCCAAAGTGAACAGATTGCTACCCTGATGAAAAAGTTGGAGAAGCGGTTATTCAAATCTTCTAGCAAAGGCTCGAACGCAGAAGAGTCCGACAAGGAGTCTAACCGCAGCGAAGGCTCTGATGACGAGCGTATGAAGAAGAAGGAGCCTTCATTAGCGTTGATGTCTGCTGAACAGATTCAAAGCCTGATCGCGAATGCTGTTCAAGCCCAATTAGGGGGAGGATCTCGCAAGACGCATATGTACACAAAACCTTATACAAAAAGGATCGATGCTCTTCGCATGCATGTGAAGCAGTTTGTTCGGTCTCTCAAAGGAATCACCTTCGATTGGTACACGGACCTGGAGGCCGAGTCTATAAATAGTTGGGAACAAATGGAGCATGAATTCCTTAACAGGTTCTATAGTACCCAGCGCACTGTAAGTATGACGGAGTTGACAAATACTAAACAGTGGAAAGATGAGCCGGTCCTCGATTACATCAACCGCTGGAGATCTCTTAGCCTCGAATGCAAAGACCGTTTGTCCGAGGCCTCCACTGTCGAGATGTGCGCTCAAGGCATGGAGTGGGACCTGCTTTATGTCTTGCAGATGAGCAAGCCTAGGACCTTCCAAGAGCTAGCTACGAAGGCACATGACATAGAGATGACGATAGCAAATCGTCGCAGCAAGCCGTCCTCCTCATATGAGTTCAAGAAGGACAAATGTGAGATCAAGAAGAGCTCAAAGCCTTCCAAGGCGCCCGCAAAGGAATCCATGGCCACTTCCGTTGAGGAGCCTGTATGGATTTCAGGCAAATCTAGGCCAGAAGAAAAGAAAGGAACATCCTCGAGGGATGTTGGACGGAAGCGACCAACGTTAAAAGAGCTACAAGAAAAGAAGTATCCGTTTCCTGATTCAAACTTGTCAGGAATGCTGGATGATCTACTTGAGAATAGGATTATCGAACTCCCTGAACCTAAGTGACCAGAAGAAGCCGGAAGGACAAGTGACTCGAAGCACTGTCGCTATCACAGGGTTGTTAGCCATCCTTTAGAGAAATGCATTACTCTCAAAGAGCGCATTATGCAACTAGCTAGGGGTGGAAAGATCATATTGGACCTGGATGACTCCGCTGGGGCCAATCATATTTCTGCTGATGTTGAGTACTCTCCTCCATCACGGCAACAAAGGCCTGCTCGATCTTGTCAGCAAGGACAGAGTAGCGCAATCCGCTCTCAAGGACTATTCACCATTCAGTTCGGAAGCTTGGAACCTGTCGTCGTTCCCTTGACGGTTAGGGGACTAGTGATGGAGACAAATTCCAATCCGGCCGAAGACGAAGAAGGGTGGACGCTTGTCACTTGAAGGAGGCCAAGGAATCCAAAACAAGCTCAGCCACCGCCCCTTCGCCAAAGAAAGAGACAAGGCGGGAGGAAGACTCCTCGGTGTGCGAAGAGCAAGAAAAAGTCAAAGGCTAGCAAGAGACAGGAAGTCTAACCTATTGACTTACTCGAGTAGGAGTCGCTCGTTCCTATCACACTGAATGAATTTTTCCCAGTGAGATTTTTTGAGAAGATTACTGTTAACATGACTTCATGTTATGAGCTGGAGGATGAGGAAGATGAGAATGAAGCAAAGTTAGAAAAACCTCCCAAAAATGATGGTGAGGCTCTAACTAGTCTAGAGACCCTACCGATCTGTGACGATTGGAGGCAAATCTTCAGCTTGCCAAAAGAGATACGTTAACAGATTGTTGCTGCCTTGCAGCACCCAAAGCTTTATGTTGACAAGGTGAAAAGTGCAGGTCAACCAGTGAAAGATGTTGCTCATTATACTGCTTGCAACACCGCCATCACTTTTACTGATGATGACCTGCTGTTGGGCTCCAAACCTCACAACCGCCCCCTGTTCGTCACCGGTTACATCAGGGAGCAAAAAGTCAGACGAATCCTTGTAGATGGAGGGTCAGCTGTTAACATCATGCCTAAGTCTACGATGAACAACTTGGGGATCACAGTGGAAGAGCTTTCTAAGAGCCGAATGGTGATCCAGGGATTTAGCCTAGAGAGTCCACGCGCGATTGGTATGATCCGCCTGGAACTTATAATGGAAGACCTATCGACATCTTCGATATTCCATGTAATTGACTCTAAGACTTCGTAAAAGTTCTTGCTCGGACGACCATGGCTTCATGAGCATGGAATAGTAGCTTCAACTCTCCATCAATGCCTCAAGTACTATTGTGGAAGAGAAACAAAGATTGATGGGGATGCTAGGCCATTTATTAAAGCAGAGTCACATTTCGCTGATGCTAAATTCTTTGAAGAAGCTGCATCACTTAAAGAGATGATGATATCAACGATTGCCTCCATAGGTGACTCAAAAGTTACCAATAATCCGCTAACAACCACAGAACACAATCGTGTGAAACAACAACAACACGGCAAAGAAGACGATGAAGAGGCTAGTGAGACGCAACCCGCTAAACAGGTCGCAAAACAGGTGGTTGCTTTAACAAACTCCATGACACCGATTTTGAGGTATGTTCCGAAATCCCGTCGTAGGGAAGGAGAATCACCTTTCAGTGGCGTTGTACATGGAAATACGGAAGGTAAGGCTATGAAGAAGGATAGCGAGGCCAACTTGAACACTCGTAAAGAAAGTGTTACGTTGCCAACGCAAAACATGAACCAACCAAAGGTGAGCAGACACCCCCTCCCTGGGTTCGTTTCCTCTTCTAAGGCTTTGTTGAAAGAAGAAGAGGTGTTATCGCATACGCGCACCAAGGACGGATTTGATCCAAATGCATACAAGCTTATGGAAAGAGCTAATTATAACTTCCAAAACCCAGCTACCTTAGGGAAGGTAATCGAAGTCAAGCCTTATGGCCTCAATGATACTCAAAAAATGATCCAAGAGCAAGGAGGTTCAGTGAGTGTCTCCAAAGTCGGACTTGGTTACACACCGTTACAGCCAGTCAAAATCTCAGGGCGACGAAAGAACAAGCAGTCAATCGTTCAACACATCTCCGCTGAGGAGATAGATGAGAGTGAAAAGGTGGATGATCCACCTAGCAAGATGACTTCTGTATTTGACAGATTACAATTGTTGAGTTCAACAAGACGGGCATCTGTCTTCACCAGAATTGGGACACAGCCAAAGCCTTCAGTATTCAGTAGGATCAAGAAGGGGATAGCGCCCTCGAAGACGTCTTCCCAAAAGTTTAAAGGTTTCGTATTTAACCGACTAGGTGATACAAATGAAGTACAGAGTTCTATTCCTTCACAGATGAAACGACTTTCAACCTTGGACGTCAAGACGGAAGTTTCATTGCGAGTGAAAAGGCACATTGTGATCCTCACTGGTCAACAAAGCAACCCTGACTCGAACGAGGAGGAAGAACGAGATAAAATGGCCTCCTCTCACCATATCACATGTCGAGAATGCGAGGATTCAGACTCAGAGACGGAGCTTGCAGAGACTCCTAAAACCCTTGAAGACGGGGGGCAAGCTACGGTCGATGATCTGAAAGAATTGAATCCTGGTACCACAGACGAACCTCGCCCCATTTATATAAGTTCGTTGCTGACGCCCGAGGAAGAAAGTCAGTACTTCAATCTCCTCTCGGAATATAAGGACGTGTTCGCATAGAGCTATAAAGAAATGCCAGGGCTTAATCCCAAAGTTGCTGTTCATCGCTTGTCCATCAAAAGAGGAGTGTCTCCAAAGAAGCAGCCCTAGCGACGTTTCCGTCCAGAGTTGGTATCTAAAATTAAAAAAGAAGTCAATAAACTCATTGAAGCAGGGTTCGTTCGGGAGGTAAAATACCCAACCTGGATCGCAAACATTGTCCCCGTAAGGAAGAAAAATGGACAACTTCGCATTTGCGTAGACTTTCGGGATCTCAATGACGCATGTCCAAAGGACGATTTTCCGCTTCCTATCACTGAACTCATGGTTGATTCGACTACGGGGCACGAGGCCTTATCATTCATGGATTGTACTGCAGGGTATAATGATGTATATTTTTGCACCCAAACGACCAAGCAAGGCTAGGTTTG
>JACYFF010019584.1:96529210-96552975 GCA_017589665.1 Selenicereus undatus
AAAAAAAAAACAAAAAAAACAAAAAAAAAAAACCAAAACAAAACAAGGGGAATTATGCACAACAAAAAAAAAGAAGAAGAAAAAAGGGCGCCAAAAAAAAAGACCAACAAACAAAAAAACAAAAAACAAAAAAACGAACACGTAGCAAGAAAGAACACGCAGCAAGAGGGTTGAAGAATTGATGGTGAAACTACCTTCAAGTGTTGCTATGTCAAACTATTAGCAATGAAGTATCTCACCCTTCTACTTCTGTACTGCTGAGTTCTTCAATTATTTCTCTGCCAGCGAGACGCAGAAAGAGAAAGAGAAGGAGAAAAGGGATAGAGGAAAAGGAGAGGTAGAGAGTTTTGCGGGAAAAAAAAATATATATGTAGGGCTTTGTTTTTAAATTAAGAAAAGATACTCAATTATATTAGCAAATTTTTATAGTTTGGGCAAGAGAAATAAATATTTTGAATATTGGATCCTGCAAAATCACACCAAATTAATATGCAGAGCCTACTAAAAATAAAAAATAAAAAATAATCAAGACTCCAGTCACGCTTAAATACCATGGTTGTGTACGTGGCCTAGTCTCGAGGGGGCATTTATAGACTGTAAATTTTTACGGACCAACCAAGAGCCGCCACATGGAAGAAATAAACACTTTTATTGTGGCCAATTACAGCATGCCACGTGTTAAATTAGTCACGACATTTCATTAAATCAAATATTTAACGGAAATGTATTGTGGCCAATTAAAAAGTGTCACGTGACATAAATGATGCAGAAAATAAATTATTATTCATTTTAATAGAGACGAGAAGGAAAACCCCAACTCCGACTTCTCTATAAAAAGGGAGTGAACCCCCTCATTCAAGGGTCGACATTTTTTTAGAAGAACTCTCAAGAGCTCAAGACTTTTCTCCAGCAGAAGACAACAAGCACTCCAAACACGTGTCGTCTACGCGCAGAGATTACATTCATATCTTGATAGAGATTAAGCCTCTTAGGCCATCTCTCAAGATCAAATTCATTCAAGACTTCCCAAGGAGATTGAATCAGAGGATTTATTATACTTGTCCTTGTAACAATTATACAGAGATTGAACCCATTCTTTGATATAAATATAAAAATTCACTTTGTTGCTCAATTTCTTGTCTAATTTATTGCATACTCGAAATTTGTGTTTACAGATTGTCGAATGTTGATGATTCAACATCTTCAGATAAGGAGATTTTACCTCTACAGTCGGATTCCGGCGACTGTCGACGAATTGCCGAGCTTTCAATTCCTTGATTGTTGGCCATGTCTGTATACTCTATCTCTCTCCCCCCCCCCTCTTCGGTCTTGGCCTTTCACTCCACCTCTTTGGCTGGTCCACTGGAAAGTGGGAAATGAGTTTTTTTGAATGGCTCCATCGTCTGATCTCATCCGCTCAGTTGAAAGAACATCAGCAAATCGACGGCTCAAGATGGTTTTCTTTGGCCTTTGGGAGTCAGAAATTTTGTTGTTTTCTTTTTTTTTTGGATGGGAAAATGAGGATGTTAATTCATAGCCATCGATGGGAACATTTTTGTCCAAATTTAAAATTCAAACAATCGGTTATGTTCGAATTTAAATTTGGGTTGAGGTTGGGATTGGGCATTTGGGTTCAAGTTGTCCGAATTCCTGAGCTATTTCGGGTTCGATCAAATTCGAACAATCTGAAAACGGAGTTCGGATATCAGACAGCTAGGTTTATATGTTATTATGGCACCAATTATCTAGAAAATTTTACAAAAACTACTTCGGACAACCAGGTCCGGACATTGAAGCATCGGGTTCAATCGCACAAAATTTCGGTAAAAATGTCCAAAAATCGTATCACAAATTCGAACATTCGGACAATCGGGTTTAAACATCAGACAATAGGATTTGGTCAAAGTATCAGATTTATAATCCGAACAAGGTTCGAGTGTGAAATGTTTGTTCGAATGTTTGATTTCTCTAGAGCCGAATAGATCCGAATGCGTATTGTTGCCAACCCTAATTCCTGGCCAAAGAAAATTGAAAAGGAGAAGTACATAAAACCCATTTTTTGTTTTCTTTAAATTCAAAAATTGTTCAAAAGGTAGAGTTATTGTGAAAGAAAATAGACAATAAGTTGAACTAAGGTAGTTTATCATTGCAGCTTGAACATTTGACAATCTTGCAAAGAGAGCAATTTCTAAATTGTCGTGGCGAAATTCTTAGCAAATATCCTGCTCGAGATTTTATTTTTTAAATCAAACCTTTCATATTTAGGGATTTTTCTGACAAAATAATTACTTATGAGTTATGACCTTCCATTACCTTAAAGACCAAAGCGTAGCACTAGCTTATCGTCCATGCTTTTCTTTGAAGCCTGTATTTGAAGGGGGAGGTGTTGAGGATGTCGAGCCTAAGTATGAATTACGTGGCTGTTATTTTTTTGTTTTAAATTTGGCTAGTTTTGTTTAGGCATAAATTACTTACTCCCTACATTATTTTTAGTTTCGTACTTTGGTGGGGCTTATTTTAGCTTTTAGGCATGGATTATAATCTCCTTTGCTGAGATTATTTTTTGTTGATTGCAACACAAATTTTAACGTGAGACTCTCGTACTTCCATCACCCAAAAAAAAAAAATAGCGCATCATCCTGTGGACATAGCCAAATTGGTGAACCACGTAAAATCCTTGTGCCTCATTTTTTTCGTTCTTGTTCTTGTTTCTTGTTATTATTTGTGTGTGCGTGATCCCACGATCCTAACAACTGGTATCAGACCTTTAGGTTGGTTAGGAGATCACAATCAAACAATGGAAGATGGAAAGGTTAAGATTGAGAGGTTCGATGGGAAGGACTTTGCTTTCCGAAATATGCAAATTTAGGATATGTTGTATCAGAAAGAACTCTATCGACCTTTGAAAGACAAACCCACAGACATGAAGAAGGAGGATTGGGAAGTTCTAGACCGTCAAGCACTGGATACGATCAGATTGACATAGGCTAGGAATGTTGCCTTCGATGTCATGGATCAAACAACGACGAAGGGGTTGATTGAAGCCCTATAAAATATGTAGGATTGAAGAAACCCTCAGCCATGAATAAAGTATATTTGATGCGTCGATTATTTGATCTTAAGATGATTGATTCCACCAATGTCATCGATCATATTAATGAATTTAATATGATGATAACAAAACTGGCTTCTTTAAAGATTAACGAAGATGAAGTTAGGGCTTTGATTTTGTTATCTTCTTTGCCTGAGTCTTGGGACACTACATTATCTATGTTAGTAATGCTAGAGGTTCAAATGCACTTAAGTATGATAAAATCCGTAATGTAATCTTGAGTGAAAGTGTTCGCAAGAAAGATTCTGGTGAGTCTTCTAGGAGTGGTTTGAATGTTGGAGGCAGGGGAAAGCAAAAGGGTCAAAGCAAGCATAGAGGTCATTAAAAGTCAAAGGGAAGGGGTACGTTTCAAAACCCTAGAGAAGCAGTTGGGACTATGGTGATAAGGGGCACTTTAAGAGAAATTGTCCTAAATCTGATAACAAGGGAGGGGGCAATAACCACAATGATGATAACGAATCTGTGAATTCTGCTGAAGATGTGGGTGATGCTCATATTCTTAGTTTAGATAGTTCCATTGAGTCATGGATAGTTGACTCAGGTGCATCGTTCCATTCCTCACCTAATAAAGAACTGTTATACAATTTTGTTGGGGGAAAGTTTGGCAAGGTGTACCTTGCAGATAATAAGAATTTTAAGATTCTAGGAAGAGGGGATGTGAATGTAAAGAACTTGAAGGGGAGCCTATGGAAGCTACAGGATGTTAGGTATATCCCAGGTTTGACCAAGAACCTGATATCTGTTAGTCAATTAGATAGTATTGCCTATAAAACTGAGTTTGCCAATGGGTCCTGGAAGATGGTGAAATGTGCAATAGTTGTGGCTAGAGGTATGAAGTTTGGGACATTGTACACTACTGCAGGGTGTACAAATTTAATTGCTAATGTTGCTAGGAGTTCTTGTAGTACAAGTCTGTGGCACAATAGGCTCGGTCACATGAGTGAGAAAGTGTTGAAGATAATAGATATCAGGGGTTCTTTTCCTGGTTCGAAATCTATTGACTCGGGTTTGTATGAGAGTTGTGTTTTCGGCAAGCAAAAACGAGTCAGCTTTACCAAAGTTAGCATAACCAAAAGCAGAGAAGTTATAGCTAGTTCATACTGATATATGGGGCCCTTCACCTGTTCTCTCTTTGGGTGGCACATACTACTATGTCACTTTCATTGATGATCACAGTAGAAAGATATGGGTTTATTTTTTTGAAAAATAAATTCAATATTTTCAGTACTTTTTGAAATGGAAAGCGGAGGTTGAGAATCAGACAAGTATGGGGATTAAGTGCTTGAGAGCAGACAGTGGTAGTGAATATGAGAAAGATAAGTTCAAGAAGTATTGTGCTCAACAAGGAATCAGGTTGACCAAGAATGTTCCTAGAAAAGCAAGTAGGATGGCATCGCTAAAAAGATGAATAGGACTCTAAATAAGAGAGTCCGAAGCATGTGCATTCATGCTGGGTTGCCTAAGACACTATGGGCAGATGCAGTCAACACAACAGCATACCTGATCAATGGGGGATCATCAATTCCCTTGGGCGATAAGGTACCAGAAAAGATATGGAGTGGTAAGAAAGTTGATCTGTCTTTTCTACACACCTTTGGTTGTGTTGCATATGTTATGATTGATCCTGAGAAGAGAGATAAACTTGACCTAAAATCCAAGAAGTGTTATTTTCTTGGTTATGCTACTGATTTATTTGGCTACAGGGCGTGGGATGGTAAAAAGGTGTTTTAGACATTGTGACGTTATATTTGATGAATTTGTCTTGTACAAAGATAGTTTAGAAAAGGGTTCTATTGATAAAGAAATAGTGGGAACTGGTAATAGTGAGAGACAGCTGGTTGAGATTCCTATAAATACTAGTTTTGCTATATCTAAGGGAAAGTATGAGACACATGATGATATGCCAAAACCAAACACAATTCAGATTCTTCTTCTTCTGATGTCCCTAAGACACCACCTGTGGTGAGAACGTCAGCTGGGTTAACAAAAGGTAAAGCTCTAGAAAAATATTCTCCTTCATTACATTATCTTTTGTTGACGGATGCTAGTGAACCAGAGTCATACCATGAGGCTATGTAGGTGGATGATTGGTCCAAGTGGGAGCATGCCATGGATGATGAGATTGCATCCTTAGACAAGAATAGAACATGTGAACTAACTGAGTTACGTGCATGTAAGAAAGCCTTATTGAATAAGTGGGTGTATAGGATCAAGAATGAGCCTGATGGTAGTACCAAGTATAAGGCTCGGTTGGTAGTTAAGGGATTTTCACAAAAGGAGGGTATAGACTATAATGAAATCTTTTCTCCTGTTGTGAAACTAACTACTACTAGAATAGTCTTGAGTTTGGTTGCAGCTGATAATTTGCATTTGGAGCACATGGATGTGTTTTTACATAGTGATTTGGAAGAGCACTTGTATATGAGACAACCACGAGGGTATGTGGTTCTAGGTGAGGAACACTTGGTGTGTAGGCTTAAAAAGAGCCTATATGGGTTGAAGCAGGCTTCGAGACAGTGGTACATAAAGTTTGACACCTTTATGTGCAATAGTGGATTCAATAGGAGTGATAAGGATCAATGTTGCTATTTCAAGAAATTTTCTAATTCTTATGTTGAGTTACTTTTGTACGTGGATGATATGTTGATTGCAGGCTCTAATTTGAAGGAAATTACCAAATTGAAGAAAGAGCAGTCAAAGGAATTTGAGATGAAGGACTTGGGTCCTGCGAAATAGATTCTTAGGATGATGATTTCCATGGACAAGTTTAATGGCACTTTAAGACTATCCCAGAAAGATTACGTGCATAAGGTTTTGGATTGTTTCAAAATTGGTAATGCGAAGCCCAGGAACACTCTGTTGGCAAATCATTGCAAATTGTCAAAGGAGCAATCATCCAAGACAAATGAGGAGCGGGACTACATGTCCAAGGTACCTTACACTTTTGTAGTTGGGAGTTTGATGTATGCTATGGTCTGCACTAGACTAGACATAGCGTTTGTAGTGGGAGCGGTGGCTAGATTTATGGCTAATCCCAGTAAGGCACATTGGAAAGCTGTGAAATGGCTTCTAAGACACTTAAAGGGCACCGCTAGTACTTCGCTTGTGTTTGATAAAAGCAAGGTTGAACTAGAAGGGTTTGTGGAGGCTGATTTGAGTGGGGATTTTGACACCGGTACGAGTACAATTGGATATGTCTTCACACTTAGTGGTACTGCTGTGAGCTGGCTGTCTAGATTTCAAAAGTGTATTACAATGTCTACAACAGAGTCAAAATATGTTGATATGTCTGAAGCTGGGAAAGAAATGGTTTGGTTATGAGACTTCTTGGAGGTTATAGGCAATAAGCATCATGATGGTGTTCTCTACAGTGACAATCAGAGTGCCATATAGTTGAGCAAGAATCCAGTCTTCCATTCAAGAACCAAGCATATCGGTTGCAGGTTCCACTTCATTTGAAGTTTGGTTGAGAATGGTGATATATGGCTTGAGAAAATCTTAGGTAGTAAGAACCCAGTTGATATGTTAACCAAAGGGGTTGATGTTGGGAAATTGAGATTGTGCAAGACCTCAATTGGCCTCCATGATTGATGGTGTAGTATGTGGATCTGTGATGATGGGAAGTACACTACTGAAAAATGTGCTTTTTCTGTTGGAAAAATGATTTTTCGATGGAAAATCCGACGGAAAATGGCCGTAGGAAAAAGTGGCATAGACCCGCTAGTTCCGAGGGAATTTTCCGTCCGTTGGACACATTTCGACAGAAAGAGACAGTCGTTGGGAAGCGTGCCGACGGGGTGGGCGACGGAAGCCGACGGATATCGGGTGTCCGGCGGATCAGTTCCATCGGGTCCTCCGGTACTTTGGGGCAAGAATCCGGCTGGGTTGTCCAACGGAATTTGCCATTTCCGTCGGCCAATTCCGACGGAATTTGCAAATTCCGTCGGAAATTTAATTTATTATTTTTTTTTTGAAAATTTTGGTTGAGTTACGCATTTTTCGACTACAAAATCACGATATCGTTCAATAAAAGACCGTTTGATGGGATCGAAACATGCTTCACTGGTCGAGCATTCAACGTAACACTAAGAAACTCCTCATCTTTCAATGGCAATTTAATGTTCTCTCTAATAACATTTAGGTTGAATTACTCACTTGAAAGATGAGGAGTTTCTTAGTGCTACATTGAATGCAGCAACCGGTGGAGGCGGCGGCGGGTAGAGGTGGCAGCGACCAGTGGAGGCAGTGAAGGGGACCGATTTTGAGGGAGGAGCGAAGGGTGTCGGACGGCCGCAAAGGGCGGTGATGGTGGCTGGAAGAGGGCGACACTTGGCGATGGCGGAGAGAGAGAAAGGTTTGTGTGTGTGTGTGGAGCGTCCGATTGCTCGAGCAATCGGGTTTTTAAAGAGGTGTGGTTCGACGGAAATTTCCGTCGAACCACTTCACCTTTTTCGATTTTTTTTCAAAAAAATTCAAAAAAAAGTGTTGTCCGACGGAAAATTCCGTTGGACCACTTATTTTTTAAAAAAATTCAAAAAAATTAAAAATTTTGAAATTTCAAAAAATTCAAATTTTGAAATTTCCAACAGAAATGCCTATCCGCCGGAAAATTCCGTCGAATAGGGATTTTTTCACAAAAAGCCTGCAGCTTTTCTCAGGCAGAGAGAAGTTGAAAAAATCAGGTGGGCCGACAGAATATTCCACGTAATTCCGCCGGAATTCCGACGGAATACGACTACTCTGTCGGAGTTTCCGATGGAAATTGGGTCCATCGGACAATCCGTCTTCCCCTTTTGTTTTCCCCGTCCTTCCGTCGGCCTAATTTTCCGTCGGAAAAAGCAGATTTTTTAGTAGTGGTAGAGCTGGTGATGAAGCAGTTGGATCCTTAGTCTCCAAGTGGGAGTTTGTTGAGGATGTAGAGCCTAAGTATGAATTATGTTGCTATTATTTTTTGTTTCAAATGTGGCTAGCTTTGTTTAGTCATGAATTACTTACTCCCTACATTATTTTTAGTTTCGTATTTTGGTGGGGCTTGTTTTAGCTTTTAGGCCTGGATTATAATTCTCCTTTGCTGAGATTATTTTTTTGTTGATTACAACACAAATTATAACATGAGACTCTTGTACTTCCATCGCAAAAATAAAAATAAAAATAATGCATCATCTCGTGGATGTAACCAAGCTGGTGAACCATGTAAAATCCTTGTGTCTCACTTTTTTCGTTCCTGCTTTTGTTTCTTGCTATTGTTTGTGCGTGTGTGATCCCACAATCCTAACAACAGGTAGTCCATTGCACTAGAGAGTCTTTAGAAAGAAGCCATTGGTGCTATTCGTAACACATTTACCCAATTCTATGGCAAAGGGATAGAACAAGAGAAATGGCCACCTACTAATTAGCACCGAAAGATTCTTGAATAGCAGAAAAGATGGACATAGATGCAAGACCTAGGAGAAAAATTATTGACAAATTGGCCTCATTGACTCAATATCATTATGAATCTTTTTTTAGCGATGGAATATCCATAGTAAATACATGAACATGGGTGGAGGTTTCAGATATAGGGAGAGAAACAATGGAGGTTTCGGATATGGGGAGAGAAACAAGGGAGGTTTCGGATATGGGGAGAGAAACAAGGGAGGAGTTTCTGTTCTGGAATTTGCAGTTGCCTATGAATTGTTAGTGGTAAACTCTTATTTTAAGAAGAAGGAGGACTACTTGGTGACCTTTAAGAGTAGTTCCATAAAGACTCATATTGATAATCAGAGGTTATGCAAGGATTGTAAGGTGATATCTAGTGAGTATTTAGGAACTCGGCATAGGTTGCTGGTGTTGGATGTGGAGTTCAAATGTTCAAAGTGAAAGAAAAGGAGTGTTGGCGATCCTAGAGTTAAGTGGTAGAATCTTACTAAGGAGAACGCTATAAAATTATCCGAGAGGATTATTGAAGAATGAGCATGGAGGTAGGTAGACAACGCAGATGCAATGTGGGAGCCAATAGTAGAATGTATTCGAAGGTCAACTAAGGTAATCCTAGGGACATCTAGAGAGGTGGTAACAAAATGAAAGGAGCATGGTGATGGAACGAGGAGGTAAGGGAGACAGTCAAGAAGAAAAAACAGGTATACGCTACTTTTATGTATGCTACTTTCATGAATAGTGGAATGGATGAAGAGAAAGAGATTAGTAAAGTTAGATATAAAGTAGCAAAAAAGGTAGCCAAGAAAGCTGTTACTATAGCTTAGAACATGATTTATGATACGTTATATCAAAAACTATAGACCAAGAAAGATGAGAAGGAAGTCTTTAAACTAGCGAGGGTTAGGGAAAGAAGAACAAGGGATTTGGGTGTCGTGAGGTGCATCAAAGATGAAAATGGTAAAATGCTATCTGAGGATCCAGAAATCAAGGAGAGAAGAGAAGTGTACTTTTCCAAACTCCTTAATGGTAAAGTGACGGAAGGTTTTCGAAGCAGGGAAAGAGAGAGTAGTGAGAGGCATCTTGATCCTCGATTGTGGGAACCTGTTAGCAAGGACGAGATTAATGAGACCCTAAAGAAGATGACTAATGGAAAGGTAGAGGGTCCAGATCAGATACTGGTGGAAGTGTGAAAGTGTTTAGGGGAAGAGGGATTAGAGTGGATAGTAGAGCTTTTCAATGTCATTTTTGGACCGCTAAGATGCACAGAGAATAGAAGTTTAGTACAGTCATCCCATTGTACGAGAACAAAGGTAATATTCAGGATTTTAATAATTATAGGGGTATAAAGTTGCTCAGTCACACAATAAAGCTGTGGGAGAGGGTGATTAAGAGAAGGTTACGGAAGGATATTTCGATATCAGAGAACCAATTTGGTTTTATGATTGGGAGGTCGACCATAGAGGCGATTTACCTCCTTATAAGGCTCATATGATTGTACAAAGATAGAAAGATAGATCTTCATATGGTGCTCATTAACCTAGAAAAAGCATATGATAGAGTTCCGCATGAAATGTTATGGAGATGCTTGGAAAAGAAAGGAGTGTCCCCTGTGTATACTCGAGTTATTAAGGATATGTACAAGGAAGGTAGGATGAGTGTTAGGATGTTAGGAGGAGCTACCAATGACTTCTATGTTGGTGTGGGCCTGCATCAGGGTTCCGCTTTAAGCCATATTCTTTTCACTCTAGTTATGGATGAACTTACAAAAGGAATTCAAGATGAGTTACAATGGTGTATGTTATTCACAGATGACATTGTTCTTATTGATGAGACCAGAGAGGGAGTTAATGATAAGTTGGAGCAATGCAGACATGCATTGGAGTCTAAGGTTTTAGAGTAAGTAGATCGAAAACTGAATACCTACATTGTTGTTTCAGTAGACGGGAAGATGCACGGGGGGGGGGGGGAATAAGTCACCATTGAGGGGATGGCGATACCAAAGGTCAAGAAGTTTAAATATCCAGGCTTGATCGTTCAATAGAATAAGGATATTGATGAAGATATTAACTAGTGCATAAAAGTGGGTTGATAAAAATGGAAGTATGCTTCAGGTGTGCTGTGTGATAAGAGGATGCTTGTAGGATTAAAAGGCAAAGTTTATCGTATGGTAGTTAGACCTACTGTACTGTATGGACCAGAGTGTTGGCCTATAAAAAAGACACAGGTTCAAAGGTTGATGGTAGCAAATATGAGGATGATTAGATGGATGTGTGGTTATACGAGAATAGATAGAATTAGGAATGGAGTAATCAGAGACTTAGTTAAAGTGTCTTCGATGTTAAAGTAGCTCCTAACGAAGACAAGATAAGATAAACAAGACTCAGATGGTTCGACCATGTGAAAAGGAATATGGACGCTCCAGTGAGGAGATGTGAGAGGATTAACATCCGCGAAGGTAAAAGAGGGAGGGAACAACCAAAGAAGAGTTTGGATAAGGGGATTAAGGAGGACTTGAAAGTTGTACGATTGACAGAGGACATGGCTTTGGATAGAAGACTATGGTAGGATAGGATTATGATCTTAGATCACAGATAGTGGGTCACCTGATTTGGTTGCGGTTTTTCGGTTGTAGTAGGGTAGGTTTAGTTATGGTTTTTTCGTATGTTATGTTTGTATGCAGGTAGTACATACATATGGGAAGAAACGTTGTTTGTCTATCTTTGTTGTTAAGGTATAGTACCTTTCTCTGCTATGTTGTGCTTATGTTGTGCTTATGTTGTACTTATGTTTACATAGTTACGGCCACCTAGTTTATTAGTATTTCTTAATTCATTCCCTGCTCAGTGTCATTAGGTTTTTTTTTCCATTACGTGTTTTCACAAAATCCTTTTTCTATAAAATGTTTTCACAAAACCTTGTTTTGTAGGTCTGTTAGATTCAGCCTGTCTACGGGTAAGGATACCAGTAGAGGTAAGACTGCCTACATCTGGACCTCCCCATACCCCGCGAAAGCCGGACCCATACTGGGAAGTTCTGTTGTTGTTGTTGTTGTTGTACACATGAACATGGGACTTCAATATGGATAGAAGAAAATGTCTATATGAAGGAAAGAAATGAATTTGCTTTCTTTACCAGGCCAAAGAAACTGATAAGCGAGAATCACATAGTATAATAGGCTCTCTACTAGTCACTGCAAATCACCAGGAACCTTGTCCCACCTTTGAGCGCGTCTACTGAAGCCTTACTTAAGTTAACAGAAATTTAAAATTCAGAAACAGAAAGAACCGAAAGGAGCAGTGATTTTGTTGCTTCAATAACTACCTCAGCTGTAATTCCATACTCCTTGCATATCATTTCAGCTAGGGCACTAGCTCCAAACTTATCGATTTCAATAGCCTTCCCCTGTGCTCCAATGATCTTCTGTCATCCAAATGTTGATCCAGCCTTGATACCCACCCTCGTTGTGACATCTGATGGGAGAACACTTTCCTTGTATTCATCGAACTATTGATTGAACAACATTCAAGAAACGAAGGACACGACTCCCACGGTCTTTCCTTTTTTTATGAACTCATCGCATGCTTTAGAAGCAATTTCTAGTTATGACCCTGTTCTAATAAGAATGACCTCGGGTTTGTTACCTGAAGAGTTGTCAGAGATGATGTACCCTCCCTTCGCGACTTCTTCGATAGAAATTTCAGGAAGTTGAGGAGGCTTTTGCCTAGACAGAGCAAGGACTGATGGGGTTTTCTATTTAGTATTGTAACCTTATAGGCACTAGCGGTCTGGTTCCCATTAGCAGGGCGAAGCATTAGGATGTTGGGCATGGCATGAAAACTAGCCAACTGCTCAATGGGATGGTGAGTAGGCCCATCTTATCTAAGCCCAATAGACTCATGGGTCATCACATAAATTACTCTAGCCTTGGGCAAGGCCGAGATCCTTGTTGCTCCTCTCATGTAATCTATGAAGATAAAGAAGGTGGCACCATAGGGGATGAGTCCTGGGCTATAGAGGGCATGCCATTGCATATGGCACCCATACCGTGCTCCCTATGTAACGCCCAGGCTTTGTTTCAAAAAAAAAAAAAAAAGTCAAAGTCGGTTTGACCAGGGTCAAAGTCGGTTTGACCATTTATAAAAGGGGGGTGGGGTTTGTTTTTTTTTTCTTCAAAACACACACACATACCCACGGCAGAGAGGGCAGAGAAGGAAAAGAAGAAAAGAAGAAGAAGAAAAGGAGAAGAAAAGGAGAAGAAAAAGAGGAGGAAGAAGAATGAGGAGAAGAGGAGTTCGATTTTTAGTTCCGATTTGCAGATTAAAGTGAGTAATTCTTGTCTTTCTCAACCTAAAATTGAATAGGGAAATATTAATTTGTGGATTTATGATTCGAATTTGGGAATCAATTGAAGTTATGAATTTGATGTTTTAAAGCTTAGTAGATTAAAACCATAAATTCAATTGTTAGAAACCCACCCTTAAAAGTTGTATGTTTATTTGCGATTTTTGAATTCTATGAATGTTGTGAATTGAAACTGTGGATTTTTGGATTGGTTATCTGTATTTGGTGGAATAATATGGTAGAAAAATAGGGTGGATTTTCGGATTTTGCTAATAACGTGCTACTGTCGGATTTTCTGGGAATTATTGGATGCACTAAAAATTCTGAAATTTTTACGGTAGGTTACCCAAGATATTAGGAAACTTCTGGTAAAGTTTCATGAATTTTAGATGTGTATTTTATAAGTTATGAATTTTAGCGTGAAACTGCCCTGTTGTTGAATGCAGAAATTCAGATCCTGTTTGAATTATTGTGAGCTATTGGATTGTCTAAAACTTATGAAATTTTTACTGTAAACTTATGAGTATTACTGGAAAAGTCCTGTCAATTTTCATGAATTTTGGATGTGTATTTTAGAATTTATGAATTTTCGATTGGGACTGCCCTGTTTTGGATGCATGGTTTCGGTTACTGTTTTAATTAGTTTGAAGGATTTGTTTGGATAAAAATTATCAAATTATTACTGAAGCTTCCTCATGATGTGGGGTGATTTCTTGTAAACTTTTGTGAATTTTGGTGGTGTGTGCTAAAAGTTATGAAATTTTGAGTTTAATTCGCAGACTTTTGATTCTGTTGGCGGACTGTTTGAATTTCTGGGAATGATTGACCTGGACAAAAATCATGCAATTAATATGTTAGAATCTATATGTTATTTTTCAATTTCCTACAAAGTGTGGTGAAGATTGAATGTGTATCCTGTGAGTTATGAATTTTTGAGTTAAAGTACCTTGTTTAGTGTACTTATGGATTATTTGTATGTTTAATCTGTAAATTCGATATGGAAATGCCATTGTTGAGCCTCCTAAATATTTTGATTGTGTGATGAAGTATTGGACACTTGTGAAAAGTAATTTGAATGAAATTATGCTTTGTTTCGATTATGCTTTTGTTCAAATTGTGGAATTGAATTTCTTTGAATATATGATTTCATTAAGTTATATTTTTGGGAAAAAGATTCGTGTCTTGTCTGAGGCTATTACAGAGCGTTCTAGAGCTATGGCCATAGAAGTAGTTGTCTTTGTGTTTGGAGCTGTGTGAGTCGTTGGTTGGTACCTTGAGTGGGCATTGCCCGGTTCGCCAATTGACTCCTCAGTTTGTGTTATTTGGGAGCTGTGTGGGTCCCTGGTTCTCCAGGATGTGAATGTGACTCATCAGTTTGTGATTTGAGGGCATCTACGTACTTTAGAGCGTTGGGTCCCTGGTTGGTACCTTGAGTGGGCATCGCCCGGTCCACCAGGATGTGTTTATGACCCTTGTGTTTGTGATGGTTCTTTATGTGAGTCATGAGTTGATTTCCCCTAAACTAAAAGTTTGTATTCAGTTAAGAATGTGTGATGTGTTGTGCAATTGGTTTTGGCTTGGATTTTTGGACTTTGGATATGATATGGAATTGGGTTTCGTTTGGATTTGGTTTTGATGTTGTAAGGCACATGTTATGTGTTTATGGCTAGTATGTGAACTTTTGTGATAAAGTTGCTTTGATGCGTGTGCCAATTGTGGTTATGGGCGGGCCGTTAGGTTGTTTAGCAGGTTTTACTTTCTTTTGGACTCCAGTGAGGACTATGAGCCCAAAAGACATGATTGGTATGGGACAATCATGGTTAGTTTAGTGAATAAACTAACCGCAAAGCTTGTTCGATGGCTCAAGTGTAAACGTGGGTCCTTGAAACGTACCTGGTATGGGACATGTGCGGCTAAATTAATCTAATTGCCTACCTCATAACAGAAATGTATGTGCGTTTGTGATATTTATGACCATATTAAATATGAACGATATAAGTGCCATTTTGATTCTTGAAACATACGCGTGTCCCCTAATCGTCCTCTATATGATATATCAGATGTTGTGTACTGTGTGCTTATCTGTTAATCGGTTAATGTGCAAAGTGTAACAACGGGGAAGGTAAGGGTTATTCACTGGGCTCGGGGAGCTCATGACCTCACCATTTTTCAGGTTTTGAAAGCAAGGAGGGACCACAGGAGCATTAAAAGAACTCATTTGGACCTGGAGGGCTCGTTCTATGTATATGTTATGGATTATGTTTAGTAAATACAGTTCTGTATTTTGATTTGGATATATGTAAGAATATTGGGGATACGGTTTAAGTATGTATGTGATGTATATTTTAGATTGACCTTTCTGAACTTCAGTTAGATTTCTATAAGAGCTTCCGCTGCTATATCTTATGATCAGGTTTATTAAGGTTAAAAAGTTTAGAGAGCCTTGTGAGTGTTCTTAATTGAACATTCATGGCGGTGACGCGCCTACCCCCTTAGGGTGGGGCGTTACACCCTAACCCCAAAATGAACATTTCTTTCTTCGAGTGTGTCTTTTTGGAAGTCCCCAAACATTTTATGCGAGGTCATGTTGGAAGATGCAAGATCTGCACTACCACCAAGAAGGCGAGGAATGACCTTAGCAAGGGCATTTAGATTTTGCTGAGATAGGTTTTTGGTTGCATCATCGGGACTCTCAAATGTGTAAGTCTACAAAAGACGAGAGTCAACATAGAGATTATGGCTCTAAATAAGTTTTTAAAGTGAAACCATTTCTAACTAGCTGACAGTTCCCCAGTGATGATGGATTTCAACTCCGCTGCCTCTGTTGGGTACTTCTTCTCATACTCTACAAACTTAGCATTCCAATCAGCTTTAAGGGAAACTCCTTCTAGAACATGGAAGCTCCAGTGTCTTGGGTGGAAGTATTATGACAAAAAATGAGTAACTAGCACAAAAATGTTGCAATAAAGAACATATTTAGAAGGGGTTCCCCCTCCCCTTTTTTTTAAGGAGGGGAGGGCATTTAAACTTAGCATATTGGCCCATTATAACAAAATTTATAAAGAAATGACTTGGACTGGCTGATATAAAATCTCCTTCCCTAAATTCTAGTAAGTAATTGCATTTTATTAACAAGATTATATGACCAACTAATGGCAAACCCACTGGGAGACCTAATGTAAGTATTCCATTAAATCGTCTGACCCAATCCAAAACATATCACTCTAGAATGATTCAATGACATATCTAAAATATGGAATGACTCGTATGCCCACCCGATTTTACCATATATCACTTACTTCTTCACATCCTTGCGAACATGAAATGGCTCATATGGCCAGCCATTTGCTTCGTAGCTTCAACTTTCTTAGTCATAATGCACTTCTGTGCACATTGGAGGCATTAGCCTTGTTTGGTGAACCCAAACCAATAGTCGTGGTGACCTACATAATAACAAATAAATATAGAGCTGTCAGGGCCATCGTTCTTGCTATATTTTTCCAACTATGTGCAACTTAATAACTGTGACAGAAAATACCTTGATTAGAGTAGGCTTATTCTAAACTGCCTGAGCTTCCCTGAATGCTGCACGGATTTCATTGTACCCTTTGTTACCATTCTTCACTTGGATAATGCGCCATCCAAGGGCCTCAAACGTTTGATCAACATTCTTGGTGAATGCAATCGTGGTGTCACCATCAATGGGGATGTGGTTATCATCATAAAAGGCAATTAGTTTTCCGAGGCGACCCTAGTGACCAGCAAGAAAGCAAGCCTGATTAGCAATGCCTTCCATTTGGCAACCATCCCCAAAAATGACATATCTGCAAAATTACCAACATCAACACCACCAAACACCCAAGCAATTATGTCTCATAGATAAGTCATATATGTAAATGAAAATTATGGTTTTTGTTTTCCCAAAAAAAAGGGAATTGTTGGAGACCTATGAATAGATGATTCTAAGTGTAATGATCGATGATTTCTGCATCAGACCTGTTGAATCTAGTAGCCAAATGCTTCTTAGCAAGGGCCAAACCAACAGCATTGGCAATAGCCTGACCGAGTGGTTGTGCAAAAGATAATATTACTTTAGATTGTCATTTATGTCATGGCATTCTTCCTAGGAAAGTAGGTAATACATTAATTGTCAATGGATGATATGGAAAGGGAGCTAACTAGTTGTGGCTTCAACCCTAGGAGTCTCAAAATTCTCAGGGTGATCGGGAGCCCTACTTCTCTATTGTCGGAAAGATTTCAAGTCTTCTTCCTGCACATTTCATTCATATAGTCTTATTCAATTTTTACATTATACAAACTAATGTAACAATTAGGGGGGAAAACAACTAGTCTAAATTGAGGATATTTTACTGAGCAAACATCGCTACAAGGGTAGTGGTTCATAATTGAATTACGAAAATTTGGTTTAGCCGATTGGTAACCTTCACTAAGTTCAATCATGTAACTCACTCAATTAAAACACAGCGAATGCCATTCACAACATATGAATATCAAAAACTATAATGGTGAATTTTTTTTTTTAAACAAACAACAATTAAGCTATGAAATTAAAGGGAAAAAAAAGAATTACCCTGACACTGTCATAGCCAGCAAGGCGGAGGAAAGCATACTGAAGCATCCATGGCCAGCAGAGAGAACGAACCGGTCCCAATTGAAACAGTATGGGTTCTTGCAGTTGTACCTTATCACTTCATTATACAATATGTGACCCATCGGAGCACAACCCATGGGTAGACCCGGGTGACCCGAATTCGCCTTCTCCACTGGATTGATCGCCATGAGCCGGATTGTGTTGACCGACTTCTCAATGAGCTCAGTGTTTGTCTTTTCTAGAGTCTCCGCGACCGCCACCCTGACCACGGCAGCGTGTGACCCTACGCGCCTCCGTCTAGATGAGAAGTTTTTAGATTGAGTTCTTTACAATATCGATATTAAATTATATATGTTGCTTAAATTCTTTAAAAAAGAAAAAATTGTGTTTGGGAACCTACATATAAGAGTAGCATTATGAATATATCATATCTATTTGTGTTTATAAATGTTAAATCAATTTGTTAGCTTCATAGGATAAGATGCAACAACTCAACTTTTGAGCATTTAGACTGGCCTTGATAATGATTAACTCCACCTAGTGGCCAGTGTATCATGTATGTTGGCAACCAATGACATGAAAATAATGGCTTGTTTTGTCATCAATGATGGCAAAAAACTGCTTTGAGGTACCCCATTTTTTATGGAAAAAATCTTTAGTGGACAATGTTATTAAAATGTATTTTAAGGTACACAGTATTATAAGGAAATTATAAATGGGATACTTTCTTGCCAGATATGTGTAAATACCGATGAGATTTTATTGTATGATATAAATGCCCTTCTCAACACCCGAAAAGTGTAAGTAAGGTGTCCAATTGACTTGATGGAAATGCAGTTGTTGTATTAATTACTCTCATCCTCTCTCTTCTTCAAAACCCAAACATCATCTCCCCTTCAAACTTGAAATCCTAGAAAATCCTTTAACTAAAAATCAAAGGAGACGAAGGAAGAAGAAGTGATGGGTTAGATTATCTATGGTTGGAAGCAAAAGATTGAAGGTTTATGCAATGTTGAGCAGTGTTCAAAACCTTTTTTTTTTAAATTTGATCATTGTGTTGCTATGATTATCTTCAAATACTTGCCTGGGATTTTCTCCAAAAATGGAGAATGTGGGTTGTTAGAAGTTAATTGTTGAAATTCTTGTCAATAGATGAGAATTATCATTGGTAATTGGAAACCTTGGGTTTGTTGGGTTAGGGTTTATACAATTCTTTGGTCATGAAAATATAAATAACAAGTTAGGGTTTCGTTTATGTGAAATGCCTTGATGGCTCTGTTGAATATGAAATCAAAGTTAGTATGTGATTGTGTGAATTTTTGCTTCAAATTAGTGGTTTGTGCACTGTTCTCCATGCTCTGTTTGGTGATGATTGCAATGGGCGTTGTTCAATTGTATGTCATGTATTTGAATGAGTTGTTGTTGTTGATGTTATGAGAGTTTAGTGTCGTGGTTTTGATTGTAACAAGTTATTATTTCCTTAACGGGGTGATCGAGGTTTGGTAGTTCATTATAAGGATAAAATGATTTCAATGCAAGATATTTCTATTGATAAGTATCAAAGTATTGACCTATTTATATATGTAAGGTCTTTAGCT
The DNA here is from genome assembly GCA_017589665.1 of Selenicereus undatus. Classification (NCBI taxonomy): domain Eukaryota; kingdom Viridiplantae; phylum Streptophyta; class Magnoliopsida; order Caryophyllales; family Cactaceae; genus Selenicereus; species Selenicereus undatus. The sequence goes on from JACYFF010019584.1 coordinate 96,548,292, forward strand.
AGGAAAGATGAGGTAAATTTGTCTAAACTTCCAGGGTTTAGACAACATCCTCCTGGTAGAGAAAACCAGATATAGCCACTTAGAACAGATGGTGACTAGGTTAGGTCAGCTACTAGCTAGTCATTGGGGGAAAATGAAAAAGAGTATTGTGATTCCATTGTACATTAACGAGCTACCAAAGGCAAGCAATTTACAGAAAATAGTGGAAAGTCTAGACAAGTTGAATCACAGCAGAGAGAAAGCCCAAGCCCAATATGACAATGAGCTTAGACTTAATGAAGCTAAGGTATGGGCTAACAATTTGATAGTTACCCCTTCTACTGATGTGATTCTCAGTGGAAACTCCTCAAAAGCCCAACCAAAATCACCTACAAGCAAGACTTCCACTAAAGTATCCTTAACCTTTGTAACATCTAGTAAGTTGCTAATTATGAGACCCAGAGCAAGGGCAACAAACCAGCGTATTATGCCATCACAAATTGATAAGGGCTTTCATTGCAATTCAACAAGATCCAAAAGCTCATATTACTTAAAAGCCACTACCTCACCAAATTCTACTTCTAAAAGTCCAGACCCACCCCCCACCATCCCAAGAAGAGCCCACACAAGATCTTAAGGCGCTTCTAACCAAACTTCTCCAAACTCAACTCCTATTACAAAACGCCCAGCCTCACCTTCTTATACAAGGTTCTCCTAGCCTATGACTTCCCAACATGTTGTCTCTCCAAACTCCCAAACTGTAACTTCTCTTAATAACCCTACAAGGCCTCAGACTAGATCCCAAACTAGCCCTCCAAACCCTAATTCTCTAACTTTAACGTTGCAACAAATGCATCGCAACCTATACCTTCACACAATAACCCCTCCCGACAAATCTACATCTCTAGAATGCCTTAGACTAGAACCTAAACTATCCCTAACCCTTCAAAGAAGAAAGATACAGGTGTTAGTACTTCAAAATGAAGCGAAGACTTTGATTTGGGGATAGCGTGAGTTGACTTGTCAGGATTGCATGATTTTGATATACATTCCTTATGCCAACCATCGGTGCCCCTAGGATTGAAAGGCAAGGTCTATCGAATTATAGTTAGACCGGTTGTTCTTTATGGATCGGAATGTTGGCCTCTGAAAAAGACGTAGGTTCAAAGGTTGATGGTAGCAGAGATGAGGATGATTAGGTGGATGTGTGGTTTTACGAGAGTAGACAGAATTAGGAATAGAGTAATTAGGGACTTAGCTAAAGTAGCCCCCATCGAAGATAAGATGAGAGAAACAAGACTCCGATGGTTTGGCCATATGAAAAGGAGAAGTGTGGACGCTCCAATGAGGAGATGTGAGATGATCGACATCCCCGGGGGTAAAAGAGGGAGGGATCGACCAAAGAAGAGTTTGGACGAGGTGATTAGAGAGGACTTGAAAATTATGGGTTTGACGGAAGACCTGGCTCAGGATAGGAGGTTGTGGCGGGATAGGATTAAGATCTTATAACGTAGAGAGTCGACTACATAGTTGTCTTTTGGCTGCAGTGGCATAGTGCTGGTATGGGTATGTTGTGCTCGTATGCAGATTGTACTTTCTTCTGGAAAGAGACAGCGTTTGCGTACCTCGGATTCTTAAAGTATGTTACCGTCCTCTGTTATATTGTTATGGCTTTTTACAGCTTCAACATTTTGTCCCGTTAAATTATCTTAGTCATTCCTTGCTATGTGGCCCTAATTTTCGCCATTAAATGTTTTCATAAAAGCTTTCCTCTATAAAACATTTTCACAAAATCTTTTTTTGTGGGTCTCTTGGACCGGCCTCTCTAAGGGTAGGAATGCCGGTAGAGGTAAGGTTGTATACAGTTGGATCTCTCCAGACCACGCAAAAGCGGGACCCACACTTGGAGGTCTTGTTGTTGTTGTTGTTGTTGTTGTTGTTGTTGTTGTTGTTGTGGTATTCCTTATGCCAACCACAGACAGTAGAGATTTATGTCTTTGATAGTGACGGGGAGGATAATTAGGTGGCAACAGCTGAAAGGAGTGATTGTGATGACAGTGAGGACAGTGACTTTAGGGAATGTCAATAAGATGAATATGAGAAGTACAAGAATTTGTCAAAGGCACATATTGTGAGTTAATTCATGTCTGCACCTTGTACATGCCATTATGCAGTTGTTCTTCATATTATTCGCTATATCAAAGGTACCCTATATCATGGATTTTTATGCCCTTTTAAGACTCCTCTTGAGTTTCGGGCATATTCAGATTCCGATTGGGTAAGTGATCCCACTAATAGACGGCCTAGTACTGGGTTTTTTTTTTCTTGATTATTTATTAATTTCTTGGTGGAGTAAAAACCAAATTGTTGTTGCTGCTCAAGTGTAGAGGCGGAATACCATGCTCTTGCATAGACTACTTTCGAACTTGTTTGGTTAAGGTGGCTTTTAGTGAATAGGTGAGCTACTCAACTTTCTTTCACCCCTCTTCAATGTGACAATTGTAGTGCTATACAAAATGCCTATAGTGATGTGTTTCATGATTGAACCAAACACATCAAAGTCAATTGTCATTTCATCCAACACCATCTGGCATCAAATGATCTTCATCTTATATTTGTGTCCTCGCTTGACCAAGCTGCCATGTGTTTACTAAAGTTCATTTGCGTGAACGCTTTGAAGAGCTTATATCTAAGCTCAAGATGGGATTTGCACCACCACCTTGAGCTTGAGGGGGGTGTTGACGGGATTAAAAGAAGGTAATATTTGTGACACTATTCTTGGGTACATTTGTAAACAGGATCAATTTTGTATCTTTAGAATTATTTTATTGCCTTATTTTAGGTATAGTACAATGTATATAACCTCATGTATATTTCTTTGGAATTCAACTTGACATTCAACTTTTTCCCACGTTCTTATTTCAGTTGTTGTGCTAACAGTTGAGATGGCCTGGCTTGGACTAAAGCTCTAAATGTAACTTCCAACTCATCACCTAGCTAGGCCAACTTTCTGTAGAGTAGCAAATGTTTGCTCAAATCAATTGATATTTGGTCCACTAATTAGATTATCGCAGACAACACCAAAAGATAATAATTTTTAAAAAAGAATCTTCAAACAAAAAGGTAGGGTCAGGTTCAGATTGGGTCTTGGGTTTCCAATTGGGGTAGCTTGTTTTTTCATTATCTTGGGTTTTGAATCTCAGAGTCATCCGTATCTTTGAAATTCGCAGGTAGAGTTGTTTTTGAATTCAGGTCCATATTTGCTCCTGTAACGGGAATTTTTAGCTTGAACATACCTTACAAACAAAATCATGGCTATAGACATATTTTCAAATGGGTAAATATTAGTAATACTAATGCATATTAGCTAATTTCTTTAAGTTTAATGCATAGTACTAACATTGATGGACCTTTATTCTGCACTAATGAGAAATACTGGCAATTCATATAACGTGTTGATGTTTAAACGAATGCAGTTTTATTGCTGAACTATGTGCATCTTTACTCTTTGTTTTTCAGGTGGTAATAGTTGTCAGACTCTCTTCTCTTGCGGCGTTTGGGAGTGTACTGTCAGAGCATTCTCCATGATGAACCAGTTTTTTGGCTCATCAGTGGGGGCCTACTCCTTCCATATCATCCCATGAGCTAATTTTTCAGCTCCCAAGTTTTCCTATCCACAATGAAAGACTCGCAACTTTTGTTCATTAAATACAATAATACTCATTGACCCATTCTATAACACACAACTTTATTTTTAGAATGAAAAAAAGAAAGCTCAATTAAAAATATTTAAAAAATGAAAAAGTTCTCACAAGCAGGCTCAAGGCGCCGAGGCCACTTGCGAGGCACGAGCCACGAGAAAGACGCTGCGGAAAATCCTTCGCCTCACCCTCTTTTCTCTCCTCTTTTTCCCTTGTGGGCTAACCGACGGAGGTGGTCTCATATGTGAGAATCAAGGGTCTAGTTGGATCATGAAATAGTTTGAGATTGCAATATTCGTCTGTTGTGAAGTTTGGGGTGGCCCAAGGAAGAATCACTCAAAAAAAAAAAAAGTGATGAACCAACTCAAAATTAGACAACACAATCCAGTCACCGGCATAGAAAGTCTAACAATTGGGCCCACAACCCAAACTATCAAATCCAAAAGTGGAAGACATAGAACTGATAAATTTAATAGCCTTCTTTAAAACAGAAGATATGGGACAAAATCCTCTTACATATATATTCACACATACAGATAGTTGGAGTGTTATAATATGTACCATTGGTTGTAAAAAAGATGTCAATTTAAATTTCAAACGAAAAAGTAGTTTGTAATTGTGCATGGTGAGCTAATCAAAAACCAACTCCAAATATTGGGAGTGGACTGTATATATATTAGCGATGGCAAAAATTCGACTTCAGGTCGAATAAATTGGATAATGTCATAATTTGGACAAGAAATTGATGTCCAATACCCAGTTTTTTCTAGGTCAAACATTTCAAAAAAGGCTAAATTCAGACAGAAAATTCATGACCGTACCCAATTTTTTTCTTGATTGGACAAATTTGAGTATTCGGGTCGGACATTTTTTTTGCCAGCTCTAATATATATGTATAGTATATCAACATCAATAACGAGTTAATTTGGGATGGTTGTGTGTGTGTGTGTGTGTGTGTGTGTGTGTGTGTGTGTGTATATATATATATATATATATGTATATAC
>JACYFF010019584.1:96587975-96604326 GCA_017589665.1 Selenicereus undatus
TTTTTTTTTTGCTTTTCTCCTTATGCTCATTCGCCTGGGTGAGTAGTTCTTGGCTTATTAGGCGTTGAACTCCCTGAGAAACAACTTAGCATGTATTCGGGCTTCTTCCCTGTTTAGGGGTTTTATTTAGATGTGTAAAGCACTTATTCAAGCCCATATAGAGGCATCGGAGTTAAGCTTATTTTTACACTTCTTGTTTTTCTAATTTTTTTCTCTTCTCATAATTAAGCCAAAACTAGACGTAAATTAACCAAGTAGAATGTCCCTCAACCTAAATTTCAATAACGAATACCAAAACTCAATAGTTAAGTATACAAGGTAAGTACAAAACTGCACATGTGAAATGGGGTCATTGTGAAAGATCGGAGATCACATTATAGACAAGTGTTCCATCATGCATATTCGACTTATATACAAATTAGCAACCAAGCTATAAAAGATCAAAAACCAATAACAAAGGCACAAAAGTCCCTCAAAGCCAAAAAGAAAAATTATACAAAAATTGAAAAGATTGAAAATTTTCACAAAAAATACACTCAAAAGGGTATATGACTCCTCACCCCCACACCTAAATCTCACAATGTCCTCATTGGGAGCCGAGGAGTCACTACCACCACAAAAACACACAAAAACAAAGAAAATGAAATCACGCAAGAACACTGAACCTACGCACGTATACATAAGCTAGCACACTCCCTGAAAAACACAATCTTGCCCAATCAACACTAAGACCACACATATATACAAAACTAACACCATCAAAAACTAATATATACAAATCCAACAACACCACCAGTCACAAAACACAAATACGTATAAAAACAAACAAAGGTGATCATAGCCATCAATCGGCTCCACAATATCCCAAGTTTCACCTCAAAGTTGATCACCAATAGAAAAACAACCTGATACTCGCAACTAAACACAACCTAATATTCACAACTAAACAAAAATAAAAAGAAAGAAAATAAATAAAAAGAAGGGAGAAGAATGAGAACGATTATACCATAGCGGGTACTAATTGTACCCAAACTATACCTCTTTAGGATGGTGTTGTGGAGGCCTGAGGAGCATTAATCACTCCTTATCATCAATCACGACTCGCGGTGTCAACACGTATGTTGTCAAAGCTCGAAAGAGCTTGTCATGTGCCTTTGCATGCATCTCAAAGTGATGTAAGTAAGAGACCACTAGTAAAGATGTAGCAAATAGAGTTAGTGCCCTCTTAAACTTATCAAATGCCATAGAAAAATCGAAAGTATGATCAAAGAAAGTATTCCACAAGACTTTCCTAGGCAAGTCATCCAGGTCTACACAATAAGGATCCAAGGAGGGATTATACCTCTAATGTCACCGAGGGACTCTTGAAACTCATGCAAATGAGAGGAAATGGTGGGAAGGAAGGGGGATGAAACGGGGACTAAATCAAGTGACTCAGTGCAAATGGGATCAACATGCTCAATGCTAGGAGCCGCATTAGCCCTCACATCATTACTATAATACTCCTGAAAAGAGGACTCTAACAATGCAATACTACCTAACCAATCTAGCAAATCATCCTCTACAGAACTAGCATCACCCCTAAGAGACTCACCCATTTCTAGCCCCGTGCACTGAGCTAAAGGGATGGGAGAAGAAAGGAAGCGCAAGACACCCTCAGTAGTGTCTCTAGGCATGCTAGACAAGGATGGAACGCCTAATGGTAAAGATGTCAAGGAAGGATTATTCGCTTTCTGTAGGCCGATCAAAGGTGAATCAACCATAAAATCCGGCTCTAAGGGAAGGGAAGAATCATAGTCATCATAGAGACTAAACTCAAGTCTAGGGGAAGATGGACTAGGGTCGGTCTCATGCAATAGGCCACACTCCCTCATCTTACCAACAAAACACTCATGTCGCTCATTCATTGTCTCTATTACAGCATGAAGTCTAGCATAGCATGCATTGGAAATATCATAATAGGGACAAGAATTCGCATCATGGTCAAAAGATTAACACTAAGAGCACAAAAGAGGAGAATAAGCCTACAAATCATAGAAAGTGGGGGAAGGGCATACAAAAGACTCACTAACATTCTCGTGATGTCATTAATGCCAAGCCAAAGACTCAAATAAGTCCCGCATATCATCAACATCTAAAGAACACAAACCACCATAACACATGGACTGAAGGGTGACTCGGGTCTCATGTGTTATCCCCTCAAGCACAACATTGCATATTTCCCATTTTTCATACGTGAAATGCACATATCGAGCACGGTAATCATTCAATCTAGACAAGTATTGCTAAAAATGCTCGTGCTCAAATTGAGGTAAATGGAAAATAGCCATATCAATTTTTTTTTGTTTTTTTTTCAAATTTTTAATTTTTAATTTTTTTTTGGATTTCTAAAGGCCTAGCCTCGAATGTTCAAGTAAACTCCGATATTGACAAACGCTAACTCCCCAGCAACAGCGCTAAAAGCTTGATAGGAAAAATTCGAGTTTTAATATTTGTAAACCCAAGTGTAAGGTTTATCGTTAAGTACTCGGGGTGTCGTCCACTTGGAGTTGGGTTTCAAGTACCGGGATTAGGTTGAGTGTTTCAATCTAGGCCAAGTGAAAAGAGCAAGAAAAGCAAGCTAAGCTAAGATAACGAACATAAAAGAAAAGGAGCTTGGAATTGCAATTGGACTAATTAATGAGCTAAGTATTCTAGATGAGTCCTAACCTACCCAACCTACGCCAACAATTAAGATGGTTAGTTTCACCATTAAAGATCACCAAGTCCTCTCTCGAGGGTCATGGGTTAGTCTAATTGGCCTAACTACCTATTTTCGTGGGATTAAACCACAAGGTTAGCAACCCAGGGATTTAGGTAGAATCGGGACTATTTTCATGTCCAAACCCCGACCATTCTCTTTCCCACACTAGCTAGTTAACCTCACCTATCGGTCTAAGTCAACCACCCAAAGATAAGAATGAAAGCTCTCTCAAGCATTTCATCAGACATGTGGCGGGCATGGGACAAAACTCTAAATTGGAGGCATAAATTAGGTGTGATTAGGCCTAGTACAAGACTAATTAGCCATAAAAGGGCTAATTACAACCCAAGGCAACCAAAGTCACAACTAATTGACCACAAAGCATAAAAGCCCCAATTTAAACCTAAGCCAACAAACAAGGACACAAACATGAAATTGGAGAAGTAAATCTAGTGTAGCATGGATTAAGACAACTACCAAACAAGAAATCATAATAAAAATCAAACATTTAGACTAAACATGAACTAAACTAACAAAATTAAAACAAGAGTAATAAGGGCAAACATGAAATAAAGAGAGAGAAAAGGGAAACTTAGGCTTGGATTGATTGAATGAACTTGAAATCTACACGCTTGAATCCCAAAATAATCCTAAACTACCTACATTATTTCCCCCCTAATGGGGTCTTTTTTTGCTAAAACCTAGGCTAAGAATCCTCAAACAAGTCTCCAACAGTCCCCTAAGAAGTCCCAAGAAAAAGCCGTAAAAAGGAATCAAAACCGGGCTACGAAACACGCGAACTGGGCTTTGGCGACGACTATCTTAATCCTGACAGAGGGGGGTGTTGCGGCCGCGATGGCCTATCTTAATCCCAACGGGGGGTGTTGCCAGCCCCTGTTGGCCACCTTGCAGTTGTACGATAGCCGTCATGCAGGCGTTAGGTGGTCGTTGTGTGATGCTTTGTTTTCTTTCCTTTTTTGCTAATTTTCAGGGTTCTTTATTTAACTTGTTACCTACAACAGTAAATAAAACAAGTAAAAATCCTAAAAACTAAGTTATTATACGAGCTAAAAATTAGATGAAAGATGCACGTAAAATACAACAAATTAGCGCCCAACACACGTGAAGAACATGTCGTCGACTCTTGGATATCAAAACCCCTTTTCTTGATTAAGATAAAACTTCTTATGGTTCCCTCAAGATTAATTTCATTCAAATTAATTCAAGGAGATCAAATCAAAAGATTACTTTAATTGCACTCAATACAGAGCTTGTATTCAAAGATACACTATCAATATAAAAATTCATTTTGTTTCTCAATTTCTTGTCTAATTTATTTTAGGATGAAAATTTGTGCATACAAATTTTGGCACGCTCGATGGAACATCTATGTCTCTCATCTCTTTCTCAAAAGTACAAACTCTATATTTTTCGAAAACAATATGGCCCCACAGAACATCGTCCCTCAATCTTGAAGGAAGGTTATCTGATCCATGTTTCAAGGATCAATAACTACTAGCATAGCGTTGCATCTAGTGAGGTTATGACTAGGAGTATAAAACACAATTTCCATGGAGTAATAAATTGTTACTGCAACGTCGCAGTCACGAAAGATCCAAAATCTCGACTCCAATGTGCCTAACAGAGTCAACCCAATCGTATCTCATTCTTTGAAGCAGAAAAGTTTGTTGCTAGCTTCAATAAGCTGCAAACAATACCTTGTGGGATGGATGAACTCCAAAGTCTCACCAACCCGACCTGCTAATCCTTGGCATCATCGAAGTAATCACTTACCTCACATGCCAAAGTTGAATCCGCTAATATTGTCATCATACCTGTTATGGTGACAGAGGATGCCAACTTCGAAGAATAACTGGTAAGCATTCAAGTTATGCTAGATAAACTCTATAAAGAGAGTGCCGAAGAGGACACCCAATTGAACTGTTAAAACGAGCAGATTACTGAGTTGGCAACGAAGTTGGACAAGAAGTCATTTAAAGCTTCTAATAAAGGCTTAGGCGATGAAGATCCTGACAAAGAGTCTAATCGCAATAAAGACTCAGACGACGAATGCATACCAGAGAAGGATTCTTTGTTAGGTTCGATGTCTGCTGAGTAGATTCAAAGTTTAATTATGAATGTAGCTAAGGATCAATTAGGAAAAGGAGTTCGTAAGACGAATGTATACAAGAAGCCTTATATAAAGAGGGTTGATGTTCTTCGTATGCTCCATGTCTATCAACCCCCAAATTCAACCAATTTGATGGAAAGCGCAACCCTAAATGTCACAATGGACAATTCCTCGAAATGTGTAGTAATGTTGCAACTTAAAGGGATCGGTTAATGAAGCAGTTTGCTCGATCTCTTAAAGAATTTCTTTCGATTGGTATAATGATTCATCATTCATTAGGAACAAGTGGAGTAGGAGCTCCTTAGTGGATTCTACAACACTCAGTGTAATGGAACTAATGAGTACCAAATGGTAAAAAGATGAACAAGTCTTTGCTTACATTAACTATTGGAGATCTCTCAGCATTGAGAGCAAGGATTGTTTGTATGAAGTATTTATGATTGAAATGTGCATTTAAGGCATGGAGCAGACTTCCTTTATGTTTTATAGATGAGCAAGCCAAGGGCTTTTCAAGAGCTAGCTACTAAGGCGCATGACATAAAAATAGTGATAGTAAACCGACACTATAAGTCCTCTTCCTCATATAATATCAAGAAGGAAAAAAGTCATACCAAGAAGAGTTTTATGCCCCCCAAAGGCATCAATAAGGGAAGCCATGGCTACTTCCACTGAAGAACCTATGCGAATTTTAGGGAAACCTAGGCTAAAAGAGGAGAAAAGATCATCCCTGAGGGATGTTGGAAGGCAGCGGGCTACGTTGGAAGAGCTTCAAGGGAAAAAGTATCTGTTTCTTGATTTAGACTTGTCATAAATGTTGGATGATTTGCTTTAGAATAGGGTTATTGAACTCTTTACGCTAAAGCGGCCTAAAGAGGTTGAAAGGACTATTAACCCAAAGTACAATCACTATCATTGGGTCATTATCACATTGAAGGAACGTATTATGCAGTTAGCTAAAGAAGGGAGGATCATACTAGACTTACATGACTCCGCTGACACCAATCATATCTCTGCCCAGGTGGAGTACTTTCCTATGTCATGGCAGCAAAGGCCCACTCGCTCTCGTGATAGGGTCAAGACCAATGTGATTTTCTCCGAAAGAGAGGAATTATTCACCCTTCAATTTGGAAGCTTGTAACTTATCGTTATCCGCTTAATGGTTCAAAACCCAACGGTGGAGGCTAGTCTTATCCCGAAGAGGATGAAAAAGGATGGACACTTATCACCCTGTGGAGGTCGAGAAAGCAAAAACAAGCTTAGGTTCCACCTATCCATCATAAAAAGAGACAAGGCGAGAAGAAGAATCCTCGATGTACAAAGGACAAAAAGAAGTTAAAACAAAGAAAATCAACTCTTTGACCTATTTGAGCAAGTGTCACTTATTCATGTCACTTTGGTAGAGTTTTTCCCAATGGGCTACTTCGAGAAAGTCACTATTAGTATGACTTTATGCTAAAAGCTAAAAGACGAGGGAGGCATAGAGGAAGAAAAGTAGGAGAAATCTACAAAAGGTGATGTTAGAACTCTAATTATTTTAGAATCCCTATCGACATGCATTGGTTGGACGCAAATCTTTCATTTGCTAGAAGAAATACATTAAAGCTTTATGCTGACATGGTTATGGATGTTCGTGAATCAATAAAAGTTCATGAATTAATAAAAGATGTTACTTAATATGTTGCCTGTAATACTGCCATCATTTTTACTAATGATGACCTCATGTTAGCGCCTCACAATCGTCCTTTGTTCATACTGGCTATATCGGGGGGGAAAAGTTGAACAAATCATGGTAGATGGGGTGTTAGTTATTAACATCATGCATAATTTTACAATGAATGACTGAGGAATCACAGTGAAAGAGCTTTTTAAGATTCAGCATGCGATTGGCGTCATTCACCTCAAACTAACAATGGATCCGGTGACCTGTCAACGTCTTTAATCTTTCACATAATCTAAGACTTCCTAGAAGCAGTTGATTAGATGTCCATGGTTCCATGAGCATGCAATAATAGCTTTAACTCTCCACTAATACATATAATATTGTGGTGGTGAAAGGAGGACCGATGGTAATGTCAAGCCATTCACTAAGGCAAAATCACATTTTGCTGAAGCTTAATTCCATGACATCTAAGGAGATGATAGCATGATCAACAATTTACTCTATAGGAAAGGTGATTTAAAAGCTGTACAGGATACACATGTGTTGACAAGGCACACTGATGTAAAACAACAACAATGTTGCAAAGAGAAGGATAAATAAGTTGGTAAAGTCCAACCAACTAAACAGGTTCCTAAACAAATGGTCATTTCAACAAACTCCATGGCACTTGTTATGAGGTATGTTCCCAAATCTTATCGCAAGGAAGGATAATCGCCCTTTAGTGGAGTTGTAAATGAAGAAGCTTAAGGTAATATTATCAATAAGTCTAGTGAGGCAAGCTTAGGTGCCCTTAAGGAAAGTGTCACATTGCCGACACGAAAGGTGTACTAGCCAAAGGTAAGTAAACACCTTCTCATTGGGTTTGTATCTTCTTTTAAGGCCTTGTCAAAGAGGAGGATAACGTGCCACATACGCAAACCAAAGAGGGATTTGATCTAGTGCATACCAGTTTATGGGAAAAGCTGGTTATGACTTTCAAAATCCAAACTATCTTAGGAGACATAGTTGAAGCCAAGCCACAAGGTCTTAATGAAACTTAAACCAAAAAAAAAACCCAACAGAAAAGAGGTTTAGTAGGTGTCTCTAAAGTTAGACTTGGCTATACGCTACCACAGCCAATTAGAATCTCAGGGTGATGGAAGCACAAGTAGTTGGCGGTTCAGCACATCTCCATTGAAGAAATAGGTTTAAGTGAACAAGATGATGCTCATCCTAGCACAAAGTCTTCTATGTTTGATAGAGTATAATCATCCACATCAAAGAAATGTCTATCTGTCTTTGCTAGAAGGGGGTTCAAAATCTTAAGCGTTCTATGTTTTGAGGGATAAAGGGCAATGCACAACCAAAGATTTTAGTATCTAACAAGATCAAGAAGGAAACAAAGCCATTAAAGACACCATCCTATGAACTTAAGAATATGGTGTTCAATTATCTTAGTGATATGAATGAGATACGAAGTTCTATTCATTCATGATGAAGCGATTTTTAATCCTAGACATCAAGACAGATGGATTACTAAGAGTGAAAAAGCATGTTGTGATCTTCACTGTCCAGCGAAGTAGCTCTGACTCCAACAAGAAGGATAAACAAGAAGATGTAGCTTCTAATCATATCATAGTTCAAGAATGTGAGCACTCAGATTCAGGGATAAGCTTACAAGGATTCCTAAAATCCTCGAAGACGGGGCAAGCTATAGTTAATGATCTAAAGAAGTTGAATTTCATAAATGCCAAGGGACGTCGCAGTATCTATGTAAGCTCATTGCTTACACTTGAGGAACAAAATGACTACTTCAATATTCTCTCAGAATACAAGGATGTGTTTGCATGGAGTTACAAGAAAATGTTAGGGCTTGATCCCAAATTCACAATCCATCATTTATCCATCAAGAAGGGTGTTTCGCCTAAAAAGTAGCCTAAATGGCATTTACATCCAAAGTTAGTACCTAAAATTAAAAAAGATGTCAACAAACTCATAAAGGCGGGGTTCATTTATGAGTTAAAGCACTCACCTGGATTGCAAACATTGCTCCTGTAAGGAAGAAAATGGGTAACTTTGTACTTACGTGGACGTTTGAGATCCCAATGATACATATCTGAAAGATGACTTCCCATTGTCCGTCACCGAGCTCATGATAGATTCAAACATATGACACGAGGCCTTATCATTCATGGATTGTACTATAGGATATAATGAAATTCAAATAGCGCCAGAAGATCAAGATGTGACAACCTTTTGCTCACCCAAAGGCATGTTTTGCTATAAAGTGATGCCCTTCGGTCCAAAGAACACAAAAGCAACATATCTAATGGTACTGCAAAGCATTTTTGATGGCATGCTCCATAAGACAATTGACTGCTATGTCGATGACAGAGTGGTTAAATGCAAGAAAAGGTCGGACCATATTCAAGAACTTCAACATATCTTCAAACAATAGGAAAGTTTGAGTTGAAGATGAACCCACTCAACTATGCTTTTGGTGCTACTTCTAGAATGTTCTTGGATTTCATTATCGCCATATGGGTATAGTGATTGACCAATCTAAAATCAATGCAATCCAAGAGGTGCCTGAGCCTAACAATCTTAAAGAGCTTCTTGGTCTTCAAGGTCAGTTGGCGTATATTCAAAGGCTCATATCAAATCTCACCAATCGTTGTCATATGTTTTTCCACCTTATGAAAAAAGGAGCACCTTTTGAGTGGGACGAGTCATATAGCAAACCTTTCAAGAAAATTTAAAAGTAGTTTTCGAATCCTCTAGTTTTAGGAGCAATAAATCCCAATAAACATTTTATACTCTATATTGTGGCTCAGGAACCATCATTGGGAGCATTATGTATTCAAAATAATAAGGATAAAGAAGTGGCTCTATACTACTTAAGTCATCTCTAGTTTGGGTTGAATTAAAATACTCTCGTATCGAAAAGATTTGCTTGTCAATTGTGTTTGCCATTCAAAAACTAAAGCATTACATACTTACTTATACAGTGCAGGTAGTTTATAAAGCAAATTTGATCATTTTATCTTATCAATGTCAGTTCTTAGTGGGTGACTTATGAAATGGGCTATGATCTTGAAGCAACAAGATCTTGTCTACATACCATGGAGAGCAGTTAAAAGGCAAGTGCTAGCGAACTTTTTAAGCAGATCACCCCAATTATCCCAATGATTGGGAGCTAAACGATGAATTACTAGGTGAGGATGGGTTCTTATCAATATCTTCCCACCTTCGAAAATATACTTTGACAAAGCCGCATGAAATGATGTGGTTAGTGCAGGAATAGTGTATGTCTCCCCAAAAAAGCATGTCATCAGTTACTAATTCGTGCTAACTTAGTTGCGGTCAAATAACATGGCTGAGTATTAGGCATTAATCTTAGGCTTTCAAATGGCTATTGAAATGGGAATCAAAGATATTAACAGCGAAGGTGAGTTGGAGTTGGTCATCCAATAACTTCTCAAGGTCAAAAACGACGATCTCATTTCATAGCATAGATACGCCTTATGGTTGCTTAAAATGCTTGAAACTATCAAATTAGAGCATGTTCCAAAGAGTGCCAACAATATGGCTAACGAATTTATAAACCTTGTAGCCACTTTGGTATTAAGGCAGAAGAAAGCATGAATGTCCCTATGTGCAAGCGATGGGTTGTTGCCACCTTATGAAGATTTTGAGGAAGATGTCAATGCAAACAGTGATTGAGAGGTAGATGAAGAATATTGATGCTAACCACTCATTGGTTACTTGCAGCATTGGAAGCTCCCTAATGACTCAAGCATACACAGAAATTCAACAAAGAGCTCCCTGCTTCCTTTACTTCAATGAGACTATTTATTGACATTCCTTTCTAGGCCTTTGGTTGCGATGCTTGGATAAAGAAGAGGTAAGACAACCAATGAAAAATTTCCACTTGGGAGTGACCCCATCAGGCAAGACCCATTGTATGATCGTATCAAAGGATGGGTTACTATTTGCCTACTATGTTATAAGATTGCATCGACCATGTAAAGAAGTGTGATGCCTTGGGACTTATCACTTCAAAGTCTTTTACAAGCCACTCATACATCTTAACAACAACTAACTACTTTTCTGAATAGGTGGAAGAAATCCTGCTAAAAGAAGTCAAAAAGAAAAATATCGTTGGTATTACTCAAACACACATCATCTACCAATATGGCGTGCCCCAGTAGCTAATCACTAACAAACAGTAAATCATTTGTCAATAAGCTGGCAACTAGCCTCCATGAAAAGTTCAAGTTCATTCAACACAAACCTTCAATATACAATGCACCTAAAAATGGGTTAGCAAAAGCCTTCAACAAAAAGTTTCGCAGGTTGCCAGGCACAGAGGTGGCACATTCGAAGCAAGATTGGCATGAGAGACTAGCAGGCGCTCTTTGGGCATACAAAGCCTCATACAAGATGCTAACTCAGTTGACCCCTTTTGCTCTTGCATAGGGAGTTGAAGCGCTTTTGCCTTGAAACTTTGAATCCATTCACTGTGCATTGCCATACAAAAAGCTTAAGCCAAAGATAAAAATTACAAGCTCCACTTCATTGAGCTACAAGTTCTTGATGAAAAAAGACTTTGAGCGCAACAAAAATTAGAATGCTATCAATCTCACTTATCACAAGCATTCAATAGAAAGGCATGACCACATTCATTTCAGGTTAGAGATCAAGTACTCATAGTGAAGAGGCCAGTCATTATCCCTCACAAGACTGGAAGCAAGTTCACTTCTAAATAAGATGGTCCTCATGTGATATGAGAAGTTCACACAAATAGTGTTGGAGTATGAGTTGAGCCGATAAATGGCAAGTTCCTAAAGATTCATTATCCTTGATGTATTCTTACTTGTAAGCTCCTAAGATAGAGCCTAAATTGCTCATTCATTTAAGACAAATTCCCTTGTGATATTCCAGCCCCGTAAGTGTATCAACTGTGAATGACCAGACAACAAAATATTATTACTTGAACTACATATGGCTCAATCCTTTAGGTGTTGTACTCCCTTTAGAGATGTAGGTAACTTGGGCTTACATCCAGGTACAATCACTAAAAAAAGAAGAAATGAAGTTTGATCATGCTAAACATAGGGGCCTTTAAAGGAGAGCCTGAGAGACTAGGCACGACATCAATTCATATATTGTCATAAAGTGAAAAGGACATGATGGATCTATAGAGAGAGTGAGAGAGAGAAACAAAGGCTAGGTAAAGTGTCCATTAGATGGTCCTTAAGTCTTCAAATGACTCCTTTACATAAGTTTCAGTCTTTTTCAAGCTAAATTTGGTGATTAGGTCTATAACTTTAGTGGCATTAATTTTATCAATCTGATCTTGTAAGTCAACGACCTCATGCTTAGTCTATTGAAGCAAATTCTCATTAGCAGCCACACGAGAACTAAGATCTTTGTTTTTGATCTTCTAACTTCTAAGGATTGCAACTCTTTCCATAGTTCCTCATGCCTCGATTCCACTTGCTCCAGCTTAGCCGTGATTGCTTTGTGATAGCTGCCTTCTGCATCCAACCAATTGGATACCTCTTAAAGCTTATTGCCAACCTGTATGTGGCAACTCTCTTGCACCTTGACAGTCATTCAGTTAGAGTATATCTCCTACAGATCTTTGAGGCCGTCCGTGTATTGAATTAGCCTTTCAACCTTATTCTTCAAAGGATTTGCATCATGTTTTCTTTTGTTAATGGGGTCATTAAAGCTGTCGAACTCGCCCTTAAGGCAATGAAGTCTTATAAGAGTACAAAATATCTTGTCAAGAATGAATTGACCTGTCACCCAAGCTCCACTTTTGTTTATTTCTCTTATGACTTCATCAAAGTTGAAGATAGAAATTTCTTGGGAAGCTCTTAAAGGATGAAATAGAGGGCGCATCAATGAAGCATCCATTATAGGGTTAGATTGGTATCATCGTCAGCATTTGGGTTATAAACACTCTTCAATTCATTGAGTTGCAGATTATTGTCAAGGAAATCCTGTCCAAGGGTTGGCAAGTGCCCAACTAAGAAGAAGTAGTGACTTCTTGTTGGTAGAGGAGCGTATGTTAATTTCTCGATGAAATTCATGCTATTGTTTTTTTTCCCCCTAAAATGCAAAAAAAAAGTAGGAGAAAAAGGGTCAAATGGCGACCGAAAGGTAAATATTTCAAGGGAAGCGAGACACAAAAATCACCACATATTTTGGTAATCCAAGATGTCCATGATATTCTCTGCATCGTTTGAATGAAGGAAATGACCTTACCATAATTCAACTCCTTTCATTTGACATTTGATATGCCTTGTTCATCAAGAGTGTAACTAATAATAGACTTTATCTTTTGTCTACTTAGCATGTGAAGGCCCAGGAGTAAGTTTGACCCTATCTGGGGCCTTCGCTGGCATAGCAGTACTCTGGATGAGAATTGCGCAGATAAGTATGACTGAGATGGTAACGCCTATTCCTGAGATATTTATGTGAGGAGTGTTGTCTTCTGTTACTAGAACATAAAGTCTTAAAGGCTTATGAGAGTAAACATTATTCAGTTTGGGCTTTGAATAGAAGCACCTTCATCACTTGGCATGTCTTTATTGAATAAACTACCTCATGTCCTCTTTGAGTTACCTTCGGATGGGGTAGCGTAAGCTGAAGTTGGGAGCACTATGGCTTGCCACTCTTGGAAATCATGCATGAACTTTCCTCCCAGAGGAAGGAAATGACCGGGAGATAACACCTAAGATCTCATTTCATATCAAAACATCCTCGTTGAAGTGGAAGCATATCCTTCGAACTTGAAAGAGTATTGAAGTCCATATTAGCAGGAATGTCTTGATAAAAACCAAATTGTCTGCTAAACCTATGGGGGCAATAATATTCCATAATAAAATGGCCCTCACAACGATATGAGATATAACTCAAATGAATGTTGACCAAATAAGCAAAGTTAGTGTGTTACAATCGATCGTTATCTATGAGAGTCTCCTTGATGTGGTTGCTAATGGAAGAATCCCAACAGAAACCTCTACTTGAGCTGACTAGCTCACATGCCTCTTCAAGAGTAAACAATTTAGCCCATCTAAAGCTATTAAATTTCACTATTCGTGTGTTAGGGGAAACTTTATCATCAAGGTTATACATCCGAAAATATTTAGCCGTCTAAGAGTTCAGAAAGTTCTATGAGCATTAACCTCCTTTTCTTCTTGGATGTGAGGAATGAGAAATCTCCCCCTAACCCTATAAATACTAGCTAGAATAGTAGAATGGAGATAATACCCTATCCTCTCACCATATTGTAAGCAATCATAAATGTTCTAGGGGCGACTATAGTCAATATTTCTAATTGGAAGTATGAATAAGCACGCCCAGCATGAAATGAAAGTTGCAAGAACTGTCCCACTCCGCTGACCGGTTTTAACTAGGAACTTATGAAGGACAGCATGAGCGTCATCCCATGATGTTGTCAGGAAAAGGAACTCGATCCCTTTGCTTTGGCCCTGTTAGAGCTTGATATTTACTACTCCTTTGAAACCAGAATGCAATCTACTCCTCTCTAGTCATATTGTGATCAAGTCATCATTGGAGAGAATGATAGGCAACGAATAAAAAAGTATAGCTTCATCCAAGGGTGATCTTGAGGTCCTTAAATGTAACAACTTCATCATATAGGGGGTCATAAAATGGCACCCCAAGGAAAGCGTGAATGTCCAAGAGTGAAATAGATACTCTGTATCGGGAGGTATGCAAGGAGTTTACTCAGGGCCTCGGTACTCGTAGGTCGCCACAGATGACGTTTTTACACTTATCATACATACATAGTGAGGCATGAAAGGCATCGAACAAGTGATGGGCAGTGATTAGGTCTCTGCAATGAACAAAGGCATCCTCCTACCACTCCCAATAAAGAGGCGTATAAGAGAATTCTCCTTGTAAACTAAAATTTCTCCCATGATCTATGCTTAGTATCGATGTCATAGTGTAGCAACTAGTACGACGAATTCTTTTCTGTAGCTTCAGAGTGGCTTGACAATATAAATATTTCCCCTTTGTTCAAATTCTCTCTTGACCAAGAAAGAAGGCTCAGAGCTCGGTAGACCTGCAAGGCTTTTTGACTTGGAGTAATATGTTATTAGTTTTCAAATGTACAACTTTGTCTCTTTGTAATTGAGTCTAATGCACAAGTATTGTCGGCTACTTGAAGTCTCATATGAGAAGGTAACCGGCTATATAAAGCCTGAAAAGAAAAAAGCATCAAGAAATAAGACTCTTATACTTAGTTTCTTAAATTAAGAAAACAAGTTATTCAAGTTCGCATACACAAACAAGCTCGAATGGGTTAAATAACTATCCAATGATGAAGATGATAGATAGAGGTGCCAAAGGTAGGCCCGTGCGGCAAAGACATTCAAGGGTGAGACTATTAGATAGATTCATCTGAGGTGGACCCATGTGGGCAAGTTATCCAAAGATGAAAACATTTTATAGAGTCACCTAAAGTGGACTCATGCGAGCAAGCCATCTTATGGAAGGGACATTAGATACAGTCACACGAGGTGAACCCGTAAGGGTACGCCATCCAAGCATGAGAAAGTTTCATGCTCCTTGTTGCAAGTTATGGCATAAACAATCCTTTTAGTTCAAAGCGTAAAGCATTCGACACTTCATATGATAATTCTGCAAAAAGAACAAAAAAAATGTCAATTTAAGTGCCAAAAAAAGAAATGAAAAATGAACAGAGATTGGTAATTTGGCATAACAAAATCTCTCTAGAGTTATGAAAAAGGAAAAAACAACTAAGTAGCTTCAAAATAGTTTATTTATTTAAAAAAGAATCCAGAAAAAAAAAAGAAGTTTAAAAGAAATATTAGCATAGGATGCTTGATTTGGTTTGCATTGCATAAAAAGAAATGTCAAATCATTTTTAGGATTTATCGTTCGCATGCCAAGGAAATGGGAAAAGACAAGACCCAAGCTAAACTGCGACAACGCACTAGTATTATCGAATTAATACTCAAGTGCAATTTAGTTAAAAAATGAGACTAGAGTCACGGAAGGGATGCGATTCAGAAAGATCAATCTAAATTATAATAAGATGCTAATGAATCTAGGTAACACTCTAGAGCAATTTTTCATAAAATCGGTCAAAAAGCTTTGGGAAGGCAAATTGTGGAAGTTCTGTTTGTGAAAGCTCTGTTTTGTTCATTTACACCCCAAAAAAAAACAAATGGTGTTATCAAATAAGAAGCTGAAGCAAAAAATAAGAGTAGAGCTTGCATAATCTTTAGCTAAAAATTCAGCCTCAAATGACTCTAAAATCAATCCAACAAATTCAGAAACCCCCAACTCTCTAAAACAACTGCTAGATTCGGTATCCCATAAACCCAAATTGTCTAAGATAGAGAGATGAAGAAAAACCTTGAATTTGCAGAGCTTGTAAGTGATGGAAAATGGGATCAATGTTGAAAACAAAGTTGCCGATGTTGGTGAAATAGAGGATGGCAAGGGATTCGAAGAAGGAAAAGGAGGCCTCTAAGGACAACGTAATGAAGAAGCACAAGAAGAAGAAAACAAATCATGCCTTGGAAGCAGATGAAAGTAAAGTAATAAAAAGGAACAACTACAATCGCGTGCACGCTAGACACTTAAAAGAGAGCACAACGAAAATGAGACTGATAGATTGAGGAGTGTCTCAAGGGAGATTTGTATAGAACTGACAATTCATTTCTTACTCCTACTCTAGCTCTAATATTGGAAATCAATCCCTCTAAATTGTTGATCATATCTGGTACAAGTCGTTGATGAAATTATCATGAGTCCTCGAGCAAGATTA